>JAVBJF010000125.1:0-600000 GCA_033439095.1 Pseudococcus viburni
TAGGTGTGAAAAAATTACATTTTGAAAAAAAAAATTTGGACTCGAAAAAAATTTAGGTGTAAAAAAATTTCATTTGGAAAAAAAATTTGGATTCAAAAAAATTTAGGTGTGTGAAAATTACGTTTTGAAAAAAATTTTGTAGTGAAAAAAATTTTGGGTTCGTAAAAATTACGTTTCGAAAAAAATTTTGTTGTGAAAATTTTGTTTTAAAAAAATTTTGTTGAAAAAAAAATGTAGGTGTGAAAATTTTGTTTTGAAAAAAATTTAGTTGAGAAAAAAAAACTTTGGTGTGTAAATATTTCGTTTGGAAAAAAATTTGGACCTCTGAACGTGGACTTTGAAAAAAAAACGAAAAAAAAAAAATGAGCCTCCACCATAGCAATTCTGGGACACAGTCACTAGTATAATATTCAAGTAAGTAATACCATATTGAGAAAATATTTGAGAAAATTTAAATCCTGCAAACTGCACTGCTAATGCATATATTAACCCACCCATCGAATGTATATAGACTGGATTTAATGACTAGATACTTATCGAGTACTGATAGCCGTGTGGCTTAGGTTAGGGCGTTAGGAACGTAGGGTCATAGGTTCAAACCCCATCGTAGGCATAGGGATTTTTAGTTGTGAAATTTGAAGCAAATGGGTAGAGGTAGGTAAGGATATACCTGAAATGAAAAAGATAGTATGAAATAAGGTTGCCAACCCTTTTAAAAAAATTAATTAATGCAATTTAATTTTGTTTTTAATTGTGCGATAATACGCTTCATCGACGCTAGCTTTGTGCTAGCTTTATCGGCGCTAGCGCCGAGCTCGCCTATTTTTGCAACAAATGCCTCTAGCTTAACGTTAGCGTTTAATGCTAGCTTCATGCTAGCTTTGGCGCTAGCGCCGAGCTCGCCTATTTTTGCAACAAATGTCTCTAGCTTAACGTTAGCGTTTAATGCTAACTCAAAGTTAGCAACAAACGTTAACTCAAAGTTAGCATTAAACGCTAACGTTAAGCTAGAGGCATTTGTTGCAAAAATAGGCGAGCTCGGCGCTAGCGTGGAATCACTAGCATTTTGTCAACCGGGTAGGGTCTCAATTTCACGAAAAAACACATCCGCTCGACTGAGCTGTGAAAAGCAATTTTGTGATTGATTCGTGTTCTAGACATTACAACAAACAAATTTAGCCCAGACGCCTTTTTTTACCCCTCTCTCTTTTCCGAGGGTCCACCCCCTTTCTTAAAAACGCCTGTAGCGCTCCTCGTATGGGTTCTAGTGAAAAAAATTTCCCACAAAAGTTGTCCCTCAACATCTCAGCTACAAATTACTTTCTATAGAAAATCCAATTTGGGGCCACCGGTGCCCCTCAAATTTGAAAAAAGTATTTCAAAAAAATCATAAAAATCACGTTTTTTTTTCATTTTTACCGAAAAGTTTCTAAGATGAGTAAAATTTGTAAATAACCAAAAGTATTCAGGATTAAATTTCCTATTCGGCGAGTTATATCACGACTATTTTCGTCCCGCTTTCCGTTACATACAGGCCCACCCCCTCCCACACATCAAAAATTTCGGTCTTCTAGAAAAATTTTCCAGCAAAAATTATGTTTCGCCACCTAATCTACAACTTCGGTCATTATAAAAATTATTTTTTGAGCAATCGCTACCCCTTAAATTCGAAAAATATCCCTCAAAAATACATTAAAATACGTTTTTTTACACTTTCAATGCAAAGCTTTAAAGCTAATTATGTAGACAGAAATTAGGTATATTCATTAGTTGCTTCTTCATACAAAACTGGAAATTAAAAATACCGATTTTTAGACACTTTCCCCTCAATTTCTCTGTCCAATTTTTCCAACTGATGTGTTGAAATGTTCAATTTTCCCAACTCACAAGTAAAAAATTTCCTCAGGGGGAGGAAGTTAGCCCCCTATCGGTACGTCACTGATCTAACAAATCTCACATAGGTACCTACGAAATTTTCTAACGAAAAATTTACAACACTGCCATTTAATTTTTTTTTTAAATTTCAATATTTCACAACTTTTCTCAATTTTTATCACTCGGGCTTTTCTGCCAACTTTTTTGCCAACTTCGCCCAACTTTTCCAACTGGAAAATGCTTGGGGGGAGTGAGACCCCCCCCCCCGGTCGGAAGGCCTCTGACCATTGGAAAAGTATCAGCTTCAAATTATGATTTCAACTACCAACTATCAGTGGTCAAATGAAGCACTGATATCTCAGATTCTGTTTAATTTACTCAGATATGGTGTAGGGATAGTGTACCTAAATTCCGAAAACAGAATTTTGCGCTGGAGCCAAAAATATGAAAAAAAGAAGGGAATTTTTTATCTAAAACAAGATTAGTCAGTCTAATAAATATGGATGCTAATAACAACACTTTTAATTAATAATCTGCGAGTCGAGGAAGAAAACTCAACTCTGAAGACTATCAATATAGAAATTCAATCAACATTTGTACTTTTTTCTTGAATTTTTCCACAAAACAACAAACTTTAATAAGATAAAATGTTAAAAACCTTGCTAGAACCGTTCAGCTTTTGATAGATTTGCACATATCACATTTCATAATTTTCCAACATCATTTACCTACTTACTCGCAATAAATAATGTTCCATTATTTTTCAAATGATGAGACTTAATTCTGAGGAGAAAATAAAATTATCCGATGGCAAATTTATTTTAATATCGATGTAATTTTCACACAAAGATGATAAAAATGATTAATTAATAATTAGAACGTATAAAAAGGCACCCAAAAAAAGATTAGGCACTACCTGCCTCTACATGTGGAATTTCATCTCTTTTCTTCATTTATAACTCAGTAGATAATTAATAAAATCATATACGATTATTAAAATGAAATTCGAGAACCAAAACAAATCCAGAAAACTACCAATATAAATCATCAATCAATAGGTACATTTTCCTTGAAATTTTCTTTAAAAGATTCAACTTCGATGAGATTATCGTTGAAAACCCACACAAGTATATGATTAACAATACATTCGTTCTTTATAGACAATAAATCATTCAATTTAGCCATCTTATGATAATTCCATATCTTATTCCGTTTGTAATCCACAACAGCTTTCTCATTACCAAAGTACCACATTAAAAAATCGTCGACTTGAGTGAATTCTTTCAGGTTCCTCATCGGCGATGGCACAGGTTGGGATATTACCTTTTCCAACGGACCCAATCGTGAGGCCAGATTCGAAACTACTTCCATTAGTAATTTTTCGAAAATTTCATCCACAGGCAGCGATTGTTTGAACATTGGCAAGTCGTCTTTATTTTCCACCCACCAAAGCAAAAATTCATTCCATTGTGTTGAATCAAAGTTTACGGTTCGTTTGGATTTTGAATTCAAAAAATCACGCCAATGGCCCAAAAATAACTGCTTTTCACGTTGACATCGTCGAGTCGGCAAGAAACGATCGATCGCATTGATGGCTTCTTCGGCTGAGCCTTTTTCCAATGTTTCCTGAAGCAGTTTTTGAACACTAAATAAAATCGTTCTCTTGAGGTCATTTGCCTCATCGTTTGACAAACTGTTATCAATAATTTCACCCAGTTCGAATAATTTATCGAGTGTGAAATACTTTGGCGATGAAATTACCGTAGAGAAAATCTGCTTTCTGAGTTCTCTAACAAGATTCTCATTCCAAGAACATAATTTCGTATAATTGATCATTTCGACAAACAATTTTTCGGCAAACCAACCACTCATAATATTTTGAATCTGGGTGAAATTCAGCATTTCTTCTTCGACGAATCGCTCAATACGACGTTCATCATTCAGGCACAGCTTTAATAAATGATTCAGAACTTCAATCTGGCAACAAACGACAATTTTGCGCCAGTGTTTATACCATATTCGGGTCCTCGTTTCCATTGGCATGTCGGTAAACAGTAGGGGAAAAAATTTCGTATTATTAGGCGATTGATGAACTACTCTAGAATATCCGAGCAACTGATCGAAAAAGTCATCTACGTTTTCACCATCGAAAAATTCCATTTTCAATCGATTCGACGCAGTAATCCATAGTTCAAGAAGGACGACTTGTACTTGTTCATATTTACATTTTTCAAATGCAGGAACGCGGTATCCATGATAAATGTAGTCCAATGACCTTAAGGATCGTAAAAGAATTAAAAAAGATCGAACATCAATGTTGTTTCTTACAAGATTCCAGATTCTCAGCGCGTATTCGGTGCAACCTTCATCCAACGTCAATTCTGAAATAATTTCCACTGGAAAATTTGACAAGAGGAAATCGACTTGTGCTCTATTCAATTTGGACAGCAGATATTTATGATCACTTTCATAGGGATCAATTAATTCGCTTATAAAACCGTGTTGGTTTGTTGTTGCAAGTGTATTTACTAAATATAAATACGCTGACCAATTACGTGCTATCTTGATTGACGTCAGATTATATAATAATATAGATTCGGTTTCTCGAGGACGATATACACCAAGATTATTTCGCATCTTCGCAATCCAATAATGCAAAAAATCTCCAAATTTTCTATGAAACTTTACATTCAACTCTTGAAGATGTGATACAGAAGGCCACAATTGCCTAATCTCATCTTCGAACCAATATATACAAGCGATCTGGAATTTCTTCATTGGAGTCAATTCATGCCTCGTTAAAATATTTCTAGCACTTCGTTCGGTGCACATTTTACCATCTGGCCCGTAAACTAAACTATCGTAGAATATTAAAAAATTATGATTATTGTGTACAACTTCAAGGTATTCAAAACTTCCGTATAAAGCTTGCAACTCTTGTCCCAACGAACGAATACGCCCGTCGATTAGTTTCGTAATGCATCCAGGAAGTGAAATACGTAAAACTTGATCACAGTTGAAATTTGCATTGTAGTAGGCTGATATTTCCATTCGAAAATGCCCTAACTGATTGTGATGCCATAAATCTAATGCCAAACTAGTTGTAGCCAAATTTTTCAACGATGTCAACTCGTATAGAAAATTCAAAGGGTATTCGTCAACAGCCGATGCGTTATTAGTGTCCATTTTGGCGTCAGTGGTGTCGAAATTCTGCTCAAACCGAAATCGTTTTCTGAAATGAAAATCAAGAAATCGTTTTTTTCTATCATTGAGCACTCAATTATACACACATCTTGATTCTATGCCAGAAATAGCTCAAAAATGCCATAAAAAACGTTTTTTCACTCTGCCATTAACATAGACCGCGCTACGGCCATAAGACGTACGTTGTTACCGTGTTCCAACATTATTTTATGAGAATTGGGCCCATTTCTGCAGGGGAAATTAAGATAAATCAATTTGCACTATCAAGGGGAACTCAGAAGTAAAAAAAAATTGGAGCGATTTCAAAGGACGTGGCTGTATTTTTGGTTCGAGTTCGGTGCTTCGGTCATCGGTCTTATTTATCCGCCAAGTACCCAGTTCAACTTGCTTGAATTGGATAAATTCCTGCAAGAGAAATGCAGAAAAATTATGCCTAAGTCAATTTGCACTATCAAGGGGACCTCATAGAAACAATTGGACCGAAATAAAACGATGCGATTTCATTTCTAGTTCGAGTTCAGTCGTATACGCCAAGTACCCAATTCATGCAAAATAATGTTGGAACTCGTCGCTTATCAGTAGCTCGGTCTATGTTGCCATAAGTGAGCAGTTAAAAATTCGGTAATATACGAACTAAAATCAAAATTCCCACCACAATAATTTAAAAAGTAGATTTTGACAAGGCAGGGGGTGCACTATATTTCAAAAATAATTTTTCCTGACTTTTCCAGCTTTTCCAGAAAATTTATTCAAATTTTTCCAGACCTTTTAAATATGATATTCGTAAACCAAGGGAGGGAGGGGTAATTTTTCACGTGATGTACCTACTTACATTCCGAAATTTTGCATAAGAATAATATAAAATGCATGGGGTCTACCGATTTTTTTTTTCAAACTCACCAGATACTTTTTACGAGATCTTTACATGCTCCTCTTCGTGCGAAAAAAAATATTCAAATTTAATTCTGACAATTTTTGAACCCACCCAACTCCTATCACCACTGAAAGTGAAATTTGAAAATTTGAATTCATTATTCCTACAGAAAAAATTTAAAAGGAAAAGAAAAACTAAATATTCCAACGCAAAATTATGTTTTGAAAAATGAAACAAATTATGCCAGGCAGCCAGGGTGTTATACCAAATCAAGCGAATGATTTCTTTACAACCCCCGCTCAATGAAAAACAAATGCTTCAAATTTATCTACCCTGTAACTTTTTACACTCAAAAAAATAAAAAATAAATTTTATTAAACGTAATAATAAAAAGGCACCATTCACAAAACTAGTAAAATTTATTCAAAAAATAATAATATTTATTGCAAAATAATAATATTTATCGCAAAATTGACGAAACTTTATTTTCTATGCAATAAACTTTACCAAATTTCGTGATAAATTTTATTATTTTTTTTGATAAAAATTGCTAATTTTGCGAATGGTGCCCCGTTATTATTTTTTTTGGATAAACTTTATTTTTTTTGAATAAAATTTATTTTTTTTGAATAAAATTTATAATTTTATTTGAATAAAATTTATTTTTTTTGAATAAAATTTATAATTTTTTGCAACACTTTCTATTCATTTTTCATTCTCCATTTTTCTCAGTGTAGTTGGTATTGGTACCAATTAATAAAGAAATCAATGAGGAGGTAAAATACCAATCATTTTATGGAAACAGGTATGTACATATAAAAAAGGATGGGTCGAAAAACCAAAAATTTCAATTTTTGAAAAGTTACTCCCGGCAAAAGTTGTTGGCTGGATAGACTAGAAAAATGAAATAAAAAATTTCAAAATCGATTCATAAGCCTTCAATTCTTCAAAAATTGTCAAAAATTCAACATTTTCAGAAATTTTAAAAATTAAAAAAAAAATCATTAAAATCAATTTTAGAGCTTATTTAGGGCATATTTAAAGCAAAAAGCACAACTTTTTTGAAAAAATTCATGTTCTATAGTTTTTTTAAATTTCTCATATTTTTTCTTCGCCTCTGAAAAAATTTGAAAACAGTTATAAGTTATAAAACACTGATTTTTTCAAAAAAAATGTGCTTTTTGGTCCAGATAGTCACTACAGAAGCTCTAAAATTAATTTTAGTCAATTTAAAATTTTTTTGAAATTTTTAATTTTTGTCAATTTTTGAAGAATTGAAGGCTCTTGCGCGACCGGAAGATATGAACCGATTTTGAAATTTTTCATTTTATTTTTCAAGTTTATCCAGCCAACAACTTTTGCTGGGGTAACTTTTCAAAAATCATAATTTATTTGTTTTTTTGGCTCACACTAAAAGAAAGGTGTTGATCCCGAGCGAAGTGAGGGCGAAAATTTTTGCGAAAAAAATTTTCAAAAGATAAAAATTCACCACTTTTTGCTCATCCATGTTTTTCAAAACATTCCAATAATTTCGAATTGTGTTCCATTCCCTCCCCCTTTTTTCAACACCGTGGTCAAGGGCATCATGGCATTTCTTTCTCATCACAGCTTCAAATGATGATTTCAACTACCAACTATCAGCGATCAAATGAAGCACTGATATCTCAGATTTTGGGAAATTTTTTCAGACTGTTTAATTTATTCAGATATCTTGCAGGAACAGGGTACCTATAAAGTCTGAAAACATAATTTTGCGCTAGAGCCAAAAATATGAAAACAAATTAAATTTTTATCCGAAAAAAGATTAGTCAGTCCAATAAATATGGATGATAAAATCATACACACTTTCTTAATTAATAATGTGAGATTCGAGGAAGAAAACTCAACTCGGAAGGCTACCAATATAGAAATTCAATCAACATGTACTTTTTTCTTGAATTTTTCTACAAAACATCCAACTTTAGTAAGATTATTGTTGAAAACCTGCTTTGCTAGAACCGTTCAGCTTTTAATATATTTGCATACGTCACATTTCATAATTTTCCAACATCATTTATTCGCAATAAATATGTTCGATCACTTTTCAAATGATCAGGCTTAGGTAATTCTAAGGAGAAAATAAAAATAATCTGATGAAAAAATTATTTTAATATCGATGTAATTTTTACACAAGGTTGATAAAAATGATTAATTAATAATTAGAACGTATAAAAAAGTACTAAAAAACGATTAGTCAGTCTCCGTCTCTACGTGGAGAATTTCATCTCCTTTCTTCATTTATAATTCAGTAGGTAAGTAATTAGGTAATAAAAACATGTACGATTATTAATATGAAATTCGAGGAAAAAAAACAATTCAAAAAACTACCAATATAAATCATCAATCAATACGTACATTTTTCTTGAAATTTTCTTTAAAACGTTCAATTTCGATAAGATTACCGTTGAAAAACCACACAAGAATATGATTAACAATACATTCGTTCTTTATAGACAATAAATAATTCAATTTAGCCATCTTATGATAATTCTCTACCTTATTCCGTTTATAAACCCCAACATCTTGCTCATTTTTAAAATACCATTTTAAAAAATCACCAACAAAAGCAAACTCTTCCAGTTTACCAATCGACGATACCACAGGTTCGGATATTTTCATTTTCAAAAGACCCAATCGTGACGACAGATTCAAAACTGCTACCATTAGTAATTTTTTGAAGATTTCATCAACAGGCAGTGATTTTTTGAACATTGGCAAGTCGTCTTCATTGTCCACCCACCAAAGTAAAAACTCTTCCCATTTTGCATTTGTAGAAACAGTGTTTCCGATTCGTTTAGATTTATAATTGAAGAAATGACGCCAGTAGCCCAAAAATAACTGCTTTTCACGTGGACTACGTCGAGTAGGCAAGAAACGATCAATCGCATAGATGGCTTTTTTGGCTGAGTTAGTTTCCAATTTTATATGAAACAGTTTTTGAACCTCGCTGGTAAATAAAATCGTTCTCTTGAGATCATTTGCCTCATCAACATTCGACAACCCTTTATCGATAGCTTTTCCCAGTTGGATTAATTTATCGAGATCAAAAGCCTCCGGCGGTGGGATGCACGTAGAGAAAATCAGCTTTCTTAGTCCTCTAACGAGATTCTCATTCCAAGAACATAATTTCGTATAATTGATCATTTCGTCAAACAAATTTCGGATAAACCAATCATCCATAATAATGTTAATCTGGGCGAAATTCAACATTTCTTCTTCTACGAATCGCTCAATACGGTGTTTCTCATTCAGGCACAACTTCAACAAATCATTTAGGACTTCGATCGTGCAATGAACGACCATTTTGCGCCAGTGTTGATGCCATATTCTGGACCTAATTTCCATTGGCATGTCAGTAAAAATTTGAAGGAAAAAGTTCCTATTATGAGGCAGTTGATAAACTACTCTAGAATATTTGCTCAACTGGTTGAAAAAGTCATCTACGTTTTTACCATCGAAAAATTCAATTTTCAATCGTTTTGGCGCAGCAATCCATAGTTCAAAAAGGACGACTGGTGCTTGTTCACTTCTGAATTTCACACGTTCATAAATGGCGTATCTAATATAAGCGGGGTCATATACGGAATATAAAAAACTGGAAAAAGATCCAGCCTCAATGTTGTTTCTTACAAGATCCCAGATTCTTAGCGCGTAATCAGCGCAGCCTTCATCCAGCGTCAATTCTGTAATAATTTCGACTAGGAAATTTGATAAGAGGTAATCGACTTGTACTCTATTCAATTTGGACAGCAGATATTTGTTATCACTTCGATAACATTTAACTAAATCGCTTATAAAACTGTGTTGGCATCTTGGTGAAACTTCATTCAATAAATGTGATACAGCAGTCCAATTACGTGCGGCTGTGATATCATTAAATAATAATATAAAATCGTTTTGAGAACGATATTCATCAGGACTATTTCGCATTTTCGCAAACCAATAATGCATAAAATCATTAAAATGATTTTGAATAATTTTTTTATCTAAGTCTTCAAGATTTGATACAGCAGGCCATATTTGCCTAATCTCATCTTCGAGCCAATATGCACAAGCTATCTCGAATTTCTTCATTGGGGTCAATTCATGCATCGTTAAAATGTTTCTAGCACTTTGTTCGGAGGACATTTTACCATCTGGCCCGTAAGAAAAACTATCGAAGAATTTTAAAAAAGTACGATTATTGCGTACGATTGTAAAGTAACAAAAACTTTCATATAAATCTTGCAGCTCTCGTCCCATCGAACGAATACGCTCGTCAATTATGTTTGTAATGGGTCCAGGAAGTGAAATACTTAAAACTTGTTCACAGTTGAAATTTGCATTGTAGTAGTTTGACTTTTCCATTCTAAAATGCTCTAACTGATTGTGATGCCATAAATCTAATGCCAAACTAGTTGCAGCCAAATTTTTCAACGATGACAACTCGATCAGAAAATTCAAAGGGTATTCGTCAACAGCTGATGCGTTATTGGTGTCCATTTTGGCGTCAGTGGTGTCGAAATTCAGCTCAAATCGAAATCACATTCTGAAATGAAAATCAATACATTTTTTTTACCATTGAGCTCTCGATTATGAAAATATCATAGATTCTATGCCAGAAGTAGCTCAAAAATGCCATAAAAAACTTTTTTTCATTCTGCCATAAGTGAGCAGTTAAAAATTGGGTAATACACGAACTAAAATAAAAATTTCCACCACAATAATTTAAAAAGTAGATTTTGACAAGGCAGGGTGTGCGCTAAATTCAGAAATAATTTTTCCCGACTTTTCCACGTTTTCCAGAAAATTTTTTCGAATTTTTCCCGATTTTTTAAATATGATATTCGTAACGCAAGGAAGGAGGAGGGGGTAATTTTTCACGTGATGCACTTACATTCCAAAATTTTGCATAAGAATGATATAAAATGCATGGGGTCTACCGATTTTTTTTTTCTTCAAAATCACTAGATACTTTTTACGAGATCTTTACATGCTCCTCTTCGGGCGAAAAAAAAGATTCAAATTCAATTCTGAAAATTTTTGAACCCACCCAACTCCTATCACCACTGAAAGTGAAATTTGAAAATTTGAATTCATTATACCTACAGAAAAAATTTAAAAGAAAACGAAAAACTAAATATTCCAACGCAAAATTATGTTTTGAAAAATGCAACAAATTATGCCAGGCAGCCAGGGTGTTATACCAAATGAAGCGAATGAAAATTCGGATTTTTCCGGGCTGGGAATTCAAAAATTTCTTTATATCCCCCGCCCAATGAAAAACACATGCCTCAAATTATCTACCCTGTAATTTTTTAGTTTGTACCAATTAATAAAGAAATCAATGAGGAGGTAAAATACCAATCATTTTATGAAAACATAGGTAAGGTATGTATAAAAAAGGGTGGGTCGAAAAACCAAAAATTTTAATTTTTGAAAAGTTACCCCGGCAAAAGTTGTTGGCTGGATAGACTAGAAAAATGAAATAAAAAATTTCAAAATCGATTCATATCATCCGATCGCGCAAGAGCCAATTCTTCAAAAATTGTCAAAAATTCAACATTTTCAGAAATTTTAAAAAATATCAAAAAAATAAAAATTCATTAAAATCGATTTTAGATCTTATTTAGGGCCTATTTAAAGCAAAAAGCACAACTTTTTTGAAAAAATCCATGTATTATAGTTTTTTTAAATTTCTCATATTTTTTTTCTTCGAATCTGAAAAAAATTAAAAACAGATAAAACACTGATTTTTTCAAAAAAAATGTGCTTTTTGGTCCAGATAGTTACTACAGAAGCTCTAAAATTAATTTTAGTCAATTTAAAATTTTTTCGAAATTTTTGAAATTTTTGAAGAATTGAAGGCTCTTGCGCGATTGGAAGATATGAACCGATTTTGAAAATTTTTATTGTATTTTTCTAATCTATCCAGTCAACAACTTTTGCGGGGGTAACTTTTCAAAAATCAAAATTTTTTGTTTTTTTGGCCCACTCTAAAATAAAGGTGTTGATCCCGAACGAAGCAGGGGCGAAAATTTTTGCGAAAAAAATTCACCACTTTTCGCTCATTCATGTTTTCCAAAACATGAGCAATAATTTCGAATTGTGTTCCATTCCCTCCCCCTTTTTTCAATACCGTGGTCAAGGGCATCATGGCATTTCTTTCTCATCACAGCTTCAAATGATGATTTCAACTACCAACTATCAGCGATCAAATGAAGCACAGATATCTCAGATTTTGGGAAATTTTTTCAGGCTGTTTAATTTATTCAGATATGGTGCAGGAACAGGGTACCTTTAAAGTCTGAAAACCGAATTTTTCGCTAGAGCCAAAAATATGAAAAAAATTGATGAATGATAAAATCATACACACTTTCTTAATTAATAATGTGAGATTCGAGGAAGAAAACTCAACTCGGAAGGCTACCAATATAGAAATTCAATCAACATGTACTTTTTTCTTGAATTTTTCTACAAAACATCCAACTGCAATAAGATTATTGTTGAAAACCTGCTTTGCTAGAATCGTTCAGCTTTTAATAGATTTGCATACGTCACATTTTATAATTTTCCAACATCATTTATTCGCAATAAATATGTTCGATCACTTTTCAAATGATGAGGCTCAATTCTGAGGAGAAAATAAAAATAATCTGATGAAAAAATTATTTTAATATCGATGTAATTTTTACACAAGGTTGATAAAAATGATTGATTAATAATTAGAACGTATAAAAAAGTACTAAAAAACGATTAGTCAGTATCTGTCTCTACGTGGGCAATTTCATCTCTTTTCTTCATTTTATAACTCAGTAGGTAAGTAATTAGGTAATAAAATCATATACGATTATGAAATTCGAGGGAAAAAACAATTCAAAAAACTACCAATATAAATCATCAATCAATACGTACATTTTTCTTGAAATTTTCTTTAAAACGTTCAATTTCGATAAGATTACCGTTGAAAAACCACACAAGAATATGATTAACAATACATTCGTTCTTTATAGACAATAAATAATTCAATTTAGCCATCTTATGATAATTCTCTACCTTATTCCGTTTATAAACCCCAACATCCTGCTCATTTTTAAAATACCATTTTAAAAAATCATCAACAAAAGCAAACTCTTCCAGTTTACCAATCGACGATACCACAGGTTCGGATATTTTCATTTTCAAAAGACCCAATCGTGACGACAGATTCAAAACTGCTACCATTAGTAATTTTTTGAAGATTTCATCAACAGGCAGTGATTTTTTGAACATTGGCAAGTCGTCTTCATTGTCCACCCACCAAAGTAAAAATTCTTCCCATTTTGCATTTGTAGAAACAATGTTTCCGATTCGTTTAGATTTATAATTGAAGAAATGACGCCAGTATCCCAAAAATAACTGCTTTTCACGTGGACTACGTCGAGTAGGCAAGAAACAATCAATCGCATAGATGGCTTTTTTGGCTGAGTTAGTTTCCAATTTTCTATGAAACAGTTTTTGAACCTCGCTGGTAAATAAAATCGTTCTCTTGAGATCATTTGCCTCATCAACATTCGACAACCCTTTATCGATAGCTTTTCCCAGTTGGATTAATTTATCGAGATCAAAAGCCTCCGGCGGTGGGATGCACGTAGAGAAAATCAGCTTTCTTAGTCCTCTAACGAGATTCTCATTCCAAGAACATAATTTCGTATAATTGATCATTTCGTCAAACAAATTTCGGATAAACCAATCATCCATAATAAAGTTAATCTGGGCGAAATTCAACATTTCTTCTTCTACGAATCGCTCAATACGGTGTTTCTCATTCAGGCACAACTTTAACAAATCATTTAGGACTTCGATCGTGCAATGAACGACCATTTTACGCCAGTGTTGATGCCATATTCTGGACCTAATTTCCATTGGCATGTCAGTAAAAATTTGAAGGAAAAAGTTCCTATTATGAGGCAGTTGATAAACTACTCTAGAATATTTGCTCAACTGGTTGAAAAAGTCATCTACGTTTTTACCATCGAAAAATTCAATTTTCAATCGTTTTGGCGCAGCAATCCATAGTTCAAAAAGGACGACTGGTGCTTGTTCACTTCTGAATTTCACACGTTCATAAATGGCGTATCTAATATAAGCGGGGTCATATACGGAATATAAAAAACTGGAAAAAGATCCAGCCTCAATGTTGTTTCTTACAAGATCCCAGATTCTTAGCGCGTAATCAGCGCAGCCTTTATCCAACGTCAATTCTGTAATAATTTCGACTAGGAAATTTGATAAGAGGCAATCGACTTGTACTCTATTCAATTTGGACAGCAGATATTTGTTATCACTTCGATAACATTTAACTAAATCGCTTATAAAACTGTGTTGGCATCTTGTTGTAACTTCATTCAATAAATGTGATACAGCAGTCCAATTACGTGCGGCCATGATATCATTAAATAATAATAACATAGAATCGTTTCGAGGACGATATTTATCAAGACTATTTCGCATTTTCGCAAACCAATAATGCATAAAATCATTAAAATGATTTTGAATCATTTTTTCATCGAAGTCTTCAAGATTTGATACAGCAGGCCATATTTGCCTAATCTCATCTTCGAGCCAATATGCACAAGCTATCTCGAATTTCTTCATTGGGGTCAATTCATGCATCGTTAAAATGTTTCTAGCACTTTGTTCGGAGGACATTTTACCATCTGGCCCGTAAGAAAAACTATCGAAGAATTTTGAAAAAGTACGATTATTGTGTACGATTGTAAAGTAACGAAAACTTGCATATAAATCTTGCAGCTCTCGTCCCATCGAACGAATACGCTCGTCAATTATATTTGTAATGGGTCCAGGAAGTGAAATACTTAAAACTTGTTCACAGTTGAAATTTGCCTTGTAGTAGCCTGACTTTTCCATTCTAAAATGCTCTAACTGATTGTGATGCCATAAATCTAATGCCAAACTAGTTGCAGCCAAATTTTTCAACGATGACAACTCGATCAGAAAGTTCAAAGGGTATTCGTCAACAGCGGATGCGTTATTGGTGTCCATTTTGGCGTCAGTGGTGTCGAAATTCAGCTCAAATCAAAATCACATTCTGAAATGAAAATCAATAAAAAATTGTTTACCATTGAGCTCTCGATTATGAAAATATCACAGATTCTATGCCAGAAGTAGCTCAAAAATGCCATAAAAAAGCTCTTTTTCATTCTGCCACAAGTGAGTAGTTAAAAATTGAATAATATACGAACTAAAATCAAAATTTCCATCACAATAATTTAAAAAGTAGACTTTGACAATGTGTAATTCTGAGATATTTTCAAAATTTTTCTTCAATTTAAAAAAAATATTCAAAATACTTTGGATAAAAAGCGTTGTTGTAGTTTGTCTAGTTTTTTCCGAACATTTATTTTTTTCTTCAAAAATAAGAGCGAAATTTTTAAAATATCTCAAAAGTCCTCAAAAGATAACGTTGTTTCGAAGCACATATTAAATTTTCAGAACATTTTATTCAATAATGCTTAAGATATCCCGATCTTAAATTTTTCCACTGATAACCAGCTAGAGCATACTCCTAATATAGAAAGGCAAGACATTGGTTTGAATTTAAATAGATCACTTCATTTTCGTCGACGTTTTCTTCAACGATGAAAAACAAATTGGCCGATTTTCCAACAAAAATTGCACTCTTCTTTCACACATCTCGCTCGAGTTTTATAATTTTTCAATAAAAGTTCTGGTGCAATAAGGGGGTCATTAGACCTCAGGTGGAACTTTGTCAAAATTCTTACGCCATTCGTTTTGCATTGGTAGAAGATGATTTTAGAGCGCATGAACGAATTTTGATCACACCCCTGGTGGACTTGGGGCCCAAAATACGCGATTTTTAAGCTAAAAACATTTTAAAATTCTTTCTCCGCGACTTTTCAACCGATTTTTTTCAAACTTGGCACGTAGGTAAAAGTACTAGAAAGAAGTGCTCTAAAATTTTTTCGGATTTTTTCGACCACCTAAATGACCTTGAATTTGACTTTGAAAATTTCAAATCGCCCTGGAGAGCACAGGTTTGGTGGTGTCTCAAAATTTCTCATTTTCTCAACCAAATACCTAGAACCAATATTTTTTTCAAAACTGACACGAAATTGTGATTTTCAATTTTCTCAAATCTATAGAAAGCCGAACCAAGGCTTCTTAAAATAGGGAGTCCTTAAAGAAAAAAATTAACTCAACTTCATCACTCTTTGAAAGAAATTTTTGATGAATTTCCTTCTTAAAAATTTCCTTATGGGCTACATTAATTGAAAAACCACATTTCAACTCTTGTTCAAAAAATGCAGTATGCCTGAGCTAACTGCAGGGATTACATTGGACTACTGCAATGGTGTAAGCATTGAATTCGCTCAAAACGTCATAATCGTAAGAAATTAATGAATAAAAGTCAAAATGGGACACGGCAAGTGAATAATAATATTTTTAGCAGGAAATTATAAAAAATGAAAAATTGATGAAAAACAATGACTTTAAGCAACAAAAATGATGATTTACACCAGTTTTTTGAATATTTGACCACTTTCCACCACTTGAAAAAAATCGGAAAAAATTCTCAGGAGTGTTAAATACATTAGAAAATTTAAATTTGAAAAAAATTTGAGACAGCACCAAAACTGTACCCTCCCGGGCGATTTGAAATTTTCAAAGTCAAATTCAAGATCATTAAAGTGGTCGAAAAAAATCCGGAAAAATTTCAGAGCAGTCCCCTCTAGTACCTCTACTTACGTGCCAAGTTTGAAAAAAATCGGTAGAAAACTCGCGGAGGGAGAATTTTTAAAAGTTTTTAGCTTGAAAATCTCGTATTTTGCACTCAAAAAAATAAAAAATAAATTTTATTAAACGTAATAATAAAAAGGCACCATTCACAAAACTAGTAAAATTTATTCAAAAAATAATAATATTTATTGCAAAATAATAATATTTATTGCAAAATAAATGGTGCCCCGTTATTATTTTTTTTGGATAAACTTTATTTTTTTTGATAAAATTTATTATTTTTGGATAAAATTTATTTTTTTTGGATAAAATTTATTTTTTTTGAATAAAATTTATAATTTTTTGCAACACTTTCTATTCATTTTTCATTCCCCATTTTTCTCAGTGTGGGCCCCAAGCCCCCAGGGATGACATAAAAATTCGTTTATGCGCTCTAAAATCATCTTCTACCAACGCAAATCGAATGACGCAAGGATTTTTTGACAAAGTTCCACCTAAGGCCAAATGACTCCCTTATTGCACTAGAGCCTTCACGACGATACATATTTCACTCATGATATGGTTTCTGTTTTTGGCACAGAAAGTCAACTTCAAGGGTCAAAATTGATATTAAAAAAATGTGAAACAAATTCTCAAAAAAATGTCAAATTTTAAGAACTTTTAACGAGACATGACGGAGTAAACCCAATAACATAGGTACTTACATATTTGAATTCAGCACTAAAACGTAGGTCAGAATCATCCGTCAGAATTATTTACGCAGGAAAAAATTGTTGGATTGTCGGCCTTTGTTATGTATTTCTATTGTTCGGTACAAATGAGAAATGTTGGAAGTCTGGTTCATTCAAAAAAAAATCAATTTTTATAGAAAATCAAGTCCCCCCTCCCCAAAAAAATGAATAGAACATAAATTGTAGAGTGTAAAATTTTCTTTCTGTACAGTCCAATTAGTTTTTTTCCTAGGAGGATTAGTTTTTGGGTTATTTTCATTCAAAAAAGAACTTGAACTTTCAACTAAAATATCTCGAAAGTTAAGCTTTCTAATAAAAAATCGCTTGCACTCTACGGAGAGAAAATTTCATCCACTGCAATCTATGTTCTATTCATTTCTTTTGTTGAAACCATCCTTTGCTCAGAAAATTCACTTCAAATGTCAGAAGTTATCAAAACGTGTAAAAAAAATTGTTCAACAAAAAATTCAAATTGTGAAAAATCCTTCCATGATGGAATTTTTCTACTAATTTTTTCGCCATCAGAATGTTTTACAAATTTAAATTTTTTTAAAATTTTCATTACAATTTTGACCAAATTTTATTTTACAATGTTTTGAACCGATTTCACAATCATCTAATCACAATTTTCTAATAATTTCAGAAACACAGAAACACTTCTCAAATTTTGAAAAATATTGGGTATTTTTTTGGAAAAATGCATCAATTTGTTTTCTTAAACAAATTATTGTAGATAAGGTACTTATTTTCATTGACGGGGCGGGGAGGGGGGGTAGGCCGGGAAGAACAAACTGTTTCACTTCGATGCTTTATTTAGCGTTGCCTAAATGATGTAATTTTGTTCAATTTATTGCCTATTTGATGACATAGGCAAAAATTACGCCTTCTCCTGTCTTACATCGATTAGGCGTAACACAGACACCATATTTCACAATTTTCCAACATCATTTACTCGTAATAAAAATGTTCGTTCACTTTTCAAATGATGACAGTTAACTTAGAGAAGAAAATAAAAATGATCCGATGACAAATTTATTTTGATATCGATGTAATTTTCATATAAAGATAACAAAAATGATTAATAATAATCATTAAAACGTACAATAGTCTACAGTCCAACTGGCGAAAAGTGCTCTAGAATTCGAAATCAGCGTGCTTTTTTGGAACGCAAAAAAATCAGTTGGCTCATTGTGGTTATGGGTCCCATGGTATGAAAAAAGTGTATTTTGGATTTTTGCCCTTGCACATAGGGAGCTGGGGCCTAAAAACCCCTCTTTTTCCCCATTTTTTCAACTTGACCGGGCTCAAAAAAATTTTTCACAGTGTGATAGTAGACACTCCCCCGACTCCAAATATATGTCACAACCCTTGGGCCACTTGCACAATGGGGCGCTAGGCCCTTCAAACTTCAAAGTGCGATTTTTCGCCAAATTTGACCATTTTTGGCACAATAATGCCTCTGTATGCGACATGTGGTCTGGGGCGCAAAAAAAATTAAACGAAGTGTATACCCACATTCATTCCGCATCCGATGAGCCAAAGTTTAAGGAAAATGGTTTGCACAATACGCCGTGGTGGAATTTCAAAGTTGAGAAAATGTGTGATTTTCACCCCTTTTCATCATAAATCAAGGTATCAAAAAAATTCTGAAACTTGAGTTGCGACCTTTCAAAATGGGTTAAAATTTTACAAGCAGAACAAAATTATTAGTGAAAATTGAATTTAAGCAATTTTGACCTTTTTGCGCCTCAAATTGAGCCCCATTTTTGAGTATTTCCCAAAAATTGGCATGCGACCTATGAAAGAGGGCTAGAATTTTGTTAAAAATTCAAAAATGTCATCCAAAACTATTTTTGAGCGAATTTTGAGAATTTTGAGCCTCAAATAGGATCAAATTTTTAGCATTTTCCAAAAATTGAGATGTAACATATGAAAGAGGTATAAAATTTCGTCAAAAATTCAAAAATGTTATCCAAAACCATTTTTGAGCAACTTTTGAGAATTTTGAGCCCAAAATAGGATCAAGTTCTGAGTATTTTCCAACAATTGGTATGTGACCTATTGAAATGGGATTAAATTGATTCAAAAATTCAAAAATGTTATCCAAAACCATTTTTGAGCAACTTTTGAGAATTTTGAGCCCAAAATATGATCAATTTCTGAGTATTTTCGAAAAATTGGTATGTGACCTTTTTTTGAAAATACTGAAGAATGTGCTCAATTTGAGACTCAACGTTTTTGAAAATTGCTCAAAAATAGTTTTAGATGACATATTTAATCAACGGTAGGGGTTGAAATTCTTGCGATGACTTTTTTTGGAATACCCTACCAGCGTGTAAGTATAAAAAAATTACTCTTCACTGGTTTAATTTTGGGTACTATCAGTTTCGTATTTCCACCATTTCCAAAAATACCGTAAATATTGGAAGAATAGGCGTTTGGTGTTTTTCTCCCTTAATTTTTGGGCAAAGAATTCGGTGTTTTCGGAAAACAACGAACCTGTCTGATAGAAAATTACACGTAGAACATGATTGTTCATGACCATTTCTCCGCTTCGACCCTTATTTGAGAAGATATTCACAAAAGTTTCGATTTTTTCAAAAAATGCTGCAAATTGTTGAAAAATATGTGTTTTTTACCCTCAATTTTCGGTCAAGGAAGTGAGTGTTTTTGAAAAAAACAAACACCTGTGGATAGGAAATTACACGTAGAACAAGATTGTTCGTAACTATTTTTCAATTTTGAGGCTTATTAAAGGAGATATTCACGAAAACCCGGTTTCAGCAGACATTTACTCCTCCCCTGGGGGTAGCGGAGGGTTATGGGGATGTCGATTTTAGTATGTTGTGTAGTAGACCATTACAAACGTAAAACGCGAAAAAAAATCAGGATTAATTGAATTTTTGACGGATTTGGTATATTTTTTCTCTTAATTGCCTGGACTGTTGATAGCATTACCCAATTTCATTAAATCATCGAGTTCGAATGCAAAAGAGAAAATCTGCTTTCTGAGTTCTCCAACAAGATTCTCACTCCAAGAACATAATTTCGTATAATTTGTCATTTTGTTAAACATTTTTTGGACATACCAATTACCCATAATTTTTTTAATCTCGGTGAAATTCAACATTTTCTTCGACGAATCGCTCAATAAGGTGTTTTTCAATCAGGCACAACTTTAACAAATCATTAAGGACTTCAATCGTGCAACGAACGACCATTTTGCGCCAATGCCTACGCCATATACCGGACCTAATTTCCATTGGCATGTCGGAAAACAGTTCGGAATAGAAGTTTCTATTATCAGGTTGTTGATGAAATTCTCTAGAATATTCACACAACTGGTCGAAAAAGTCATCTACGTTTTCACCATCGAAAAATTCCATTTTCAATCGATTCGGTGCGGTAATCCATACGTCGAGGAGGACGACTTGGGCTTGTTCACATTTAAATTTCACATGTTCAGAAAAGTCGTATCCTTCATTAGCGCAGTTGCATAAGGAAAGTAAAAGTCTGAAAAAAGACGCAGCCTCAATGTTGTTTCGAACAAGATCCCAGATTCTTAGCGCGTATTCGGTGCAACCTTCATCCAACGTCAATTCTGAAATAATTTCCACTGGGAAATTTGATAAGAGGTAATCGACTTGTACTCTATTCAATTTGGACAGCAGATATTTATTATCACTTTCGAAGGGATCAACTAAATCACTTATGAAACGGTGTTGGTATTCTGTTGTAACTTTATTCAATAAATATAAATGTGCAGTCCAATTACGTGCTATTGTGATTGCCGACCGATTATATAATAATATAGATTCGATTTTTGGACGACGTCCATCAGGATCATTTTGCATCTCCTTATACCAATAATCCAAATAATCACTATAATAAAGACTAAGAAATATTTCATCCCACTCTTCACGATCTGATACAGAAGGCCATATTTGAATAATCTCATTTTCAAAGCAATATGTACAAGCTATCTCGAATTTTTCCATAGGGGTCAATTCATTCCTTGTCAAGAGATTCTTCGCACTTCGTTCGGAGCACATTTTACCATCCGGCCCGTAAGTTAAACAACCGAAAAATTTTAAGAAAGTACAAAGATTATGTACGATTTTAAAGTATCGAAAACTTTTGTATAAAGCGTGCAACTCTGGTCCCATCGAACAGATACGCTCGTCAATTATTTTTGTAATGGGCCCAGGAAGTGAAATACTTAAAACTTGTTCACAGTTAAAATTTGCCTTGCGATAGTTCGATATTTCTATTCGAAAGTTCCCTAACTGATTGTGATGCCATAAATCTAATGCCAAACTAGTTGCAGCCAAATTTTTCAACGATGACAACTCGATCAGAAAATTCAAAGGGTATTCGTCAACAGCCGATGCGTTATTGGTGTCCATTTTGGCGTCAGTGGGGTCGAAATTCTGCTCAAATCGAAATCGTTTTCTGAAATGAAAATCAAGAAACCGGTTTTTTACTATTGAGCGCTCAATTACGAAATCTTCGTAGATTCTGTGCCGGAAGTAGTTCAAATATGCCATACAAAAGCTGAAGTTTATTTTGCCATTCGTGAACAGTTAGAAAATGGGTAATACACACACCAAAATTAAACTTTCCACCACAATAATTTAAAAAGTAGATTTTGACAGAGTGTTAGAATAGAAAAAGCATGAAAGTAGTATGAAAGAAGTTTGAATTTGAATGGTTCACTTCATTTTCATCGACGTTTTTTTTCAACGATTAAAAACAAAGTTGGAGATTTTTCTAAGAAATTGCACTGGTTTTTTTTTTTCATTTCTCGCTTGAGTTTAATAATTTTTCAACAAATTTGAACGATACAGATTTCACATATGATATAGAACGCTTTCTTTTCTCAGAAAATCGACTCCGAGGGTCAAAAGTGAAACAAAAAAGTGTGAAACAAATTCTCAAAGAAATGTCCAATTATGAAAACTTCCGACGTGATGGAGTAAAACTAAAAACGTATTCGAATTCATCATTAAAACGTAGGCAGGTCAAAATCATCAATTAGAACCCATTAAACAGGAAAAAACTGCTGAATTGCCGGACTTTGATTTGTATTTCCATTGTTACAAATGGAAAATGTTTAAAATTTGGTTCATTCTGGTTCATTACAAAAAATCAATTTCCTGGGAAACCCAAGTCTGCAATAAAAATCAGAATGGAACATGAATTGTAAAACGTAAAATTTTCTTTCTGTACAGTCCAATTAGTTTTTTTCCTAGGAGGCTTAGTTGTTGAGATATTTTCAATTAAAAAAACAACAACTTGAACTTTTAACTTTCAACAAACATATCTCGAAAGCTAAACCTTCTAAGAAAAAAATTAAATAGACTCCACAGAAAGGATATTTTACGCTCTACAATTCATGTTCCATCAATTTTTTTCTTTGAACTCTTTCTTTACTCAGAAAATTGACTTCAAGTGTCAGAAGTTATAAAAACGTGTAAAAAAATCGTTCAACAAAAAGGAAATCCTTGAAATGCCATCTAGAAAAAACTATTTTTGGTCAAAAAAAGGTTACTCTCTCATTTACATGGTGTCCACTATATTTCAGAAATGATTTTCCCTGACTTTTCCAGGTTTTCCAGACCAATTTTTCGAATTTCTCCAGACCTTCTAAATATGACATTCGTTAACGGGGGAGGGGGGGGGGGGGGTAATTTTTCACATGATGTACTTACATCCAGAAATTTCTCATAAGAATGATATAAAATGCATGCGGTCAAACGATTTTTTTTCTCGAATTCACTAGATAGGTACTTTTTACGAGATTTTTAGATGCTCCTCTTCGAGCCAAAAAAATATTCAAATTCAATTCTGAAAATTTTTGAGCCCACCTAACTCCTCCTCACCAAAAAATTTGAAAATTTGAATTGATTACCTACAGAGAAAATGTCAAATTAAAAAGGAAAAACCAAGTATTCTAACGCAAAATTAAGTTTGAAAAATGAAAAAAATGATGCCAGGATGTCTACCAAATCAAGCGAATGAAAATTCGAATTTTTTCGGGCTAAAAATTCAAAAAAATTTCATATTTTATCCCCCTCCCCCTCTCATGAAAAACACATGCCTCAAATTTATAAATTCACGTAATCCCCTGCCATTTTTTAGTACCTAAGTACCAATAAATAAAAAAGTCAATGAGGAGGTAAAATATAAATTATTTTATGGAAACATAGAAATGTGTGAAGCCCGAGCGAAGCGAGGGCGAAAATTTTTGTGAAAAAATATCTTCAAAAGATGAAAATTCACCACTTTTTCCTCATTCATATCTTTCAAAAAATAGCCAATAATTTTGAATTCTGCAAGTTCTATTCCCGCTCTTTTTGTTTCAACATCGTGGTGAAGGGCAACATGGCATTTCTTTCTCATTGCAACTCAGTAAAAAGTAAGTTTCCAAAAAACTTGAGATTTTAAATAAATTTTGCAGAAAGAAAGAGTTGAATTTTTTTTTTTGAATAAATACCTACATGCATTTTCAGTATTAATTTTATTGTATGTACATTACGGTCAACAAAAAATTACGAATAAAAAATCAGAGAAAAGACGTAATAATCCGGCCCAAGCGGAGCGAGGGCGAGAATTTTTAAAAATATTTATAATAAAATAAGCAAAGAAACACTTTTCTGAATGATTCATCTTTTTTTTGAATTTTCGAAAAATTCCAGAGAAAATTCCAAAATTCCCTAACTTTTCCAGACCACCAAAATTCCCTGACTTTTCCCGGTTTTCCAGAGAATGGACACCATGATTTATGAATTAGTCAAATTTATCAAAAAACATTGAAAAACAGTCAGAATTCCAGCACAGTAATTAATCAGTGAAATTTTTTTCACTGAGAGCAAGTCAGTGAAAGAAAATCACTGGAAATCAGTGAAAATTCACAAAAAACTCAGTGATATTTATGAAATTCAATGAAAAATCTGTGAAATTCTATGAATCATCAGTGAAAAATCACTAAACATAAGTAAATTTCACTGATTTTACCTGTGCTTCAATTCTGACTGTTTATCAGTGACTTTTCATTGATTCGGAATGAGAGAGTACGGCATCAATTTTCCAAAAAAAATCCCCAATTTTGAAAAAAAAAAACAACACATAATTAAGCACTTTATTTAATTATAAATGTTGCCAATTTGAACGGACCTAAAAGAACTGAATAAAAATTTGAAAGCAAATCATTGCAAAGGAAGAAAGTTTGAAATAAAAATTTTAAACCCTAAAAAATGCATATCTCACTCGGCCCTAAAGTCAAATTATGTTCAGAAATTTTTGAAAAATTGAAAAAAAAATTCATGTTGAACTATAATTATGTAGTATTGTAGTACTCAGGAGAGGCCTAGAATGAGTCAATTAACAAACAATTACCACAAAATTTGATAATTTCAATTAAATGGACCATTTCGGAGAGATTATCAAGAGAGGTCAAGAATTACAACAGTAGGATTTTGAAAGGATTATTATTTTTATGTATTTTTTTTTTTTTTGATCCCATGCATATTCCTATTGAATTACCTGCTTATTTTTGTTACTGTCAATGTGTTTGGGAAGTGTCCAGTTTTCAAAATCACAAGTACTACATTTATTTTCAGAAAAGCACTACTCCTCCCTTAAATGAAATGAGGAAATAAAAATAATCACAGGGTGTCCGACGAGTAATCGGCCATACTTCATTTTTGCACATAACCGGGTAACTAGCAAAAAAAACGTTAGATGAACAAGTTGCCTATCTTGAAAATTGAAGGGACAAATGCTGTTTTTTTAAAAAATCACGTATTTTTTAAATCATGGGAATGGATAGTACATACTTTGAAAACTGAATAAATTTACATTATTTGACCTTTTTGCCTAACTTGAAAATTGAAGGGGCTACAAAAAATTTTGTTCAAAAAAAATAGTAAAAAAATAAGACTAATCAAGGAAATGGATAGTATGTTGAAAAATGAACAAATTTTGTTGTACAGACTTTTTGCCTAACATAAAAAATGAAGGCGCTACGGGACATCCAAAATTGAGAAAAATTGATTTTTTTTTTTGAAGCTCGCTTATTTTGAATGACCCTTCCTTCATTTTCGACGTTAGGCAAGAAGTCTATAGAAAAAATTGTTCATTTTTCAACATACTATCCATTCCCTTCACTAATTTATTTTTTTGGAACTTTTTTCAAACAAAATTTGTTGTAGCCCCTTCAACTTTCATGTTATACAAAAAGTCAAATAATGAAAATTTATTCAGATTTCAAAGTACAATCCATTCCCACGGTTAAAAAAAAATTACGTGATTTTTTTTTAAAAACCACATTTGCTCCTTCAATTTTCAAGATAGGCAACTCGTTCATCTAACTTTTTTCTTAGCATAGTGGTACCGCGGTTATATCCAAAAATGAAGTATGGCGGACCACTCGCCGGACACCCTGTATAGCATGTAAATAGGCACCTAAAATAAAATTAGTCAGTCTCAGCACTTGTGGAATTTACATTTTTTCATTTATGACTCGATCGATGGTAAAATCTTACACAATTACTAATGTGAGATTCGAGATTTAAAAAAAAAACAAGAAAGCTATCAATATAAAAATTCAATCAACACTTACAATTTTCTTGAAATTGTCAAAACTAGGGGGTGGCGATTATAATCGATTATTTTTTCTCTAAAATTGGCCAAAATTCTTAATCGGTTAATCGCTTACTTAATCGATTATTTTAATCGTTTAATTAGCCGGTTATTTTTAATCAGTTAATCGGCCGGTTGTTTTTAATCGTTTAAGCGACCAAGCTTCAAAAAAATTTGGACGACTCCGAAAAAAATTTCCTTATTTCAGTACTATAAAGTAGGTATTGATTAAATCAATGAAGAAATTTCTGCTTTTGGATTCCTTTTCCCTGAAAAATTTTCGCTCTCGCTTCGCTCGAGTTCAGTAATCTTACACAATTCATTTTACAAATGATGGTATGGTTCTTCATTCTTCTTGACTTCTTGCCCATACAATTGAACATTTTCAAATGAAAAAATTTGCCCTTTTCATTTATCAGAAAACTTGGTGATAATCAAAAATTAAATTTGAAAAAAATTATTTTTTCAAAGGAGAGAGGACAGCTCATTAAGGAATGTCATTTTTTTGGAAGTCAAAAAATTAGCACGAAAAACACGAATTTTAATGAATCGATCAGTTTTTAAAGAAACTTGATTGACCGATTTTTCAATTAAATTAATTGGTCGATTTGAGAAAATCGGGCGATTATTTTCGATCGATTAATCGGACGATTATTTTTTAATCGATTAAAATTTGAGTAATCGATTAATTCACGTTCAACTCTAATAAGATTATCGTTAAAAAAACACTTTGCTAGAACCGTCCGACGTTTAATGAATTGGTAATTGATCCACATCACATTTCACATCTTTTCAACATCATTTTTCGCATAAATTTATATTCGTTAATTTTTCAAATGATGAAACTAAATTCAAAGGAAAAAACAAAAACATGGTGTCCACTATATTTCAGAAATGATTTTCCCTGACTTTTCCCGGTTTTCCAGACCAATTTTTCGAATTTTTCCAGACCTTATAAATATGATATTCGTAAACCAGGGAGGGGGGGGGGGTGTAATTTTTCAATGCATAGGGTCTTGCGATTTTTTTTCAAAATCACTAGATACTTTTTACGAGATCTTTAGGTGCCCTTCTTCGGGTCAAAAAAATATTCAAATTCAATTCTGAAAATTTAAGGAAAAACCAAGTATTCCCACGCAAACTTAAATTTTGAAAAATGAAAAAAATTATGCCAGGGTGTTTACCAAATTGAGCGAATAAAAATTCGGATTTTTCCGGGCTAAAAATTCAGAATTTTCTTCACATTTCATTCCCCTCTACCCCTCCAAAATGAAAATCACTCATTTCAAATTTATAAATTCACGCAATCCCTTGCAATTTTTTAGTTTGTACCAATAAATGAAAAAGTGAATGAGAAGGTGAAATATAAATCATTTTATGAAAATATATAAATGTGTTGAGCCCGAGCGAAGCGAGGGCGAAAATTTTTGAGAAAAAAAATCTTCAAAATATGAAAATTCACCACTTTTCCCTCATTCATGTTTTCCAAAACATGGCCAATAATTTCGATTTTTGTTCCATTCCCTCCCTTTTTTTCAACATCGTGGTCAAGGGCATCATGACATTTCTTTCTCATTACAGCTCATTAAAAAATAAGTTTCCAAAAAACTTAAGATTAAAAATAAAGTCTGTAGAAAGAAAGAGTGTAAATTACCCCGAGCGTAGCGAGGGAATTTTTTTTGGGATAATTCATAATTTTAATGAACAAAGACGTGCATTTTAAATATCAATTTTATTGAACATTACGACTGACTGACAAAAAATGATGAATATTGAATAAGACAATAATTGGATAAAAGATGTAATAATTTGGCCCGAGCGGAGCGAGGGCGAAATTTTTTGAAAAATTTATAATAAAATAAGCAAAAAACCCATTTTTCTAAATGATTTACATTTTTTGGGGATTTTCGAAAAATTCCAGAGAAAATTCCAAGATTCCCTGACTTCCCTGACTTTTCCAGACTACCAAGATTCCCTGACTTTTCCCGGTTTCCCGGTTTTCCAGAGAATGGACACCATGAAAAATAACCCGTTGGCAAATTTATTTGATATCGATACAATTTTCACACAAGGACAATAAAAAAGATAAAATAAAATTCCGAATGTAAAAAAAAGTACTTTAAACAAGATTAGTCAGTTTCTATTTTGTGAAAGTTGAGCTTTTTTTTCATTTATAACTTCGCAGGTAAGTAATAAAATCATATTATATGTACAATAAATAAAATGAAAATAAGAGAAAAAAACTAATTCAGAAAACTACCAATACATAATAATCAACAAACACGTACATTTTTTTCTAAACTTTTCTTAAAACGTTCGATCTCGTTGAGATTATCGGCATAAACCCATCCAAGTATATAATTGACAATAAATTCGTTATTTATGGATAATAAATTATTCAATTTAACCATCTTATAATACTTCCGTATCTTATTCCGTTTATAACTCCTAACAGCTTTCCAATCACCAAAATACCACATTAGGAAATCGTCAACATGAACAAATTCTTGTTGTTTGCCAATCGGCGATGGCACAGGTTGGGACACCACCTTATCCAAAGGACCCAATCGAGACGACAGATTCAACGCTGCTTTCACAAGCAAGTTTTCGAAAACTTCATCCACAGGTAATAATTTTTTGAACATTGGCAAATTGCCTTCATCGTCCATCCACCAAAGCAAAAATTCTTCCCATTGTGTATATGGAGAATCAATGTAATAAATTCGTTTAGATTTTAAATTCAAAAAATGACGCCAATAGCCCAAAAATAACTGCTTTTCACGTTGACTTCGTCGAGTCGGCAAGAAACGATCAATCGCATTGATGGCTTCTTCGGCTGAGCCTTTTGTCAATGTTTCCTGAAGCAGTTTTTGTACGCTGCGGCTGAATAAAACCGTTCTTTTGAGATCATTTGCCTCCTCAACATTGGACAAATTCTTATCGAAAACTTCACCCAGTTTGAATAATTCGTCGAGTCCAAAATGCTCTGGCGATGGAATGTACTTGGAGAAAATCTCCTTTCTGAATTCTCTAACAAGCGCCTCATTCCAAGAACATAATTTCGTATAATTGATAATTTCGTTGTACAATTTTCTGATTGACCAACGATATATAATCATAAAAACTTGCTTCAAATTGAACATTTCATCTTCGACGAATCGCTCAATAAGGTGATCATCATTCAGACACAACTTTAATAAATGATTCAAAACTTCAATCGGGCAACGAACAACCATTTTGCGCCAATGGTTATGCCATATACTGGACCTCATTTTCATTGGCATTTCGGAAAACAGTTCAGAAAAAAAAATCAAACTGTGATGTTGATAAACCACTTTAGAATATTCGCTCAACTCGTTGAAAAATGCACCTACAATTTTATCATAAAAAAATACCATTTTCAATCGATTCGGTGCGGTAATCCATATTTCGAGAAGGACGACTTGTGCTTGTTCACGTTGAAATTTAACATCTTCAGAAATATCGTATCCATTATACGCGTCTTGGCATAAGGAATGTAAAATATTAAAAAAAGGTACAGCCTCGATGTCGTTTCGTACAAGATCCCATATTCTTAGCGCGTTTTCAGTGCAACCTTCATCTATCGCCAAACCATTAATGATTTCCGCAGGGAAATTTGATAAAAGGTAATTGACTTGAACTCTGTTCAATTTGGACAGCAGATATTTGTATTTTTCACTGTAGAAACAAAATACACTTCTTAAAAAACTGTGTTGGCATCCTGTTGTAACTGTATTCAATAAGCATAAATGCGCAGTCCAATTACAGGCTAATGTCCTCGCATGCGAGTTATTTAATAATACCTCGTAGTTATTTGTACAATATTCAGAAGGATTATTTCGCATTTTCGCCGTCCAATAGTACAAAAATTCACACGGAGCCATACTAATCGTTTTCAACTCTTCAAGATCTGATACAGAAGGCCATAATTGCCTAATCTCATCCTCGAACCAATATATACAAGCGATCTGGAATTTCTTCATGGGGGTCAATTCATTCCTCGTTAAAATATTTCTAGCACTTCGTTCGGTGCACATTTTACCATCTGGCCCGTAAACTAAACTATCGAAGAATATTGAAAAAGTACGATTATTGCGAACAATTTCAAAGTATTCAAAACATCTGTATAAAGCTTGTAACTCTTGCCCCATCGAACGAATACGCCCGTCGATTAGTTTCGTAATGCATCCAGGAAGTGAAATACGTAAAACTTGATCACAGTTGAAATTTGCTTCGTAGTAGGCTGATTTTTCCATTCTAAAATGCCCTAACTGATTGTGATGCCATAAATCTAATGCCAAACTAGTTGCAGCCAAATTTTTCAACGATGACAACTCGATCAGAAAATTCAAAGGGTATTCGTCAACAGCCGATGCGTTATTGGTGTCCATTTTGGCGTCAGTGGTGTCGAAATTCTGCTCAAATCGAAATCGTTTTCTGAAATTAAAATCAAGAAATCGTTTTTTTTACCATTGAGCACTTAATTATGAAAACATCAGTGATTTTATGCCAAAAATGTCATACAAAACACAAAAACTGATTTTTATTCTGCCATACCTATGTCATTAGTTGAAAAATGGTAATAGATATATTGTACTCTCTCATTTTTGAATCAGCGAAATTTATCAAAAAACACTGAAAAACAGTCAGCATTACAGCACAGTAATAAATCAGTGAAAAGTTTTTCACTGAAAGCAAGTCAGTGAAAGAAAATCACTGAAAATGCATTGAAAACTCGGTGATATTTCTGAAATTTACTGAAAAATCTGTGAAATTCTTTGAATAATCAGTAAAAAAATCACTGAAAAATCAGTAAAAAAATCACTGAAAAATCAGTGAATTCCACTGATTTTTCTGTGCTACAATTCTGACTATTTATGAATGACTTTTCACTGATTCGGAATGAGAGCGTATGTACACAGTGCAGTGCACACTAAAATTAAAAGGGTAAGCATAATCGATCAAGTATGGTGAATCTGCCCCGGAAACCAATTTCGACTGTAGTCAGGTCTCAATTGAACATCCGCGCGGGATTCTCGTTAAAATTAATTTTATGATTGAATCTTGTTTTAGACCCTAAAACAATTAAATTTAGCTTAGATGCCTATTTTTCCCCCTCCCCTTTTTCCCAGGGACCTCCACCCAACATTTCAAACGCGTGTACCGCCCAATCTATGGGTCGTAATGAAAAAATTTTCAAACAAAAGTTGTTCCTCAGCACCTAATGTACATTTTCATTACTCATCAAAATCCATTTTGGAGCAACTCCTGCCCTCTAAATTTGGAAACAAAACATGTTTTTGAGAAAACCTCAAAATCATGTTTTCTTCATTTTAAACGAATAGGTACATAGGTTGGCCGGAAACTACTGAGACTGAGCTCAGTACTCGGCCGCATTAACACCTAGCGAGTTGGTAAAAAAAGCATTCGAAAGTTCAATCTTTCCCCTATAACATACTAAAATTTCAGCCCCCCACGCGCGCGTGAAAAAAAGTTACAGCGCTCCGCGCGAGACGTGTTAGGTTTACCCCTCCAGGTCGTTTTCAAGAAATAATGTACGACAACGTTACATAGTACAAAATCGTTTATTTTTCGAGAGTTACAAGTCGCTTATTGTTTTTCGAAGTATCTACCCTCGTTCTTGATGCAATCCTCCCATCTCTAAACCCATTTTTCGAAAGTTTTTTCGTATTCGGAGTCGTCAAGGGTGTTGAAAAATGATTGACAAGCTTGCAGAACTTGAGCATTCGTTTTGAACTGTTTCCCGCGGAGGTAAGCTTTCAAAGATGGAAAAAGCCAAAAATCACACGGCGCGAGGTCCGGGGAATACGGAGGATGAGGCATAAGCGTAATATTCCATTTCATGGAAACGCAATGAAAAAAACCTTGAAAAACGGAACACGATTTCGCGACCACTCGCACGCGTTTTACCGTAGCTCGCGTTAGATAAAGACTGGAGTGTTGAAAATTTAGTATGTTGTAGCTGGAGAGTTGCTCTACAACCTGGTTTAAAGATTTTTTAAATAGAGCGCGCGGTTCCGGAGATATGACCAGTTGAAAAAACCTGGAGGGGTAAACCTAACACGTCTCGCGCGGAGCGCTGTAACTTTTTTTCACGCGCGCGTGGGGGGCTGAAATTTTAGTATGTTATAGGGGAAAGATTGAACTTTCCAATGCTTTTTTTACCAACTCGCTAGGTGTTAATGCGGCCGAGTACTGAGCTCAGTCTCAGTAGTTTCCGGCCAACCTTTGTAGTTTAGGAGATTCGACAAAATTTGTAATCACAAAAAGTATTCAGAATTGAATTTCCTTTCCAATGAGCTTTATCACGACCATTTTCACCAACTTTTCCCGACAGAGTGGACTTCTACCCCTTCCTCGTTTTCACAAAAGTTGGGCCCACGAGCAAAATTTGCTCCAAAATGAATCCCGATAATAAATGAAATTATGCATTAGATATTGAAGAACAAAAATCGTTCAATTTTTTTTCGTGGATCCAACTTTTGAGATAAGGGGGAGGGGGAGAGATCCGCCCTGTTGGGAAAAGTTGGTGAAAAAGGTCGTCATAAAGCTCATTGGAAAGGAAATTCAATTGTGAATCATTTTTGTGGTTACAAATTTTGCCGTATCTCTGAAACTTTTCGCCTAAAATGAAGAAAACGCGATTTTGAAGTTTTCTGAAAACTGTTTTATTTTCAAATGGGGGGGGGGGCAGGAGTTGCTTCAAAATGGATTTTAATTGGTTGAAAATTTTCGGAACGTGTTGAGGAACAACTTTTGTTTGAAAATTTTTTCATTACGACCCAGAGATTAGGCGGTACACGCGTTTGAAATGTTGGGGGGGTGGACCCTGGGAAAAGGGGAGGGAAAAAAATAGACATCCAAGCTAAATTTAATTGTTTTCGGGTCTAAAACAAGAATCAGTCATAAAATCAATTTTAACAAGAATCCCGCGCGGAAGACTTTTTTGTTCTATTGAAACCTGACAACTGCTTCTATCCCAAAAGGTCAATCACGATGAGAGAACATTTTGATAAAAATTTTGTTGTCTCAGTGCAAGTATTTTCGGAGAGAGGAGTCAAAACGTTTTTTTTTTTCATTTTTTGTCAAATGTGGGTAAAAATTAATTGTTTTTTCAAATCGATTCCAGAAGGTCAGAAGAACAAATCGGACAATGAATTTTTTTGGGAAATTTTTAGCTGAGTTACTTTCTTATCGCGAATCAGTGAAAAGTCACTGATAAACAGCCAGAATTGCAGCACAAGAAAAATCAGTGAAATTCAATAATTTTCAGTGATTTTTCACTGATTATTCAACGAATTTCACAGATCAAAAAATTTCAAAGATTTTTCATTAAATTTTATAAATATTACAGAGTTTTCAGTGAATATTCACTGATTTCCAGGAATTTTCTTTCACTGACTTGCTATTACTGTGCTGCAATTCTGACTGTTTTTCAGTGTCTTTTGAAAAAAATCACTGATTTAAGAATGAGAGAGTATTGCGTTATAAAATATTTTTGCAGCCAATAATTTCAAAAACGTCCAACGTCTTCAAAAAAATTAACGCACTTTTCCCTTTAGGGTAAAAACCTTAGAACATGGATATGTCCAAATAAAAGGTTCAAATAAACCTAAATTCGTGACATTTTTTCAAGTTTTTTCAAGTCTAACATAATGTCATTATGGCTTTGATCTACTGTAACGTAACACTTCAAAATTTTCAACCCCCACCCCTAAGACATATCCATGTCAAAAAAAAAAAAATGATAACTGATCACCAGGGAGCGGATTTTAATGTAAATACATGTTTTTCTGTGTTGAGTAAGAAGCCGCATATGTAAGCTACTTTTACATTTCAAGTCTTTCTGAGCAAAATGAGCCATATTTGTTATCGCATATTTTGCATATTTTACCTATAAACGCATTATTTTGCATATTTTGGCCATTTTTAGCGCATATTTCACTGTTTTAGAGCATATTTCCCCCATTTTTTTTTCATTTTTTTAGCGTTTAAAACGAAATTGTGAGAAAAAGAAGCAGCTTAGGGAGAATGTGAATGGAAGCAAATTGTAGAGCGCGAAATTTCCTTTCAGATTACGGCATTTATTTTTGTCAAAAATGCATAGTTGGCATCTTATTGTTCAAAAATGAAAAATCGACAAATTTTCAACTTTTCTCATTTTTTGACATAAAACTAGATTTTGCAAGGAAAGGAAGCGTTTTCATGAAAAAATTATTATTACCAAAATTGTAGAGAATTAAATTTGCTTTCTGCTATGAGCGGTTAGTTTTTCTCCACAAAGCCATGTTTCAAAGATATTGAACTTTCAAATGTTCTTCATGAATAAAAAATCGACAAATTTTCAACTTTTCTCATTTTTTGACATAAAACTAGATTTTGCAAGGAAAGGAAGCGTTTTCATGAAAAAATTATTATTACCAAAATTGTAGAGAATTAAATTTGCTTTCTGCTATGAGCGGTTAGTTTTTCTCCACAAAGCCATGTTTCAAAGATATTTAACTTTCAAATGTTCTTCATGTAATTTTTTTTTCAAAATGCAAAAAAATTTGATAAAAAATGAAACACGTTTTTCTGCTACTTGCGAACTCTGTTGGACCTTTTCAAACATACCAGGTGAAAGAGGATGAAATTCTCTATCCGAATCGACCAAAACCCGAAAATCGACAATTTCAACCCAAACACCTTATTTCGCATTTATCTCGAAAACAACTTTTAACATAAGTTGTCCCTTTTTAAACGGAACGTCTCATTTATCAGTCTTCACGCGTGGAATTTAATCTATTTTTATCATTTATAGCTCCGTAGGCAATGAAATTATCGATTATAAAAATAAAATTCGAGAAACAAAATAAATTCATAAAACTACCAACATAAATAATTACATAGTTTTTTTGAAATTTTCCTTAAAACGTTCAACTTCGATGAGATCATCGTTGAAAAACCACACAAGTATATGATCAACAATACATTCGTTACTTAGGGACAAAAAATTATTCAATTTAGCTACATTTTGATAATTCGAAATCTTATCCAGTTTATAATCTCTTACATCTTTTTCATCACCAAAATACCACACTAAGAAATCGTCAACATGAGCAAATTCTTCCAGTTTTTCAACCGACAATGGCACAATTTGGGATACTTCCTTTTTCAAAGAACCCAATCGCGACGACAGATTCTTAACCGCTTTGGTTAATAAATTTTCGAAAATTTCATCCACGGGTAATAATTTTTTAAACATTGGCAAGTCGTCTACATTGTCCACCCACCAAAGCAAAAATTCTTCCCATTGCGTATATGGAGAATCCATATTAAAGATTCGTTTAGATTTTAAATTCAAAAAATGACACCAATAGCCCAAAAATAACTGCTTTTCACGTTAACTTCGTCGAGTCGGCAAGAAACGATCAATCACATCGACGGCTTCTTTGGCTGAGCTATTTTCCAATGTTTCCTGAAGCAGTTTTTCAACACTAAATAAAATCGTTCTTTTGAGGTCAGCCACCTCATCAACATTTGACAAACTTTTATCGATAGCTTCACCCAAATTGAATAATTCATCGAGTCCAAAATACCCTAGCGATGGAATGCACTTGGAAAAAATCAGCTCTCTGAAATCTCTAACAAGCTTCTCATTCCAAGAACATAATTTCGTATAATTGATCATTTTGTCATAAAAGCTCATGAACAGCCAATCATGCATAATCTCATTAATTTGATTGAAATTTAACATTTCCTTTTCGACGAATCGCTCGATACGATGTGTATCTTTCAGGCACAATTTTAATAAATGATTCAAGACTTGAACCGGGCAATGAACAACCATTCTGTGCCAATGCCTATGCCATATATTGGACCTCATATCCATCGGAATGTCGGAAAACAGGTTGGAAAAAAAATTCATATCATCAGGATGTAGATCAAGATATTTGCTCACCTCCCAGAAAAATAAATCCACGATGTCATCATCAAAACATTCCATTTTCAATTGAATCGGAGCGGTAAGCAATAGTTCAAGAAAGACGTCTCGCCATTGCTTACTTATAAATTTCTCAGAATGGCTCCGAGTTATGTAGTAGTTTAAGAAACGAAGAATTTCTAAAAAAGGCCCAGACTTTATCTCATTTCGCACAAGATCCCAGATTCTTAGCACGTAATCAGCGCAACCTTCATCCAACGTCAATTCTGTAATAATTTCGACTGGTAAATTTGATAAGATGTAATCAACTTGTGCTCTGTTCAATTTAGACAGCAGATATTTGTCATCACTTTGATAACACTTGACTAAATCGCGTATAAAACTGTGTTGGCATTCTGTTGTACTTGTATTCAATAAATATAATTCCGCAGTCCAATTACGTGCTATCGTCAACGCCTCATGATCAGGTAATAATGTATATTCATGAGGATTATTTCGCATCTCTACAATCCAATAATGCAAAAAATAACCAAAATTAAAATAACCAAAATAAAAATGAAACATTTTTTTCTTCAACTCTTTAAGATCTGATACAGAAGGCCACAATTGTCTAATCTCATCTTCGAACCAATATATACAAGCGATCTGGAATTTTTTCATGGGGGTCAATTCATTCCTTGTTAAAATATTTCTAGCACTTCGTTCGATGCACATTTTACCATCTGGCCCGTAAACTAAACTATCGAAGAATATTAAAAAATTATGATTATTCTGTACAACTTCAAGGTATTCAAAACATCTGTGTAAAGCTTGTAACTCTTGTCCCAACGAACGAATACGCCCGTCGATTAGTTTCGTAATGCATCCAGGAAGTGAAATACGTAAAACTTGATCACAGTTGAAATTTGCTTCGTAGTCGACTGATTTTTCCGTTCGAAAATGCCCTAACTGATTGTGATGCCATAAATCTAATGCCAAACTAGTTGTAGCCAAATTTTTCAACGATGTCAACTCGTATAGAAAATTCAAAGGGTATACGTCAACAGCCGATGCGTTATTGGTGTCCATTTTGGCGTCAGTGGTGTCAGAATTCTGTTCAAACAGAAATCGTTTTCTGAAATAAAAATCAAGAAATCGTTTTTTTTTTTTACCATTGAGCACTCAATTATGAAAACATTATAGATTCTATGCCAAAAATAAAATAAGCAATTTTTTCTAAAAAAATTTTCAACTCCCACATTTGTCCCCAAATGTTTTTACCCTAAAATTTTTTCACCATTTTTTCTAAAATATTTTCAACTCCCAATCAGTGGCGGCGCGTTAGTTTTTCGACTTGTAATCGCTTTTTGTTGTAGACCACACTGTAGAAACAAAAAATTTCATATTTTCCGGTTTTTGGGTGCTGTTGAGACAATAACAGGACGTGTGCATCAAAAAACCAAAATTGAATACTTAATGTAGAAAGAAAATTCAATTCCCTACAATTTTGATTCTATTTGCTCAGAAAATTGACTCCAAGAGTCAAAAGTTGTTTTAAAGATTGTAAACTAAATTCTAAGCAATAAATTCAAATAATAAAAAATCTTTACCTCCTGACGTGGTGGAGTAAAACTGAAATTATATTCGAACCCAGCTCACAAAACCGAATAAATTACGCAGTTGATTTGCCGGTCTTTGATGCTTCCATTGTCACAAATAAGAAATGTTAAAAATGTAGTTCATTACAAAAAAGTTTCTTTCTGTAGAATCCGATTGGGCAGTTTTTTTCTTAGGAGGCTTAGTTTTTGAGATACATATTTTTAATTTTAAAAAAAATACGCTGAACTTTGAACTTTCAATCAACCCTAAGAAAAAATTAATCGGACTCTACAGAAAGGAAATTTTTTGCTCTACAAATTATGTTCTATTCATTTTTTCGTTAAACCCTTCGTTTGGTCAGAAAATTGACTTGAAATGTGAAAAGTTACCAAAAAGTGTAAAAAAAATATTCAACAAAAAATTTAAATTGTGAAAAATCCTTGGCTGATGGAATTTTTTCGTTACTTTTTTTGTGATCAGCGTGGAAAATACCACTAAAATCATCCATTAAACTTCAACCAGCATTTTGATTAGCTCGATTCCAGAACCAATAATCGCTGCTGTTGGCGATTACAAGGCTGTAGACCAAAAGTGTGTTTATTCGTTTATGCATAGAAAAAAGGCAAAATCAAATCAAAACTACAAATTAAAATCATCGTTTTTTACCTGATAGCTTATACACTTCAAAAAAAAAGAGAAAAATAGGCAAATTTTTTTTTTAAAATTGTAGGATAAAGCACCTGTATATGAGCCAGAGTTGCCAGATATTTAGAAGCCAAGTCGCCGATTTTTTCGCGCAATGTAGCCTAAATTCCCAATCAAAAAATACCATTTTTTTTCAACTTCAATTTTCAAACTAATTCCTAGCTGTTCAAACCATGAAACGGCATCGGGTGCTTTCGACTATGTCCGAAGGTGTTCGTTTGACTTATTTTCTATTTTTTATTCATTTTTACATGCCTACCTTTGTTTAGTAGTATAAATGATTGATTTTATTCAAAATTTGTATTTTTTTTGTATCAATTTAATAATGAAACATATCACGAATCAAATAAAACGTAAATTTATGATAAACAATGTTTTGGTGTAAATGTAACCTTCTAACTTGTTCAATAAAACTAATGAAAAAATGAGATATCTCGAATTCAAATTCGAAATTTATATCACAATTTTCTAAAAATTAAAATAAACTTAGAGTAAAAGTAACTTTTGTTCAATAAAGGTAATGAAAAAAATGAAAATTTTGAATTCAAAAACGAAATTTACAATTTCATTTTTTCAGGCAGGGATTTTCGCGCAGACGTTGCCCGGTTCATTTATAGACCCTGTATATTCGAAAACCTTTATTTTATTGACCTGTTCATACCTGATCAGGTATGATCACATACCTGCTCATTCGCGGCCATTTTTCTGGCCTGCTCAGGCTTGCTCATGCCCGATGATTTTTCCCTGGGTAGCCCTAATATTTTTTCTTAAAATTTTTCCAGACCCTTTTGTTCACTCTAAAGATTTTTCTCCAACTTTTTTCAACACTAAATTTTCTCTCAAAAATTTTGAGAAAATTTTTAGGGTTAGAGTTATTAGAAAAGAATTTTGGAAGTGGAAGAAATAAGGTTTAAAAAATTTGAAAAAAATTAAATTTCAGAGTTGAATAAAATTCTGAGAAAAAATTTCAAAGTGGAAAAACTTAATGATTAATTTATGTCTGGAAAAAAATCAAAAATTGAAAAGAATGGTAAGAGTAGGAAAAAATTGAAACATTAATTAGCGTTAACGTAAAATGGCTCATCGTTAGTGTATCCCGCAAAATCGAGTATTTTTCATTGCTGTAGGATATCATCAGAAAGGTATCAGCTTCAAATGATGATTTCGACTGCCTGTACCTACTAACATTTGGTGGTCAAATGTTGCCCTCATTTCTCTGATTTCGGACAGAATTCGCAAGCTGTTCAGATAAGCTATTTTTTCATGAAAACTGTAGGCAGGTAGTAGGTAAGGATAATATGTTTCATTCGAGTTTGATTTTTCCAAGGTGTTTTCTTCACAAGTGTTAAACTTCCCACAGAAGGCGAACCAGGAAGAATCCAATTACCATGAAATTACCTCAGAAGTTGTGAATTTTAATCAAATGAACTATTTCGGGGAAATAATCAAGAAAAGTCGATAAATTCAACAGTCTGATTTTAAATGATTTTTTCGACGGATTTTCTTTTTTTTTCAATCCCATGATCTTATTGAACTTTATTATGTTGTTTTTTTTTGGAATGCGAGTGTGTTGAGGAAAAACTCAGCTTTCACAATCGCAGGCATCATAGTGAAATTTGGTGGGAAAAAAGTAACTTTAGTAACCCAATTTGGGAGAAAAAGTAACCAATGTATTACCAAAAAGTAACCGAAAACTCAATTTTTAATGGTAAAATTTGTGAAAAAAAAAACCATGTATGTACTTAATGCAATTATTATAACTTATAAGCGCTCCCAGAAATTATGTAAGGGAGGGGCTGAGAATTGGAGAAAAATGGGGTGGGGAGGGGGGGGGGGGGTAAAAATTCGGAACAAACTTCAAAATCTATTTTTACAGTAGTGCTCGTAGAGTCAGGTTAATTTCAGTGGACAGATGAAAAAATGTAATACAGATAAAAGCGAAGAAAAACTGAAAAATTGCAAGAATTCTCTAAATCTGAATCAGTGAGATGAATATAAATGAAAATCAGTGATTCGCATTGATCGTTTAGTCAAAATTACTGATTTTTTTCTGGTTAATTGAAAATCGACTAAGAAATCAACGACTTTTGGCTGCAATATCAATGAAAATTATTTTATTGGTTCAAAAAGGCAGAGATTGATGTAGATTTAGAAAGTTACATTCTAATGTAAGAAATAAGAAAAATTATTTTTGAAGAGTAATAAAATGCACTTCTCCGAACACTTTTGAGGTAAAATTTCATTTTTTTTATTGAGCTTGGATTGAATCTGCTCGACTCCGGGACTTAATCAAATATTATGCAAGGGCGGGGAAGAATTTGAAAAAAATGAGGATGTGTGAAAATTCAGTAAAAAAAAGTGTGTATCTAGCCTACCTACCCTGTAAATTTATATAAAAATCAGTGATTTTTCATTGAAATATTAATCAAAATTACTGATTTTCATTTGACAAATTGGAAATTGATTGGAGTTTTGACTGAAATATGGGTGAAAATCTCTAGTTTTTGATGAAAATTATTTCACTATATACTTAACCAAGAGAATGAAAATACACCAATTTTGACTGATTCAAAATTAGGGAATGATAGTGTATTCAAGAAACAGAGGTATCAATGTACTGCCTGAGCGGAGCGAGGGCGAAATTTTTTGAAACAAAAAAGTCTCCAAAACTCGACAAAACCAAAACTAACAGACACTTTACGCTTGAAAAAATCAATTTTCAGAGAAAAATTGTGAAAAAAAGGTAAATTTTTTGAGAAATTTTGGAAAAAAGTAACTTTAAAGGTAAAAAGTAACCAAAGTAACTTTTGAAGTGGAAATAGTAACCAAAAGTAACTTGTCTCGAAAAAAGTAACCAAGTTACTAAAAAGTAACCACGCTATGATGCCTGCAATCGCAGGTAACAGAGTGTCCACAATATTTCAGAGATGATTTTCCCTGACTTTTCCAGGCCAATTTTCCCAAGTTTTCCAGACCTTTTAAATACGATAATCGTGATATGAACCAGGAGAGGGGAATTGTTACTTTCCGATGTCACCGATAAAACTTAATTCAGAGAAGAAAACAAAAATGATCCGATGACAAATTTATTTGATATTGAAGCAATTTTCACTCAAGAATTATAAAAATGATAATTAAAACGTATAAAAACGAAGCTACAAAACAAGATTAGATAATGCCGTAAGTGATAAAATCATAATGCGATTATTAAGATTACACAGAAAAATTTTGGTGATGAAAAAATTTTAGGAAGAATTTCAGATTTGATGAATTCGAGTTGATAAAAATTTGCAATTTGGAAAATTTTGAGAAAAAATTACAGATTTGAAAAATTTACGCTGAAAAAAATTTAGAGTTTGGAAAATTGAGAAAAAAATTTATGATTAGAAAAATTTCGAGAAAAAATTTTACAATTAGAAAAATTTTGATAAAAAAATTTTACGATTAGAAAAATTTCGATAAAAAATTTCACAATTTGAAAAATTTACGTTGAAAAAATTTTGAGGAAAAAGATTCAGAGTTTGAAAATTTAGAGTGTAAAATTAAAAAGACTGAAAAAAAAATCCTCGAAGTCGGAAAAAAGAACGATTCAGTTGTTCGGAGTATTTATGTACTTTCGTGCCTGAAGCACATCTGTATGGATTTAGTCGTTGGCTAAAAACCTATATCTACGATTATAAAAATGAGAAATTCCAGAAAGAGAATAAATTCAGAAAATTGAAAATATGAACAATCAACGAACACGAACATTAACCTTTTTTTCGAAATTTTCCTTGAATCGTACAACTTTTTCAATATTATCGGCACAAAACCATCCAAGTATATAATTGACAATAAATTCGTTATTAATGGATAATAAATTATTCAATTTAACCATCTTATGATAATTCCATATCTTATTCCGTTTATAACACCTAACAGCTTTCCATTTACCAAAATACCACATTAGGAAATCGTCAACATGAACAAATTCTTCTTGTTTGCCAATCGGCGATGGCACAGGTTGGGATACTACCTTATCCAAAGGACCCAATCGAGACGACAGATTCAACACTGCTTTCACAAGCAAGTTTTCAAAAATTTCATCCACAGGTAGTGAATGTTTGAACTTCGGCAAGTCGTCTACATTGTCCACCCACCAAAGCAAAAATTCTTCCCAATGTGTACTCATAGAATCAATGTAATAGAATCGTTTAGATTTTAAATTCAAAAAATGACGCCAGTAGCCCAAAAATAACTGCTTTTCATGTGGACTACGTCGAGTAGGCATGAAACGATCAATCGCACAGATGGCTTCTTTGGCTGAGCCTCTTTCCAATGATTCCTGAAACAGTTTTTGAACATTGGAGCTGAATAAAACCGTTCTTTTGAGATCATTTGCCTCATCGACATTTGACAAATTCTTATCGATAGCTTCGCCCAATTCGAATAATTCATCGAGTGTGAAATACTTTGGCGATAGAATTAACGTAGAGAAAATCTGCTTTCTGAGTTCTCCAACAAGATTCTCATTCCAAGAACATAATTTCGTATAATTGATAATTTCGACAAACAATGTTTGGGCGAACCAATAATCCATAATCTTTCCAATTTTAGTGAAATTCAACATTTCTTCTTCGACAAATCGCTCAATATGGTGTTTATCATACAGGCACAACTTTAACAAATGATTTAGGACTTCAATCGAGCAACGAACAACCATTCTGCGCCAATGCCTGTGCCATATACTGGACCTCATTTCCATTGGCATGTCGGAAAACAGTTCAGAAAAAAAAGTCGGATGTTGATGAACTACTTCGGAATATTCGCTCAAACCGCGGAAAAAATATTCTAGGTATTTACTATCAAAAAATTCCATTTTCAATCTATTTGGTGATGTAATCCATATTTCGAAGAGGACGACTTGTGCTTGTTCACATTCTAATTTCTCATCTTCTGAAATACCGTATCTCTCATAAGCGTGGTAGCATAAAAAAGTTAAAATATCGGGAAAAAAACAAACCTTAACCCTTTCGCTCCCGTCGTCACAGCATATGTGACGGCAGCTCAGTCCGTTGTAAGACCGCCGTCACACCGTGTGTGACAGTGAACTAGTTGATTCTTATGTTCGATTTATCTGCGGCGGTCTGTGCAAACACTTTGAAAACTTTAGTGGTAGGCTACCAACACCCCAAAGAACCAACTTCGGGGTTGGGCTCGCGCAGTGTTACCAACATACACGAAAATTTGGTAAAATGAAAACTTTTTTTAAAATAATTTTTTTTTCTTGAGAATTTTTGTTTTTTTACGTTGTGGTTGCACTTTTTGGAGCTCCAATTGATAAAATAATCACTTATAAACAAAAAAATATGCTTTTTGATGAAATTTGGAATAAAATTTGAATAAATTTTTTTTTTTTTGTAATTTAGCATCAAGTGGCGATGATGATGATGACCAAGTGTAAACAAAACAACATGCTTTTAGATGAAATTTGGAATAAAACTTGAATAAATTATAACTAATTATGATGAATTTCGTGTAAAAATGTCAAAAGAAAAAATATGTGACACCTTGTAGGGCGTTGGTAGTCTGCCGTCACACATGTTGTGACAGGGGGTTAAAACGGGGGCTGGAGCATTATTTCGGCCATACAACACATTGTACCATCTATGCACACCCCAACTGACCCAAAAATGCAAAAAAAAAAGTTGGTCTGTGGGGTACCCCATTGAAATTTTTGACGGGAGCGAAAGGGTTAATGTTGTTTCGAACAAGATCCCATATTCTTAGCGCGTATTCAGTGCAACCTTCATCTAACGTCAATTCTGTAATGATTTCCACTGAGAAATATGATAAAAGGTAATCGACTTGTACTTTGTTCAATTTGGACAACAGATATTTGTCATCAGTGTCATTACTTTGACGCCACTTGACTATTAAATCACTTATAAAACTGTTTCGGCATTCTACTGTACCTGTATTCAATAAATATAATTGCGCAGTCCAATTACGTGCTATCGTCAACACCCCACGATCCGGTAATGATATAGAATAGCGTTTTGGAGGATATTCATCAGGACTATTTTGCATTACTACAATCCAATAATTCAAAAAACCACCAAAATGAAAGTCAAATTCAACCATGTCTTCCGTCAACTCTTTAAGATCTGATACAGAAGGCCATAATTGCCTAATCTCATCCTCGAACCAATATATACAAGCGATCTGGAATTTTTTCATGGGGGTCAATTCATTCCTTGTTAAAATATTTCTAGCACTTCGTTCGATGCACATTTTACCATCTGGCCCGTAAACTAAACTATCGAAGAATATTAAAAAATTATGATTATTCTGTACAACTTCAAGGTATTCAAAACATCTGTGTAAAGCTTGTAACTCTTGTCCCAACGAACGAATACGCCCGTCGATTTGTTTCGTAATGCATCCAGGAAGTGAAATACGTAAAACTTGATCACAGTTGAAATTTGCTTTGGAGTAGTTTGATTTTTCCATTTGAAAATGCCCTAACTGATTGTGATGCCATAAATCTAATGCCAGACTAGTTGTAGCCAAATTTTTCAACGATGTCAACTCGTACAGAAAATTCAAAGGGTATTCGTCAACAGCCGATGCGTTGGTGTCCATTTTGGCGTCAGTTGGGTCGAAATTCTGCTCAGATCAAAATCGTTTTCTGAAATAAAAATCAAGAAATCGTTTTTTTTTTTACCATTGAGCACTCAATTATGAAAACATTATAGATTCTATGCCAAAAATAAAATAAGCAATTTTTTCCAAAAAAATTTTCAACTCCCACATTTGTTCCCAAATGTTTTTACCCTAAAATTTTTTCAACAATTTTTCTAAAATATTTTCAACTCCCAATATTGTTTACCCAGGGAAAAATCGTCAGGCATGAGGAGGCATGAGCAGGCCAGAAAAATGGTCGCAATTGAGCAGGTATGATCATTAGGATGGCTCGAAAAAAAAAAAACATATCTTTGATTTCGACCAAATTTGGTGGAGTGGTTTACTTTGAGTGGGAGACTACCCAAAAAAAATCTGAACCCCCCAGGTGCAAGGGGAGGGGAGCAGGGGGTGCTCAAAGTGCACCTCCTTTTGAAAAAAACGCAGTTTTTTGTGTTTTTTAGAAAATCAAAATCGTGCGAGAAGCCGTCACAGTACTCAAAAGTTGCGATTTGAGTTTCTACAACTCCCTGAACCATCGCCGTCCTCCTCCGATCAAAATTCAGACTGCTACCAGGAGGTCCAAAAGTTGCAGATTGCAATATTTCAATAATATGAATTTTTCACTAAGCTGGAATGATTTTTTTCATCAAGTAATTGGGCAAAAAAAAATTTTCGATCACTGAAAGTAAATTTTGAAAAAAAAAATTATGAAAATTTTATGCACCAGTGCAGCCAACAGCGAATCGTAAAATTCCAAAATACAGAATTTATGCCAACTTTGAATTGATTAAGTACTTTTTCGCTTGAAAATATTATGAATTTTTTTCACTCACTAGAAGTAAATTTCGCAAATTTTTAGGAAAATTTTGTATATCAGTGTAGCCAGTTGTAAATTCTACTCTATGGAATTTACGTTCATCTCGAATTAATTTTTTTATCGTTTGAAAAATTCACAGTATTATTTTTGTTTTCAATCAGATCAATAGAAATATATTTTGATTTTGAAGCCATTGTTGAGAAGCCAAGCTGGTAGGCTGTCAGCTCCATAAGAGAACGCTAGAAAATTGAAAAAAAAAAACAGAACTGGTGCAGCCAGTAGCTAATTGTGATAGGGCGCTATAAAAGGGGGTATGCTGATTCTAGTATTACGAACTCGAATGCATTTTTTTTTCATCAAGTAATTGGACCAATTTTTTCTCCCAACCGAAAAATGTATGTTTTGAAAACATATCTTCACATCGGAATGCGCGGTCGTATGAACTGAACAAGATCTTTCACTGATTTGAGAATAGATTACTTACGCTCAGTGTTGGCAAAGTTCACAAGCGTTTAGAACTTTTTACATGACTTTTAATGCGAACGCTAAAAAAAAACCGTGGTACCTAGCTGTTTGCGTTCCTCTCCGCATACAAGTTGAGAGGTATGTACTTAAGTTGAATCGATTGTGTATTTATTAATATTTCGCAAAGAATGTATTTGTCTTCAAATTTTCAAAAAAATTGTCTTGTATTTATTTTCATGCCTGCGAGAGAATATACCAGTCCTGTTTTTTTTTTCAATTTTCTAGCGTTCTCTTATGGAGCTGACAGCCTACCAGCTTGGCTTCTCAACAATGGCTTCAAAACCAAAATATATTTCTATTGATCTGATTGAAAACAAAAATAATACTGTGAATTTTTCAAACGATAAAAAAATTAATTCGAGATGAACGTAAATTCCATAGAGTCTTATTAGAAAAGAATTTTGGAATAGGAAGAAATAAGGGTTAAAAAATTTGAGAAAAATTAAATTTCAGAGGTGAATAAAATTCTGAGAAAAATTTCAAAGTGGAAAAACTTGATGATTTTATGGCTGGAAAAAAATCAAAAATTGAAAAGAATGGTAAGAGTTGGAAAAAATTGAAACATTTATTAGTGTGAACGTAAAATGGCTCATCGTTAGTGTATCCCGCAAAATCGCGTATTTTTCATTGCTGTAGGATATCATCAGAAAGGTATCCGCTTCAAATGATGATTTCGACTACCTGTACCCTGTACCTAGACCTACTAACATTTGGTGGTCAAATGTTGCCCCCTTTTCTCTGATTTCGGACAGAATTCGCAAGCTGTTCAATTTTTTGAGATGATAAGCTATTTTTTCATCAAAACTGTAGGCAGGTAGTAGGTAAGGATATGTTTCATTCGAGTTTGATCTTTCTAAGGTGTTTTCTGGACAAGTGTTGAACTTCCTACAGAAGGCAAACCTGCGAGAATTCAATTACCATGAAATTACCTCAGAAGTTGTGAATTTTAATCCAATGAACCATTTCGGGGAAATAATCAAGAAAAGTCGATAAATTCAACAGTCGGATTTTAAAGGAGTTTTTCAACGGATTTTCTTTTTTTTCGATCCCATGATCTTATTGAACTTTATTATGTTGTTTTTTTTTGGAATGCGAGTGTGTTGAGGAAAAACTCAGCTTTCACAATCGCAGGTAACAGAGTGTCCACAATATTTCAGAGATGATTTTCCCTGACTTTTCCAGGCCAATTTTTCCAAGTTTTCCAGACCTTTTAAATACGATAATCGTGATATGAACCAGGAGAGGGCATTGTTACTTTCCGATGTCACTCATAAAACTTAATTCAGAGAAGAAAACAAAAATGATCCGATGACAAATTTATTTGATATTGAAGCAATTTTCACTCAAGAATTATAAAAATAATAATTAAAACGTATAAAAAGGAACCTAAAAAACAAGATTAGTAGTGGAATTTATTCTTTTTTTGGATTTATAACGCCGCATGAGATAAAATGATAATGCTATTATTAAAATTACGCAGAAAAATTTTGGTGATGAAAAAATTTTAGGAAGAATTTCAGATTTGATGAATTTAAGTTGATAAACATTTTAGATTTTAAAAATTTACGTTAAAAAATTTTGGAGTTTGAAAAATTGAGAAAAAAAGTTACGATTAGAAAAACTTCGAGAAAAAAATTTTACGATTAGAAAAATCCCGAGAAAAAATTTTATGATTAGAAAAATTTCGAGAAAAAAATTTTACGATTTGAAAAATTTACGTTGAAAAAATTTTGAGGAAAAAGGTTCAGAGTTTGAAAATTTGGAGTGTAAAATCAAAAAGACTGAAAAAAAACTCACCTCCCTCGGAGTTTAAAAAAAAACGATTCAGTCGTTTGGAGTATATTTGTACTTCCATGCGTGAAGTAAGTACCTCTGTATGGATTTAGTCGTAAATTAAAAAACATATTTATATCTACGATTTAAAAAATGAAATTCCAGAAAAAGAATAAATTCAGAAAATTAACAATATGAACAATCAACGAACACAAACATCAACCTTTTTTTCGAAATTTTCCTTAAATCGTACAACTTTTTCAATATTTCCAGTATAAAACCATCCTAGTATACAATTGACAATAAATTCGTTATTTATGGATAATAAATTATTCAATTTAACCATCTTACGATAATTCCATATCTTATTCCGTTTATAACACCCAACAGCTTTCCATTTACCAAAATACCACATTAGGAAATCGTCAACATGAACAAATTCTTGTTGTTTGCCAATCGGCGATGGCACAGGTTGGGATACTACCTTATCCAAAGGACCCAATCGAGACGCCAGATTCAAAGCTGCTTTCACAAGCAAATTTTCAAAAATTGCATCCACAGGTAGTGATTGTTTGAACATTGGTAAGTCATCTTTATTGTCCACCCACCAAAGCAAAAATTCTTCCCAATGTGTACTCATAGAATCAATGTAATAGAATCGTTTAGATTTTAAATTCAAAAAATGACGCCAGTAGCCCAAAAATAACTGCTTTTCATGTGGACTACGTCGAGTAGGCATGAAACGATCAATCGCATAGATGACTTCTTTGGCTGAGCCTTTTGTCAATGTTTTCTGAAACAGTTTTTGAACATTGGAGCTGAATAAAACCGTTCTTTTGAGATCATTTGCCTCATCGACATTTGACAAATTCTTATCGATAGTTTCGCCCAATTCGAATAATTCATCGAGTGTGAAATACTTTGGCGATAGATTTATCGTAGAGAAAATCTGCTTTCTGAGGTCTCCAACAAGATTATCATTCCAAGAACATAATTTTGTATAATTGATAATTTCAACAAACAATGATTGGGCCACCCAATAATCCATAATCTTTCCAATTTTAGTGAAATTCAACATTTCTTCTTCTACAAATCGCTCAATACGACGTTCATCATTCAGGCACAGCTTTAATAAATGATTCAGGACTGCAATCGGGCAATGAACGATCATTTTGCGCCAATGTTTATACCATATACTGGACCTCATTTCCATTGGCATGTCGGAAAACAGTTCAGAAAAAAAAGTCTGATGTTGATGAACTACTTCGGAATATTTGCTCAAACCGTCGAAAAAGTATTCTAGGCATTCACTATCAAAAAATTCCATTTTCAATCTATTTGGTGATGTAATCCATATTTCGAAGAGGACGACTTGTGCTTGTTCACATTCTAATTTCTCAACTTCAGAAACAGTGTATCTCTCATAAGCGTGGTAGAATAAGGAATGTAAAATATCAAAAAAAAACCCAACCTTAATGTTGTTTCGTACAAGATTCCATATTCTTAGCGCGTATTCAGTGCAACCTTCATCTATCGCCAAACCATTAATGATTTCCACTGGGAAATTTGATAAAAGGTAATCCACTTGTACTTTGTTCAATTTGGACAGCAGATATTTGTCATCACATTGATACCAATTGGCTAAATGTAGTATAAAACTGTGTTGGCATTCTGCTGTACCTGTATTCAATAAATGTAATTGAGCAGTCCAATTATGTGCTACCGTCAACACGCCACGATCAGGTAATGATGTAGAATAGCGTTTTAGAGGATATTCATCAGGACTATTTCGCATCTCTACAATCCAATAATGAAAAAAAACTCTACAATAAAAATCATACCCAAAGTTTTCTTCCTTCGACTCTTTAAGATCTGATACAGAAGGCAACAATTGCCTAATCTCATCCTCGAACCAATATATACAAGCGATCTGGAATTTCTTCATGGGGGTCAATTCATTCATCATTAAAATATTTCTAGCACTTCGTTCCGTGCACATTTTACCATCTGGCCCGTAAACTAAACTATCGAAGAACATTGAAAAAGTACGATTATTGCGAACAATTTCAAGGTATTTAAAACATCTGTATAGAGCTTGTAACTCTTGTCCCATCGAACGAATACGCCCGTCGATTAGCTTCGTAATGCGTCCAGGAAGTGAAATACATAAAACTTGATCACAGTTGAAATTTGCATTGAAGTTGACTGATATTTCCGTTCGAAAATGCCCTAACTGATCGTGATGCCATAAATCTAATGCCAAACTAGTTGTAGCCAAATTTTTCAACGATGTCAACTCGTACAGAAAATTCAAAGGGTATTCGTCATCAGCCGATGCGTTATTGGTGTCCATTTTAGCGCCAGTGGGGTCGAAATTCTGCTCAGATCGAAATCGTTTTCTGAAATAAAAATCAAGAAATCGTTTTTTTTACCATTGAGCACTCAATTATGAAAACATCATAGATTCTGTGCCAGAAATAGCTGAAAAATGCCATGGTCACCAATAAAGGTATGGTTTTGTTTTTTTCGTACTCCCTATTCTTATAAACATGCAAAAATTTGTAAAAAAAGTGAGGGCAATGGTGAAGATGCGGGGTGTGCCTGGGAAATGAGGCACTTATCGTTGACTCAGGGGGATCACCACACCCAAGTCACCAAAAGGCCCCTTCAAAGGACATAATCAGCCCCAAAAGTTGAAAATTTTTTCTCAAAATTTTGTAAAATAAGAAATTCTGGAGTCTTTTTCACTACTGTAGGATATCATTAGAAAAGTATCAGCTTCAAATGATGATTTCGACTACCTACCAACATTCGGTGGTTAAATGTTGCCCCTATTTCTCTGATTTTGGACAAAATTCGCAGGCTGTTTAATTTTTTGAGATGAGATATTTCTTCATCAAAACTGTACGCAGGTAGTAGGTAAGGATATGTTTCATTCGAGTTAAATCTTTCTAAGAAGGGAGGTATCCCAACTTGAAGTACAATTTTGAGCCCAAACAAAAAAAAATCGGAAGTTCGTCATAACAGGACCCCGTATTCAAAATTTCAGATGCTGAAGTACATTTCTCGATTTTTGGCGAATTTTTGAAATTTCAAAATTACCTCTGTCCTGCGAAATATGAAAATTTGATTTAATCAACGGAAAAAGCTGAAATTTGGTATATACCCTATTTTCGACCTCCCAAATCGATTGGAAGCGTTTTCGAGACGTTTCTGAGCCACCAGAAAATTTCGGAATTTTCCAACGCTGGAGAAAAGTCCATAAAAATGGCCAATATGCACTTCAGCACCTAAAATTGCGGATTATCCATATAGGTGACCTATTTGATCGATTAAAACACAATTTCCAAAATTCGTAACGTTGACTGTTCAAATTTGCATTTTTGAGCAAGAAATTTTCCTGGAAAAAATTAAAAAATTCGCCTAATGCGCATACATCGAGGTAAACAGTTTAAACTTGGTAGATACCCTACTCTGAACCCCCCCCCCTAATCAGCCCCCTAATGAGGTAAAAATTAAAAAAAAATGAAAAATAACGTATGACGTGTCGTTTGTTGGGTTTTGGAGGGCGCTGAGTTCAAATATTTGCTTATTTTTAGGATTCGACCCCTTAGTGCCCCCCTAGCCCCTAATTTTGAAAAATCTCATTGATTTTTTCAATTATTCAGTCATTTTGGAGTCAGTGTGGGGAAGGAAGGAGGCGGATCGAGCAAGTAAGTTGATAATCGAGCTCAGCACCCCCGAATTAGTAGAAATCGATATGACACATGTTATTTCCATTTTTTTGCATGTGTTTCTTCAAAATTGTGGGCTAGGGGAGCACTAAAGGGCCAAATCCTAAAAATAAGCAAATATTCGAACTCAGCGCCCTCAAAAACCCAACAAACGACACGTCATACGTTATTTTTCATTTTTCTGAATTTTGACCTCATTAGGGGGCTGATAGGGGGAGTTCAGAGGGGTCGAATGGAAAAACTAAGCACATATTCGAATTCAACGCCTTTGAATTAGTAGAAATCGATATATTACTTCACTTTTTCCATTTTTTGAATTTTGACCAAAATTTAGGACCTCTGTGCTCACCAGGGGTATTGAGATCACATTTTGAAAAGTAATTAGTTGAAAAATACATAAAAAGTTCTCTTCATAGTAATTTTTTCAGATTTTTTAATGGGGCCCTTCATCTTTTGTACTTATCATGAAAGTTGAGCTTCCATCACAAAAGCTCAACTTTGAACTTTTCAAAAAGTGATTATCAATTTTGAATCTCCTTTTAAAAACAGCATGAACAGATTCATCTTAGACCTAACCAATCTCGAGATTATGCTCTTTCAAAGTTAAGCCATTTCGCAAAAAAAACCAATTATACGAAAATTACAAGGGCCACCCCCCCCCCGCCCCCTGAAGGCTTAGGATTGGAATGACGGTGATTCCTTCATTAGACCATCGAGGAGAACCCGTAAAAAAAAATTGAGCGAAATCGGAAGACCCAAGGTCAAAACCTGGTCGAGTTGACATAGAATAAGCCAATAAGAAAACGAAATGAAAAAAATCAATATTTATTACGAACTACGTACACAAAACAAAGAATCAAGAAATAAGTCATAACACATAAAATAAACTCGATGGAAAATTATCTTAAATTTACTCAAAATATCAGGTAAGAATGTACGCGTATAAAAATAATTACCAATATACTAGGTACGTATAGGTATACTTAAAAAATATAATAAATTTTCACGCAATTTTTCATTAATTTTTTTAATGAATTTCCGCCTATCATAAAAATAGAAGTTTTAAGCAAAACTTCGAAATAAATTCAACTTGAAAAATGCAACTGTTACAAAAATAAAACTTTACGTTCAATCCACAACATCGATCGGTGAAATCAAATCAGCTTCATCGTCGTACACACGAGCTCATCTAAAAACTGGGAATCATATTTCTTTCATAACTATCCTTGAAATTTCCAACTTCCGCAAGATCGCCGTCAAAAAACCATCCAAGTACATCGTCGACAATACATTCGTTATCCGAGCTCAATAAATTTTTCAACTCCGCCATTCTCTGATAATTCATTATCTTACTCGATTTATAATTCCTCACCTCCCCTTGATTACCGAAATACCACTTCAGAAAACGTTCAACATCAGCAAACGCTTCCAATTTATCAGCAGGCGATATCTGGATTTCGCTCTGTTCCATCGAACCCAACTTCGGAATCGCTTCTGATAACAATTTCTCAAAAATTTCATCCACGGGAAGGAAATTTTTAAACGTTGACAAATCATCTCCTTTACTTTGCCACCACGATAAAAATTCCATCCATCGTTTCACATCGAACAAATCTTTACATTGGAGCTCCAAAAAATCAATCCAGTACTCCCACAGTATCTCTTTTTCACGCACATCTAGTTCATTAGGCAGGTAACGATTAGTCAAGCAGATCACCTCTTTGGCATATTCTTCTTTCAATTTCGACACCAGAATTTTCTGAACCTTGGTGGAAAAAAATATCATTCTGAGGACTTCATTTACTTCGTCGATGTTTGTCGACAATCCAGCCACGAATAAGTTCAAATCGATTAAATAATTGAAATGTATCCAATCTAGGTTCGATGGAATATCCGTCATTATTTGTTTTTTGAATTCGAGCATAACACCATCATCGCACAACGTCGAACAAAAATTCAAATATTTCATCACATCGTAGAATTTATGTTCAAACAGCAGATACTTAATGTAGAATTTGCTCCTTTCGTAATTCATCATTTCGTTTTCGACGAATTTTTTGATATCGTCATTAGCCAGGCAAAATCTCATCCATTTATCAAAATGGTTCAGATGAAAAATAAACATAAACGATGGCCAAAACTCGATCCATATTCTATTCCTAGATTCGACTGGGATATCGGTCAATAGTTGGGAAAAAAATTTCTCGATGAAATTCCATTTTTCTAATTCGTAAACTAATTCGGTTATTTTTAATTGGCTGAAGAATTCTCGGGCATGGTTGGCGATAAATTCATTTTTCAAACGATCCGGAGCATTGATCCAAATGTTATAAAGTATCATTTTCATTTTCAGTACGTCAACGTCGAACGAACGTCGATTACGAATATCAATCGATTCAGAAGCTAACCTGGTCAAAAGGTGGAAAAATTCATCTTCGGAGATGGATTCTTTGACATGAGACCAAATTTTCATCACGTATTCGTAGTAGCCTACTTCTCGCGCCAGCTCGCTAATGATACTCACAGCACCTGCCTTAAGGATAAAATCGACCTGTGATTTATTCAATTTATGCAGCACATATTTGATATTTTTAAATCGATGACATTTAAGAGCGTCGTGCAATATATTGCATTGGACGACGGTGTCGCCTACATTGGCCAAAAAGTATTCCAAAGCCGTCCAATTTTCGCGATCCATCAATTGGCAGCAATACCATCCCGCGTTTCCGGAATTCACCATCAGCCCGGTCGAAGAATAATTCATCGTAAGATTTTCTCTGGCCGTATTTACGAAAAAATTATCAAACACAGCGGGCCAAATTTTTCTAATATCTTGCTCGAAGCAAAACACACGAGCGATCATATACTTCTCAAATACGTTCAATTTATCACTCGCCAATAAATTTCTAGCCGTGGCTTCCGTACTTACAGTACCATCGGGTCCGTAGGTAATGCGATCGATGCATTTGGACGCTCCGCCGTCCAAATTCGCCAAAATATTCAGCTTACGAAATTTACCGAATAATGTATCCAGCTCATTTCGAATTGAGAAAAATCGAAAATTGATTAATTCCACGATATTCGATGGCGTCGAAGCTGGTAATATTTCTACGCAGCTGAATTTGAACATGTCTCGAGGCCAGCTCACTGTCGAATCGGTGAAAATGAAGCCTTTGCGACGATGTAGATCTAGAGCCAGTTGGGTTGAAGCGAATCGTTTCAAAGATGCCGGAGCCAGGGGATAGTTAAACGGGTATTCTTTGGCGATGTCCATTTTGGAAACGAATTCTCGTAAGATATTTGGTGACCGTACTGAGGTAAGGCTGGAAACGAGGTAGAATGATCTGAAATATTGAAAATTTATTTCATTAATTTAAAGCCAATAGAGGAGGGACAATGCTCAAAAACTCTACATTTGATCACCCAAAAATAAGAAATAAGAATTTTACTCTAATTACGTCCAATCAGAATTAACTGTATTGAACATGGCCAAATATTTTTCACGAAGTACCAAAACCGCGAGCCAGTGATTTCGGCATCATTGCAATTTTTTCATTTTTTTCAACTCTTAATTTTTTCAATTTCTACAATTGATTTTTTTTCAAAGCTGCGCATCCAATTTTTAAAATTTTTCCATCAGTAAATTTTTTCAACATTTTTATAACTTCGATTCTCTAAATTTCCTATTTTTATAACTTTTTAAAATTTATTCTAATTTTCTATTAAATTGAAAGGGATTTTGAAAGATTGAAAACTTTTTATTGGAAAATTCAGTTGGAAAAATTGTTACGAAATTTTCAATTGAAAAAATTGTTTGATTGAAAAAAAATTGAAGAAAAATTTTCTAATTATTGGATCTAATTTTCGAGTTGAAAGAAATTTTAAAACCCATAAAATGGAAAAAAAAATTTAAAATTTTTCCCACAATTCTTTTTTTAACTTTGAATTGAAAAAAATATCTTCAATTTTTTTCAATATTCCTTCTTCTTACTCAGTTATTTGAAAACATTTTTAAAAATATGAAATTGAAAAATATTTCAATAATTAAAATTGGAAAAATTTTGAGAAAATTTAAAATTAAAGAAAAATGTTATTGATGGTAAAATTTTGAAATGAGTGTAAGATTGTGTTCTTTATTCGCCTGTTTTCTATCTGTCATTTTATTTTTATTTCAATGTGATTTTTCACATGTTATTTTACTGAATTTTCTTCCATTTTATATTTATTGAGAATTTAAACTTTATTTTTCGTTTTCATTTCAATAAAAAAAAAGTTGAAAACGTGTCAACTTGACACAAAAAAACACACCTCACCACAAAGTTCGGTCCCAAGTTGGTGAGGTTTAGCGTGATAAAATCTTTGGCTCACTGTTTTGGTCAGGAGTAAATAACCGCTAGTCACATTGATATAGGTACCCAATTCACCAAAACATTGAAAAATTGTGTTTTCAAAAAAAAAAGAGATACAGCTTTGAACTACAAAAAGCAAATTTAATATAAGAAAAAATATCGAACGTAAATTCAACTAAATGAACATCTTAGTAAAAAGAATTATCACAATCATTACCCAACATCAACATAGGCAATTAAACAAAAAAAAATATTAATTTTTTGATAATTTGAGGGTTAGTGTGGGGCACTGAGGAGGCATATCGAGAAAGTAAGTTGATAATCAATCTCAGCACCCTCGAATTAGTAAGAATCGATATGCCACAAGCTGTTTAATTTTTTCCCCAACTTTTTTCTGTTTTTACGGGGCTACGGGGGTACTGAGAGGACGTTTTCAAAAAATAAATGAATATTCGGACTCAACACTTTGAAAACGTAACAAACGATACGTCGCACGTCATTTTTAATTTTTTTTAGATTATAGCCATGTTGAGGTGGGTGGGGAGTTTTAGAGGGGTCGGGTCGAAAAAATAATCCAATATTTGAACTCAGCGTCCTCAAATTAGTAATAATCGATATGTCACAGTACTTTTTCCATTTTTTAGAATTTTGACCAAAATTGAGGACCCCGATGTGGCGTCCTCTAGGGGTGTTGAAATCTCATCTTGAAAATTAATTGAATTGGTTGAAAAACACGTAGAAAATTCTTCACGTTGTAATTTTTTCAGATTTTCAAATTGTAGCTTTGAGCTTTTGTGCTCATTACGAAAAATTGAGCTCTTATCTCAAAAATTCAACCTTGGGCTCTTAAAATTTTAAACGCTGGTTTCGAATATTTTTTCAATTCTCCGCAAAACCACGCAAACAGATTCATCTTCGATACAATTAATTTCGAGATATGATCCTTCAAAGTTGAGCCGTTTCGCAAAAAGTTCCAATTCCACGAAAATTACAAAAACCACTCTTGCCCCCCCCTCAAAAGAATTGGGCTCAAAATAACGGCGATTTCATCATTAAACTATCGAGGGAAACGCTGTGAAAAAAAATTGAGCAAAACTGGCAGGCCTAAGATCAAAACCTGGGCGATTTGACGTGGAATGAGCCAGATGATTTTGAACCCACGAAAGCTAAAAATGGAGGGGTGATTTTTTTCAAAATTTTGTAATCGTCATTCTGCGTCTGCGCTGGTGAGCCACACTAAAAAGTTTCTAATAGGTAGTTCATCACTTCATCAGTATTCGAAACTTCTGAAAAATCTCCATACTGCCAAATTTTCGGCACAAAAAATTCTTCGCTGGTGCTTGAAAATTCAAATATTTTGAGAACCACTGAAAAGCTAAAAAGTTACGGTTTGGGATAAAAGTAATGTTTTGTCTATGAATAATCACCAATTAGTAATCACTTATCATGGTAAAAAAGTTCAATTAAACTCATCGAAATAGAGCATTGTATAGAAATATTTCGAGAAATTGATCGAACTATGTAATATTCTTACATAAAATGACTCGTAGGATTCAATTATGAAGTTTATTTTCTTATCTCTGCATTATTTGCTCACTTCCTATAAGGTATCCTCACCACAATACAAGATTACTCTTCTGTTTCTCGAGAAAATGCAAAAAATCTTGTAGAAAGAAAACACAAAAGTCATTCAGAATAATTTGATTTTTTACGATTTTTTTAAAAAAAATTTCATACAATACAGGGTGTTTCATAAATCGTCTGCCAAACATATTTTTTCGAATATAACCGGGTACCACTAATAAAAAAACTTGGGATGAAAATGTTGCCTATTTTGAAAATTGAAGGGGCAAATGCTGCTTTTAAAAAATTCACGTCAAAATTTTTTTCAACCATGAGAATGGATAGTACTTTGAAAACTGAACAATTTTTACTTTATGACTTTTTCCTATCTTTAAAATTGAAGGGGCTACGAAAAAAATGTTCAAAAAAATTCTCAAAAAATGAACTGATCAAGGGAATGAATAATACGTTAAAAACTGAAGAAATTTTATTCTGTAGACTTTTTGCCTAACATCAAAAATAAAGGGGCAAAATGTCATTAAAAATTGAGAAATTTGAAAATTTTTTAAAGCCCATTTATTTTGAGAGATCCGTAGCTCCTTCATTTTCAATGTTAGGCAAAAAGTCTACAGAACAAAAATTCTTAAGTTTTCAACGTATTATCCATTCCCTTAATCAGTTCTTTTTTAGACAATTTTTTTGAACTTTTTTTTCCGTAGCCTCTTCAATTTTAAAACTAGGCAAAAAGTAATAAAGTAAAAATTGTTCAGTTTTCGAAGTACTATCCATTCTTGCCGTTGAAAAAAATGTTTGACGAGATTTTTTTAGAAGCACCATTTGCCCCTTCAATTTTCGAAATGGGCAACATGTTCATCCCAAGTTTTTTAGTGGTATCCGATCATACCCGAAAAAATATGTTTAGCAGACGATTCTTGGAACACCCTGATTTTTTTGCCAACCACAAATATGATTTTTAAGAGCAACCAAAGGGTGGAGAGACAGAAAAGTCAACTTGCCCCCTTCCTCAATAATGGCAAAATTGTTGGCTTTTTCAATTTAAAAAGGGTTGAAATCAAAAATTTTCGAAAATGATGACAATTTGGAAAATTAAAAAAATCATTGTTTTGATGGGGGGGGGGGGGGGATTTCAAATATTTTTTGAAACTTCACGCGCGCCTTGAATTCAGAAATTAAGAGATTGTACCCATAATTCAATATAAATTACAACTTTTGATGAGTATTCGTTTGCTTTTAGTCCATTTCTAATCATCAGCAGTTAGATACCAGTTCAATTTTTAAACTAAAATAATGCAATGCTGCTCATTCTTTACCTATATTTAAAAACAGACAGGTACCTATCAAAAATTACATAAAATTAATTGAAATCAAAACTAAAAATTGATTTTAAAAAATCGAGAAAATATTACACATTTAAAAAACTTGAATCGAAAATTAATCGAAAAATATATCATCTGAATATCAGACACATACAAATAATCACCAACACATCAAAATTAAAACTAATTATTTTAAACAAATTTTTCATTACAAGAGGACACAGTAATAAAAAATATTCAAAATAGGTTCATAACAGAAAGGAAAATTAACTTTAAAAAAATATGTCTTACACTCGTGTCATCAAACTTATTTTATTTCAGTTGGCTAATGAATGGATACCATAAATCGAGACTTCGATACACCTACCAACATCACACCAAGAGAAAAAAACACCAATTAATAAAATTGCAGGAGCCATTGTACTTTTCGAAAATTTAGCTTCAAAAAATTAAAAAACAGGAAAAATTGCAATAATTTAAAGTTTTTCCAACAAAAAACTAAACTGGATAAAATTGCAGGAACAACTGTTTTTTTTTGAAAAACTGAGTTCAACAAGTTAGAAATAGGCAATATTACAACAAATTGATAATTTTTTCAACGAAAAATTGACTGGTTTTTTGGGTTTCTTGAATTAAAATAAAAAAAAACACTTGGAAAATTTTTCAATCAAAATTTAGAAAATTTTCAAACTTTGAATTTCTTGCGAAGCCTAAACTCAGAATTGAAAACTACAATAAATGAAAAGTAAATTCGAGACCTTTCCAACTAATTTCGCAGGTTTCCATTCATTCTACTTTCTAATCACTGAAACTAGGACACAACATTTTAACATGAGCCATCTATGTACACCTTTTGTGTGGCCGAATTCTCTGCACCGTCTTAAATATTTATGACCTCTTGAAAATAATTCTAGGTAACTAATTTAAAAATCTACCTACAAACGCATATTTCTTTTACAACTATCTTTAAAATTCCCAAGTTCGATAATGTCGCCATTAAAAAACCATCTAAGAGCATCATTCACGATACATTCGTTATTTATACTCAATAAATTTTTCAACACTGTCATATTCTGGTAACTCAATATCTTACTCCATTTATAATTCCTCACCTCTAATTCGGTACCGAAATACCACATTAGAAATTCATCGACCGGAGCGAACTCTTCCAATTTACCAGCGGACGAGGGCACCGGTTCGATTCTCCTCAGCTCCGTAGGACCCAACCACAACGCCAGCTTTGGAACCGCTTCCAGGAATAATTTCTCAAAAATATCATCCACCGGGAGAAATAGTTTGAACATCGGGCAATCGTCGCCACTGCCTTTCCACCAAGATGAAAATTCATTCCATCGTATCTCAACATCGATTTCGTTGGACCTCAAGGTCAAAAAATTAACCCAATGGTCTCGAAATATCTGTCTTTCTTGGATCCTTCGTTCAGTACTCAAGAATCGCTCGGTTATGGAAATCACCTCATTGGCCAATCCTTCTTTCAATTTCGATACGAGTAGTTTTTGAACATCATTGGAAGAAAACATCGTTTCCTTGATCCTCTCCGCTTCGACGACGCTCGAAATTTTACCCACCAACGCTCCCAATTCGATTAATTTTTTAAATTTTAAATCTTTCGTGTTCAATGGTATGAGCTCCCTTAACTGTCTTTTGAATCTTCCAACACCCTCGTCGCAGAATGTCGAACAGTAATCGATATATTCGATTATATTTTCGTAAAGGTGCAGTTTGAGCGAATATTCGACGTAAGTCTGGCTCGTTTCGTAATTTAACATTTTACTTCCTACAAATTCTTCGATGGCATTGTTTCTCAGACAAAATCTCATGAATTTCTCGAATTGTTCCAAATTGAAAAAAATTATAAAAAAGGTCCAATACTCGATCCATATTGTGTTTCTCAATTCATCGGGCATATCTGCCAACAGGCGAGAAAAAAATTTAACATCTAGATCGAAATCTTTGGTTTTGATCAATCTATCGATGCGCATTAGGGGCAGTATTATGAACAAATTGAACACCTCGAAGATGTCGTGAGCGAAAAATGCATTTTTCAAACGATCCGCAGCACTGGTCCAGATTTCATAAAATACCATCTTCGTTTGCGATACTTGATCGTAATTCCTGCAATTTGTACCGAATCCGCTGACGTACGAATTGTGAATCAAGTCAGTTAAAAGGGAACAAAAGTGATTTTCGGTTATGGATTCTTTCACCAGAGACCAAATTTTCAGCACGTACTCGAAGTAGCCTTCTTCACAGGCCAGTGTAAGAATTATACGGTCAGGATACGTACTGAGGAGATAATCGACTTGATCCTTATTTAATTTAGGCAGCACGTACTTGATGTTTTTAAAACTGTAAGCTTCGAGGGTATGACTCAACACCCTGCATTGGTCTTCGGTGTTACCCAGGCAATCCAAAAAATATTCCACTCCGGTCCAATTACCGCAATCCATCAATCCGTAGATATAAAGTTCTGGCCTGTTTAAAACAGCGGTCGCAATCGGATTCATGCCCAACGAACCCGTCGAAGAAAAACGCATTATCTGGAATCTTCTACTATCTGCCATATTTTTGAACAAATGATCGAACACCAAAGGCCAAAATTTTCTGATATCTTTATCGCAGCGATATACGCAAGCGATCATGTATTTTTCAAATACGCTCAGTTCATCGGTCGTTAGCATGTTTCTGACGCTGGCTTCCAAATTTAGAGCACCATCGGGTCCGTAGGTGATGCAATTGATGCATTCGAGCGCATTTTCGTTCAAATTCGCGATAATATTCAGCTCGTTGAAATTCTCGAATAATTTTTTCAGCTCTTTTCGAATCGAACGAATTCGTTGGTCGATTACGTCTCGGATACTCGATGGGAGTGCGATTTGTAGCATTTCTTCGCAGCTGAATCTTTCTTCGGGGCAGGTCACGATCGAATTGGCGAAATCGAAGCCTTTGCGACGCCATAGGTCCAAGGCCAGCTTGGTCGAGGCGAATTGTTTCAAAGTTGCAGGTCTCAGAGGATAGTACAGTGGGTATTCTTTGGGGATGTCCATTTTGGAAATGAATTCTCAACCTTTTTCAGTCGTTGAGGAAGAGTGATCTGAAATGAAAATGGAAAAACCATTTCATGTAGTAATAAAAAAAAACCGCACATACCAATGAATATCGATTTTTTACTTAGGCAATAAATAATAATAAATTAGGGAATAGGAGACGACTCCGGAGTCAAGCCGGAGTCAGGGAGTCAAGGTCAAAGATTAACTCCGGAGTCGAGGTAACAGGTTGACTCCGGATTCAAGCAGGAGTCAGGAGTTGAGATCTGAAATTGACTCTGGAGTCAAGCAGGAGTCAGAAGTCGAGGTCTGAAAGCGACTCCGGAGTCAAGGGGGAGTCAGGAGTCAACTTTTCGGCTGATTTCTACTCCCTGGTCCAAAATCGGAGTCAGACTGACTCCAAATGGACTCCGACTCCGGCTTGACTCCGGAGTCGAGCCGGAGTCAGGGAGTCAAGGTCAATGATTAACTCCGGAGTCAAGCCGGAGTCGGAAGTCAAGGTAACAGGTTGACTCCGGTGTCATGGTGGAGTCAGGAGTCGAGGTGAAGTCAGGAGTCAACTTTCTGGCTGACTCCAGTCCCATGTGTTAACGAAGAAACTGAACAAAAACAATTTTCACGATTCTTTTTATTTTATTTTCAAGCTGAACAGACAAAAATACAGAAAAATCACAAAAATTCTCAGACATAGCAACACTAGCAACACTGCACCACATTATTTAAAAACTGCACAATCAGCACGATAAATTTTCACTTCTATGATACGGAAAAATTTTTGAAAAAATTCAACGACAAAAAACTCGAAAAAAACAACTTATTCACATATTTAGCAACTCAATATCTATTTCACTAAAATTAAGATTTCATTCGTACCTAATTTCTTTCGTTAATAAATGATTAAATTTTAGAATATTAAGTCCAGTATCTGAGCAAATCGAAAATATGGAAGATAGGTACAAACTAGGGTGCAGTGATTCTCGTCATTTTCGAATTTTGAAAGGCCTGTGCCAAAAATAGTTGTGAAATAACTTCAAAAAGACGTGGTAAAAATTTGAAATTTTAGAACCTCAGTTTCAAAATTTTTTCGAATTATTTTGTGAATTTTTGCGGATGGTTAGTCGCATTATGAATATTGAAGAGTAAAAAAATTTCTGATTTTTCGCGATTTTTTTTGAAGAGTTCGCATGATTTTTGCACGTGACCAAAAACGCTTCTTTCGAAGATATTTTGGAATCGAATACAAAAAATAATAACAGCAACTTGATCGAATTTGTGAGGTTGATTTTCATTGTAGATGGATATAGGACGACCCCAGATCCCATTTCCTTCTGTGGGAGTACTCAAATTACTATGAAATAACGTCAAATTACAAAGCAATGTTGGTAAATGATGTTAATGCAAAAAATTTGAGACCCTCTCAGAAGGAAGTAGGAGATCAAGGGGTCCTATATTTCCATTCAGAGTGAAACCCAACCTCTCAAAATCAATCGAAGCCTATATTATTATTTTTTGTATTCACTTCCAAAATATCTCCGAAAACAGATTTTTTTTGGACATTTACTAATTAAAAATACTGTAAAATCCCAAAAAATCGAGAACATTCACGAAACTTGTTTTGCTAAACAATCATCATAATACGATTAATCATCCACAAAAAAATCAAAAAAACAATTTTTGAAAAAATGAAAAATTTTAAGCTTCGAGGGTCTGCTGGGAGGGGGGGGGGGGTTAAACATGGATCAAATAATTTCATATTTTTAACCACGTCTTTTCGAGGCCATTTCACAACAATTTTTGGCGTAGGTCCACCAAATTCGAAAAAATATTGAAAATCACTGCGCCTTGATACAAAATACTCAACACTCAATATTCATTAAGTATGAAAGTATTTTTTGGGATGAAGCTATTTAAATCAGAACAGAAGGAGAGAGGAAAATCCAAGATCGTTAGAATTTTAGTTATTCGTTGATTCGATGTTTATGAATTAATATTTCAAATTTTTGTGGAAATTTTTCATTTCTTGTCTCTTCAAATTTGACTTTTAAAAATCGTAAAATTTTGAAATAAAAGAGAAATTGTTATTGATCGATAGCTTTATGACTTCATAGAAATTTTACCCATTTCAAAAAGTCAAGATCATTTCAATAAAAAGATATAGTTTTATGCAGCGCATTCTCGATGAGGAGGAGGAGGTTATTGTTAGTATGAATGGACGAATTTGCAAAGTATTTGGATTGGTATAAAGATAGAACTGATTGAATTGTTAGTGAACTGTTGTTTTAGGAGACATAGACGTGTGGCCAAGGGAGGGAAAGAGGGGCTAAAGCCTCGTCTAAGCTTATTGAAACGATTTCTCATTACAAAATATCTCAAGAGAAACAGGTATAATTTTTTGCTATTCAAAGCAATCTCTCAAAAATCACTCAATTTTTAAATATTTCTTCGTTCAAATCTCCATATATTTTACTCTCATCGTAAAAATACTCCGACTAATCCAGTATGATTTTCCTTCTACTTCTCCATTTCAAAAAAAATAACTGGTTCTTATAATTTCCTCGTAAAAGTCGAAAAATCATAAATTCGCAAGCCTGCCAATGAATTTCCTTCATTTGAAAATTTTCCTGTGCAGGGAAATGATTTTACACATCAATTTCAAAAATTCGACGATAATTTTGAGACATGATGACTTTGTTTCTAATCTCTAATCTCATTTCTAGTAAATATTTAACATCACTTCAATTTGAACAGTAAAAACACCACGTAGAATCATAATATTTTCAATTTAAAATTTCAAACGAAGAATCTCTCAAGACGTAAAAGTTGCTCGCATTTTTCCTAAGTTGAGGTTTTTTTTCAAAAAATTTCCCCAAGTAGGTATCGTAATATTGAATTTTCTTAATTTATTTTCAACTCCTAAAATTTCTGGTTCCCAAAATTTTTTTCAACTCTAAAATTTAATTCCACTCTTAATTTTTTCTGCTCTTGGATGTTTTCTTTTTACTTTTTTCTAAACTTCCCATTCATTGTAATTTTTAAAAGACAGATTTGTTAAAATAAAATTAATTATCTACAAAATTTTAATTTTCAAACAGAATTTATATGGAAAGTTGAAAGTTGCGAGAAACCGAATTTACAAAAACTTGAGGATGAATTTAAATTTGGAGCTTTAAAAATTTTAAGGGCTGGTTTTATTTGAAAATTAGGAATTGAAAAAATTAGATTCGAGAAAAATTTTCGAGTTGAAAAAAATTCAAAGAAAATATTGAAGTTTAGTTGCATCAAAATTAAAATTTATTTACTTTCAACAGGTCTGAACTGCAAGGGGGAGAAGGTACGCATGCTCCTCAATAATCACGAAATCTCAGTTTGTCAAACTAAAAACAAAAATTTTCCACAGGAAATTAGCAGTACGAGCCGAAAAAATCCATCGGCAGAAATTTTTTCAAGTTTTTCTCCTTTCTTCCCTTCTTTCTCCCCATATTACCATATTGAGAAAGAGTATTAACTAGAAAAATCAGGAGAAATTACTTCATGATAATTTTTATCCCGCCTTCAGAATCCCAAGAATTGTGAACGAATGTTCAAAAAAAAATTATAAAAAACATTCGATCGTGGGAATGAATAGATACATTATGTATGTTCTTTGAAAATAAAACACATTTTGTTAAATGGCCTTTTGCCTAACATAAAAATCGAAGGAGCAAAAGGTCGTGTAAAATACATAAGTGAACTTCAAAAATTCAAAATTTTAATTTTTTTCACCTCACCTGATGTCGATGTGAAGAGAAAAAAATAAAAATTTGATTCATTTTCATTTTTTCAAAGCACTACCCCATTATTTTTTTACAAAGAAATTTCTATTTCAACATAAATAGGTTTGCAGCATTTTCGATTTACAAGTTGAACAAAACATCGTCATCAGAAAATTTTCCCAGCTTTCAAAATAATATTTACAATTCCCACGAACATGGGACGATATTTGAATACCTGCATCTTTTCGTGAGTTTTTTACCCTTTCAAATTTGAAAATAGATAATAACTTAATCGAATGTTCTTTGTAAGGGATCACGTTCAAGGTACATCTGAATTTTACCCCTGTACAATGAACACTACACAAAAACTATTTTCAAATTTTAAAACCAGAAAAAGATGAAGGCGCAGGTAAAGGTAAGCAATTAACTTATTCATACCTGAATAGAAAATTTTATCGACGATAATTATCAAAATATAAACTCATCTTCAACTTCGAAAACGAATTAAACTAATTCAACTTATTATTAAATAAACACTCACCAAATTATATTGCGATTGAAAATTTCATCCAAATACAAAAACGCGAAACTTCGCAAAAATCTCGATAAATATTAACCGTAGATGGCACAAATTTATGTTCAGCCAACAACGAGTACAAAACGCACCTCCGAACTACTTACGAATCGAACTGTTCAAAGGCAACTGCTAAAAACACCATCGACCATCACGTCGAAAAATCCCACACAACAACCCGAAGTGGACCTGTTTTTAGGTAGAAATCGAACCAATTAACCGTCTCGGTTCAGGTAAAAAAAAACACACACACGACACAAACACTTCTAGATATTTCTCCCTTTTGAAATCAACAGGTGACAGAAGGGCGACATATTATGCGAGGAAGTAAATGTATTAGAATAACGTCGTTATCTCTAGACAGAATCATTTCCGCCAGTCTTCCAGGCGTCCAAAGATAGACGATCTTTTCATTCGTTTCAATAGTTTCAAGTAAATGAAAAGCATTAAATTAACGTTCTAGGGAAAAATAATGGAGGTGAAGTACCAGTACAATATTTTTTCATTGTAAAATAAAATCAACCATTAGAATAATCCTGAAAATGTTGGCTCCAGAGCTAAATAGGTGCCAATATAAACCAGTCTTACACAGAGAAACAATAATATACCATACCCTTCGATGTTGGATTCTTTCTTGGAAATATTCACCGTTAGCCACCCACCACCAACGTATTCGTTTTCCTTGGTTACGTTCGTTTAGACTTAAGACTACCCAAGGATTAATATACATTGCGAATATCTACATAAATAGAATTTACAGGGAGTGTTCTCGTATTTCTTTACGAAAATTTAAAAAGAGGATTAGCTTAAAAGTTGTGCCTAGACCTCAAAATAACGTGGTAGAAATTTTACCTCCCCTGACTCGAGATTCGCCCTTTCTAATCGATCCTTAAAGCTAATCAAGTTCAGAAATTTTTTTTCAAAAATTAAATTTATTTTAAAATGGGTTAAAATTGGATGTTTTACCTCAAAATACTAATATTGGCACCCATTTTCTATTATCAGCCTATTTTTCAAGGGTCCTTAAAAATATGTATCACTTTTTTTCATTTTTTCAACATTTTTGGTAAAAAAGATGTTTAAATTAATTTTTTTTTGAAAAAATGTTGAAAATCAAAACCGATTTTCCACGATGCATTTCCCTTATTTTGAAAAAATAGTCTGGGCAGGGATTGATGATGGAAAATTTCCATCGATGAATTTAATGGATTAAAAAATTCGTACGAATTTTTTTCCGTCTTTTACTGAATATAGTTGGGTCTCAATTTCATATCCGCTCGACTGAGCTGTAAAAAGTAATTTTATGATAGATTCGTGTCCTAGACATTACAACAAACAAATTTAGCCCAGATGCCTTTTTTTACCCCTCCCCCATTCCGAGCGACCACCCCCTTTCTTAAAAACGCGTGTAGCGCCTTTCCTATGAGGTCTAGAGAAAAAATTTTCCCACAAAAGTTGTTCCTCAACATCTCAGCTATAAATTACATTCTATAGAAAATCCAATTTAGAGCCATCGGTGCCCCTCAAATTTGAAAAAAAGTGTTTCAAAAAATCATAAAAATTACGTTTTTTTCATTTTTACCAAAAAGTTTTGAAGATGAGTAAAATTTGTAAACAACCTGAAGCTTTGCATTGGAAGTGTAAAAAAGTGTATTTTTATGTATTTTTGAGGGATATTTTTCGAATTTAAGGGGTAGGGATTGCTCAAAAAATAATTTTCATAATGATCGAAATTGTAGATTAGATGGTGAAGAATCATTTTCGCTGGAAATTTTTTTCGAAGACCGAAATTTTTTATGTGGGGAAGGGGGTGGACCCGTTAGTAACGGGGAGCAGGACGAAAATAGTCGTGATATGACTCACCGAATAGGAAATTTAATTCTGAATTATTTTGGTTATTTACAAATTTCACTCATCTTCAAAACTTTTCAATAAAAATGAAAAAAACGTGATTTTAATGATTTTTTGAAATACTTTTTCAAATTTGAGGGGCACCGGTAGCCCTAAATTGGATTTTTTATAGAGAGTAATTTATAGCTGAGATGTTGAGGAACAACTTTTGTGGGAAAATTTTTTCTCTAGACCTCATAGGAGAGGCGCTACACGCATTTCTAAGAAAGGGGGGTGGACCCTTCAGAAGGGGGAAGGGGTAAAAAAAAGCATCTGGGCTAAATTTGTTTGTTGTAATGTCTAGAACACGAATCAATCATAAAATTGCTTTTTACAGCTCAGTCGAGCGGACGTGTTTTTTCGTGAAATTGAGACCCTACTAATATTTTAAAAAACAAAACAACAGGTATTTTTCAGAACTTTTGAAAAATATGGAGATTATAAAAAAAGGGTGCCAATGGTATTTTGGGCAGAGACATATTTTTAAAAACCATTTTCCCCCTCATTTTTTATTTTTTACTGAATATTGAAAAATTACGAAAAAGTGATATTTTTCCAACCTCCTTTAAAAATACGACGATGATAAAAAATGGCTGCCGATATGTAATTTTTTGAACCATTTTTGAAAAAAAAATTAATTTCTTTCAATTTTTCAATTTTCTTTGATTTTTCATAGCATACTGAAAAAACCACGAACAAAAATGATTTCTATGATGAAAAATAAGTGCCAGCGGTATTTTTAAACACGAAGTTGAAAATTTAAATACTTGAACCCAAACATCACAGAAAAACGATTCATTTTACGACTCGTTTCCGTAACAGCCTTCATCGAGTCAAACGATATGGTCAAACAGGTAGTTTACGTCTACATCGAAAATACATTATACTTACACCCAGTTACCTACTTATCAAGCTATCATACCCCTCCATGCCCTCGACATCAGTCTTAAAATTTGAACTGTTTTCGTCATGTAGAATATGAAAACGTTTTGTTGGCAGGTATTTTTACAAGTTTTTGTAAAATTTTTACATCTTCGAAATAAATTTTTAATGAAATTATGACTATTTTTGGTGGTATGAGCAGCTACGGCTGTGATTTTATTTTTTATTCCTGACATCGAATTCATGACGCTGGCGGGTCTCCCTAACATAGATACCGGTGCAGTCTCCTTATGAAATTTTAGACACAAAATTAATTTCAATTCAATTTTATCTTTTGTTTTGGCAAATAAATGACTATACAGATTATGAGGATTTTTATATCCCAGATCCCAATGTAATTCGTAGAATCATCAATTATTTACATTTTTTTTCGAGATTTAAAATTTTTTCACTTTGGCATACCATCGTTTGATTTTTTTCCAACATGGTACGATTGTTTTATGTGAATTTTAAAATATGAATACCTAATCAGATTATTTAAGACGTTAATTTTTTGTTTCGTGGATTAAGAGGGTGTTCTACATATATCGGGTGTCCCAAAAAAATTGATAAGGAAAAAATTACGTTTTGAATTTGCATTTTTTTTTTTTATTTATAAAGAGGTATTACGAAGAAACAGTGAACGAATATGATTTTAGTACGTAAAATGAAGAATATAAAAGTACTGAAAAGTTTCAATCGCCACAATAATTATTTTTATAAAACTTTGAAGAAATGCTAGGATTGATGACGATTTTTGCAAGAATTTTGTGAGACTACTGAATCAAATTTGTTGAAATTTGGATACATTATGTAAAAAAATATTCCTGACAGGCTGACAGATCCCTTTTTGAAAAATTTTGAAAAATATTCTCATTAGAAATTTTTTTTCGAAAATAAAAAAGGGCTCTGTCAGCCTGTCAGGAATAATTTTTTACATAACATATCCAAATTTCAATAAATTTGATTTAGTAATCTCAGAGAATTCTTGCAAAAACCGTCATCAAACCTATCATTTTTTCAAAGTTTTACAAAAATAATTATTGCAACAATTGAAACTTTCAATACCTACTTTTATATCCTTCTTTTTACGTACTAAAATCACATTCGTTCACTGTTTCATCATAATACCTCTTTATAATCCAAAAAAAAATTCAAAACGTAATTTTTGCCTTATTAATTTTTTTTGGGACACCCGACATGTGTAGAGGACCCTCTTGAAAAACCCTAGTAATTCAATATTCTATAATTATTTTTTAAATCAATTTTATACGATTTTCAAATTTACCCGGAGGGCCGAAAGAGCTCAGAATCAAGTCACATTTTCCACCAAAAGGGATTTCAAGAAAAAATCAAAAAACTTTTCTAGTACAGTTGCCGACCATTAGAAGTGCTCGAAAACATTTTATATTGTTGAATATGACCTGAAATAGGATTCGCCGAAAAAATGATTTTATTCAATCACCCCCTCATCTTAAAATGGACTGGGAAGGAAAGTAAATGTGAGTTTTGTCTCCAACATACATTCAAAATGCCATTTTTTTTACAGCTACAAAAAATTTCGTAGAACAAAATTTGTAGAGCTTGAAAAAATAAATATTTCTTGTCTCTTGATATTTTTGACCTAGTTCAATCGTCTTCGAGTTATGAACCGGTTTCGAAATGCATTAGTTTTGGAATGCATTTCGAAACCGGGTTCATAACTCGAAGACGATTGAACTTGGTCAAAAATGTCAAGAGACGAAAAATATTCATTTTTTCAAGCTCTACAAATTTGGTTCTATGAAATTTTTTTGTGAATGGTAAATCTGAGTTCTGATTCCAGCCCATGATTTTGACTGTGATTTTTTGCCTGAAGAGGGCGGTTTAGAAAAGAAGTAAAAATGCCAGGTTGTTGAACGTATCATTACAAACTCCTACACAATCAGTCATAAAAACGAAAAAAATTGTTGGGCAAATATGACTTGATTCTGAATTCCTCTGAAAAAAATCCATAATTAAAACCATTTCAAAAAAATCAACTTTTTCGATTTTTATTTTTTTATTTTAATTTTTATCGAATACTTTTATCAGTTTTATCAATGTGTTTTTTTTTCAAAATCAATTTTATACTATTTTCAAATTTAGTGATTGGTATTTTCGGTCAGAGATATCGATATTAAAACCATTTTCAAAAAAAATCACTCATTTTTTCCTATTTTCAATTTTTTTCGATTTTTTACTAAATAAATAGGTAGGTACCGGGTGCTCGACTAATTGTGGCATCCTCCGATACTTTTTGTGTTGAAAATCGTAAGTTGGCAATACGTAATCCATAAAACAAATCGAACGAAGTATTGCCAATCAACGATTTTTAACACAAAAAGTATCGGAATGCCAGAATTGATCGAGCACCCGGTACTTACTAAACAAAAAAAATGAAAACGTGATAGTCATCCCTTGAAATACAGTGTTGCCAGAAGTGAGAATTCTTCCCCAAAACTGGTGAATTTCAAGGGTTTTTTTTGAAGCAGTGGTGATTTACTGGTGATTTCCATGTCAAGTGGTGATTTTGGTGATTTTTTGTCTGATTTTGATTCTAAATTATAAATTTTACCTTAAAACAACAAAATATTGGAAAAAATGGTAAAATTTAGAGTTTTGAATACAATTTTTCAAAAAAAATTTCGCCCAAGCTCCGCTTGGGTCATTAATTTTTTATATTTTTCTAAAAAAAAAATTGCCTTCGCTCTGCCCCGACTTGTCTTTGCAATTTTTTTTCAACAATGAATATTTTCGATAATTTTTCAATTCTTTTTCATAAAAATTCACCTCACTGGACTTCTAGACAACCTAAAATTGTAATTTTTGTCCTAAATTTTCAGTTTAATTTCAAAATCTAAGCCTTTTTCTAGAATATTAACAAGTTTTATGTGTAATTCTAACGATTTGATGAAGAAAAAGACAATTGGTGATTGGGGATTTTCGAAAACTTAAAAGTGGGGATTTTGGAATTTTTCATCTGGCATAACTGCTTGAAAAATATATCGATGATAAAAAATGAACGTCAATAGTATTTTTGGGTTGAGAATTCCACACTAAAACTATTTTCAATTTAAAATACATTTTTTTCAAATTTTCAACATTTTTTTGAACATTGTCAGATTATATTTCGAGATCTGATGGGGGAGGAGTAAACATATAGTCAGAGGGCTTAAATTTTCACCATGTTATTTCGAGATCTACACAGACTTTCCACCACTCAATCTTCAAATTTTGAAAAAAACCTCCGAAACGATCATCTCAGCCTTCACATATCCATAATAAATTATCAATATTGGCAAATAGGACTGGGAATTCCAGCAATAAAATTTCAAGGTACATTTATTTTACTCGTTCGGTGCATTACGACCTACATATGTAGGAGCTATTTCATCAGCCACGTGAAGAGAAAACATCTCACTTTCGGGATTCGAATATAGTACAAAGTATGCAACCCAGGCAGAATTCAACTTTAAAACACCGTTCACTTCCGTCGCAGCGAATTAATTTGCAATATGCACTTCGAATGATCTTTTCAACTATTACGAACTGGCAACTGCGAATATTTTTCCTCGTCGCGATCGGTACTTCGGTAGATAATGTAGCATTTGAGATATAAAACCATTATGTTTTCTTGTTTTCCCATTCCCCCATACCTAATGATAATCTGACGTAATATTGTAAGTTATTATGTTAGCGCAGACACCACAACTACTACAACGAACTACGTTATCACGTTAATGATTGATAATAAAGCGTCCTCGAAAATTTTACACCAATATTATTTGAAATATGTGCATGCGATTTTAAGAGAGATGGTGCAATTAAAAATTCAACTTACCGACGATGAAAACAGGAACCACCTTTCACAATAACATTATATTTTCACCAACGATGTAGTTGAATAAATTTTAGTGATTCTTGATACGCGAACTTCACAAATAAACGATTCTAATTGTTTGCTGCCTCGAAAGACACGAGAAATTGATAGATTTAAGCTCGATTCGATTATTTTATCACAGCTCGAAGAATTAAACAATGTATACGATCCGTACAGCGCACGATGACTACAACGTGCCGGTATAAACAACGATGATGAAATACCAATACAGCAACACGTTTACCGAACGTTAACGACGTAGACGAAGGAACCGTAGGTATAAAGCCTAGCACACAGCTGATACACTAACACTAACATCGTAACATCATCGGTGGTCTGCGGAATTCGCTTCGTACGGGTGCGCGAGCAGCGAGCAGATAATGAAAGCAGTGTGGTCTCGAACGAGAAATTAAAAATTCTCTTCGGATATGGTAATTGACAACTAGAAAAAAAATGTTTGCCCAGCAAAGCTTTTATTATGGAAAATTGTCGAGAGTGGTCCCGTGAGTAACCCCAAAGGGTTACCACCCCACAGACCTCGGCTAAATTTTTTAGGGGGTTGACCCTCCCCCCAGAAACGGATTTTTCGCATTATCTCCCCAGGGTTTGATTTTAGGGTAAAAATAGCTCAGTACTTTTTTGTTCTACACTCAATTTACAACATTTTTTGTATGACCAATTTTTTTGTACGGCTATTAGCGGAGGAGATAGAGACCCTTGAAGAAGAGGGGTTCTGGGAAATGTGGGCCACGAAATTTTTTCCCCTCCGGAAAATGTTCATTCGAGTGTCTTTCGACATTGTCTGTTAAAAATTGTAATTTTGTTGGAAATATCGACCTTAAAACTCCTCATAGATAAATGGAAAAACATTAAAAAAACGTATTTTTTATGGATTTAATTTTTTTTGATCATGTTACACCCATTTTTGGGGCACCCAAAAAATATATGTTGCATCTAAGGGTATAACCAAATTTTGGAGGGAAAAAAGTGTCACCCCCCTCCCCCTATTTTGGCGAATTTTTAAAATTTTTAAATCGCGAAAAGCCTCGGAAAATTCAAGAAATTGTAAATATTGGTTAAAATTGAGAAATCAAATTGATACTCTGAAAGTAGGTACATTGCTGAGCTACAAAATGGTAAATTCATGATTAAAAATTACTTGCTTTGAATACTCGTAATTCGAAATTTTCCATTATTTTTCGACGTTTTTATAGAAAATTGGGAGAGAGAGACGAAATTTGGCTCACATTTTCTCTACATCAGAAAATGACCACTTTTGGTTTTTGGGCTGAGGCTCAATATGATGAAAAGTTGGGAAAATATGATCCCGAGGGGTCCTGGCCAAAGGTTTCAGGTACCCAAATCACATTTTGTTAGGTTCAGAAAATCAAATGACGAGGGCGCAGGGGTGAAAAAGGCCGATTTTGCTCAATTTTTTTTACAGGTTCCCCTCAATGGTCTAATGAAGCCGGGTGGTGCCAATTCGAATCACTTATTTTATGATTCGAATGATTCGTGATTCCAGATTCCTTTGAATTATTCCTGTGATTCGTGATTCGAAATTTTTGTACTTTTTGAATCATTTTACGAATCATTTTTTTTAAATATTTTTTCTCTCTGATAATTTATTCTTAGTTTTTTTCGTATCTTAATATTTTGTTCGAAATTTTTACCAAATCTTGATTTTTTGTTGACAACTTTTAACTCTTAAAATTTTTTCTCCTAATTTTTTCCAACTTTGAATTACCTATTTTCTCAACCCTATTCCCTACTTCGCATTTTTTTCTGAGAATTTTCATTTTTTTCACTTGAGTTCAAAATTATTTTTCCAACCTGAGACTTATCTCAATTTTTTTCAACTTTGAATTAATTTTTGTCATGAATTCTGAATTTCGTTTCCCACTTTCCCACCCAAAAGAAATCGATTTCATTTCATTCATTCATTTACATTGAAGATTTTTTTTGGATGAGAAAGTGGGAAACAAAATTCTGAATTTATGAGAAAATTCAATTCAGAGTTGAAAAAAATTGAGAAAAGTCTTAAGCTGGAAAAATAATGTTAAATTCAAGTGAAAAAAATGAAGATTATCAGAAAAATGGCAACAAAAAAATCAAGATTTGGTAAAAATTTCGAAAAAAATGTTACTCTCTCAATTATGAATCAGTGACAATTATCGAAAATCACTGAGAAACAGTTAAAATTGCAGCACAGGGGAAAATCAGTGAATTTTTTTTCACTGAAACAAATCAGTGAGAAAAATCAGTAAAAATTCACTGAAAAGTCAGTGAAAGTTATGAAATTTGCTGAAAAATCAGTGAAAATCTTTGAAAAATCAGTAAAAATTCGCTGAAAATCAGTGAATTTTGCTGATTTTTCCTGTGCTGCAATTCTGACCATTTATCAGTGACTTTTCACTGATTCAGAATGAGAGATTAAGATACGAAAAAAATTGAGAACAAATTTCAAGATTAAAAATTTCCGGTGAAAAACATTTCTAGGTGGAAAAATTTTGAAGAAAATTTTGAAGTAATGTGAAATTTAATTTTTCCAGATACTTACTCAAGTAATTATGGTCAAAATTTAAAAAAAAAATTAAAAGTTGATTAGTGCTCAGTTTTTTTATCTGACCCTCTCCCTTGATGAGGTCTAAATTCTAAAAAAAATTCAAAATAACGTGTGACGTGTCGTTTGTTAGATTTTCGAGGGCACTGAGTTCGAATATTTAGTTATTTTTTGGATTCACCCCCCCCCCCCCCGCACCCATTGAAAAAATATATACATTTTTTACATTTTATTTTTGGTGATGGAAAAATATCTATAATTTTAACATAAAGAGTAAATGAAATAAACAACGAAAAAATTTAGTACTTACAGTAAACATAAACTTGAAAAAATATCAAAATTCGAATATTCAATGAAAAAAGTATGAAATAGTATAAATCATATAGAATCAATAAATATCTAAGAGGACCTCAGAAAAAATATATGAATAAGTAGGTACTAATAAACATATCCAAGAAACACAAATAAATAAATATACCACTGAAAAAAAAAAAAACTATTAAAGAAAGAGTGTCATTTACAATTTCATACTTATCACCAAAACTCCCCGCCAGTGGGCCATTTTACTTATTTACTTTTTTCAAATTTTGACTTAGTAAACGAATGCTGTGAAAGGTCAAAAAGACACGATAAAAATCTGACATTTTTCGGTACCTGTCATTTTCGAGTTAGAAGAAATTCTAAAAAATATGAATTTGAAAACAATTTGAAGAAATCTACGTTGGAAAAATTTCAATACAAATTTTTTTTCCAATTTTAAAATTTTTATGCACGAATTTCTCATACTTGAATTTCTTCCAATTTGAAAACTTTTCCTCAAATTTTTTTCCACCGAATTTTAAAAAAAATTGATCCAACTTTGTGTTTTTCAAAATTCCTTCTGACTAGGTAAATGAGTAAGTATAATTGAAAGAAAGTTTAATAATTAGAAAATTAGAAAAATGTTGAAGAAATTAAAGCCTGAAAAAATTGTACTGCTGGAAAAGAAAAATTTTGAAATTGGATACAATTTTGAAAAAAAAAATAGAATCAGAGGAATTGAAAAAATTTTAATTTAGACTTAAATCATTTAAACCCCATTTGCGGCAAAAATAAGGAGTTAGGTCTATTAAAAAAAAGTTGAAAATTTGGCAGCTCAAAGGTCGAAAGAATCTTACTGGAAAAAAATTATCCAAGTCCAGAAATCGAAAAAACAAACAAGAATTATTTGTAACGACAGACTCTTCCAAATCATGGAAAATAACAACTCCCATAATCGACATACCAATAGGTCCACCTCGAGGGGTGAATTCTATCCTCAAAAAAGGGACAAATTCTAATCGGAAACCAGCATTTTGGAAATATATTCTCAAATAAGTCTCAAAATCGGAAAATGTTTCTGAAATCATTTTCTGCACTCAGTTTCTTATCGAAAACTTGAGCAAATTCAACCTTTATCAGAATAATCAGATTTTAAGCCAAAATATGAGGGGTAAAAAATAAAAAATTTGTATTTTAATTTGTGCACTTCTACTCAATTTTTGAAGGAGCTGTTCAAACTCAGCTTTGAAATTAAGAAATGTACGGAATCAGATATTTTTCCCTCGTAGGTAAACTTTTATGATTACGAGTAATTCGTTTTCTCAAAAATCCATCCCCCCCCCCCAACTCCTTGATGTTTGTAATAATGAGTTATTGAAATTTTGTTGCTCATATGTGATGAAATTTTTTTTTTTCAATAACTCAAGATGTACCTAATTAATTTAAGGAAATGAAATTCTGATGAATCAGTGTGCAAAAAATTTCATTTTAGTGCTTAGGTACCTACTTTAAAAAATAGGCACAGGTAGGTGTAAAAGACAGAGCAATATTTGGGCGGAAAAGAAAAAATTTGAAAACTAGATTTTTTCTCCTTTAATTTTTAGGCTTAGGGTAAACCTCGGTATTTTTATATCTAAAAATTGAATCTGCTTGAAAGGAAATTGAGAGTAAAAAAAAAATTTCATCAAAATGTTTCAATTTTGTGGCTTTATTTTTTCCCCACCTAATGGATTCATGTTTTCGGGCTGAGGGTTAGCTAGAAAATTTTCAGCTCAAAATAACTTCAAAGAAATACCAAAAGTTGGACATAAAAAATTCGAAGAATTTTTCAACGTCTTTGGCCACGTACCTATACAAAAATTTTACAAAAGCCCCAAAAATACTTACCTATAGCTCAAGAAAAATAGAAAAAAATCAGGATTTTTTACTCGTCACTGAAAAAAAAATGATTATAAACAAAAAAAATCCAAAAGCATTTTCCTGAAAGAAATCAAATTTTGTAAAGTTGAACTTTCATCGGAAGGGAGGGGGAATTCAACATAACCAAAGGTCTTTTCGAAGCTATTTTACCACCTACGATTTTTTGCCAGGGTCCATTAAAATTCGTAAAAAAATTATAAAACGATTCACCTTACTTCTGACTCATGCATCAACTGTCTAACTAAATAAGTACCTAGGTAAGTAATAAGTATCTTTAAAAATAGCCAGATTTCGTAATGGTCGCCTCGCCGTTGAAAAACCATCTAAGCACATTATTCGTAATACATTGATTATTTATTTGCAACAAATTTTTCAACCAGTTCATCTCTTCATGATTCCTTATCATTCTCAATTTATAATCACACACCTTCGCTTCGCTACCGAAATACCACATCAGAAAATCCTCAACGGGAGCAAACTCTTCCCTTTCACTGGTGGACGAGAGCAACTCTTCGGATGTTTCCATCTCCATACAACCCAACGACAACGACAACCTTGAAACTGCTTCTAACACCAGTTTTTCAAAAATCATATCCACGGGAAAATAAAATTCGTCGAAAAAAGGTAAAAATTCCCTCCATCGTCCAACATCCGATCCAAAGCCTTGTATCAGCATTTTAAACCTTCGCAAATGGTCCAAAAATAATCGTTTTTCATGCGAACTTCGCTCAGTTAGCAAGAAATATTCGGTCGCTTGAATCGCGTAAGTCAATAAACCTTCCTCCAATTGCTGTGCAATTAAATTTTGAACCTGGTTGGAAAAAAATTCCGTTCTTTGGGCACATTTTTCTTCATCAACGTTCAACACGTAGGAATCGATAATCGCACCCAGTTCGATTAATTTATCGCAATTGAGAGCACCCAGAAATGAAATTCTGGAGGAGAAAACTTGCTCGATGAATTCTCGAGCCAAATTTGTATTCCACGAGCACAACTTCGCGTAATCAATTACTCTGAAATACTGTTGTTTTTCCAACCAATAATCAATCATTGATTCAGCTTTAGCAAAATTCATCATCTCTTCTTCTACAAATCGTTTCATTTTATTTTCGCTTTTCAGGAGTAAATTTAATAAACGACTCAAGATTCCAGAATTCGAACGAGAAGCTATTTCCTGCCAATGTGCAGCCCAAACAGTCATCCTCATTTCGACAGGCATGTCGGAAAATAGCTCCAAAAAAAATCTAAAATCCAAATGTAAACTTTTCATTTTTTTATTTTCTGAAATTGGGAGTACGGAAGCGAATAAATTTTCAATATCGCCGGCGTTTCTGAAAAATTCATTTTTTAATCGACTCGGGGCAATAATCCAAATTTCCAGAAGAACTGCCTCTATTTGAGAAGGTTCCATACGACTTCCAAAAAAACTTTCATCGTTATCGCAAAAATACGCTCCCCAGCACAGATACCATACAAGTCTGGAAAAATGTTCCACGTCGATGAATTCTCGCGCCAGATTCCAAATTTTCAACACGTATTCGAAATATTCTACCGTTGATGCTAATTTCATTACGATAATTTCGAGTTTTTCTCGCAATACGAAATTCACTTGTTCTCGGTTCAATTTTGACAGCAGATTTACTAAAATATTCGCTTTATGTTTTCTAAATAGCATGTCCAAAAGATGCTGTTGGTTTTCTGTGTCCAGTGAGTTCAACATATGCTCGAAAGTTGTCCAGCTGCGGAGTTTCATCATTAGAGCCAAAGCATAATTCCAAGTATCACTATTATCCAATATGCGAACCTGATCATAATCGGTATTTTCTGTTATTATCCAATGATCCAGAATATCATTCAAAATACATTCGGTTAATTTTTCCTTCGAAATGTAAGGAACCGAAGGCCTAATTCGCCGAATATCTTCTTCGAACCAATACACGCAAGCGATCTCGTATTTTACCCAAGGTAAGAACTCGTTTCTCGTCAAAAAATTCCTAACACTTGTTTCGAAGCAAATTTCACCATCGGGTCCATAAGTTAAGCTATTCAAGCATTTCGTAAATGTGTGGTAATTGTTCAAAATACCCGCTTTGGCCAAATTTTTATACAGAGTTGTCAATTCTTTCGATGAAGAGCGAACACGTTCGTCGATTATTTCCATAATACGGTTGGGAAGCCCGACTAGCAAAATCTCTGCACAACTGAATTCTGCGTAGAAGAATGGGAAATCTTCACTTAGGCCTAAGGGTGAAATATCATGAAGGGAGGAATTGAACTTGTAGGCGCATAAATCCAATGCAAATCTCGTTGAAGCTAGTTTTTCCAAAGATGCTGGTTTGGTAGGATACATGAGTGGGTATTCTTTAACAGCTGGTGTGTTATCGGTGTCCATTGTGGACTGGTTATCAGAAGAATTATTTTGACGACGAAGTGGAAAATGGGTTGAGTCGAAATTCTGCGCAAATCGATAAACCTTGGTGTCATATTCTGAAATCAGAATCAATGAATTTTGTTACCATTGAGTAATAAATTTTGAAAGAATTTTGAATTCTATGCTGCTAAGAGATGAGAAAATTTTTGACGAATAAAATCTAAGAGTGTTCATTTACTCATTTTTTGAATTTGAATGAGTAAGTAAAGGTAATCGATTTTCACTTCTTTTTAGAAAATAGAAGGGAAGGGAAGTAATAGACTTGCACTTTTTTTTAGAAAGCTGGTTGAAGAGAAAATAGCCAGGAAGTGATGCCTCGGCTGCAAAACAACGCAAATCGCAAAAGGTAAAATTTTTTTTCACTGACTCTGCATAATACCCTTTCTCCTTTTCACCAGGTCTTAAAATCTAACAATGTTCGAAAAATTGAAAAATGAACTTTTTTTTGAAGTTTTTTTCCCCAAAAATGGCTTTAGTATGTTTTTTTTTTCAAAAATATCATTGGTACCTATTTTTTTATCTTTACTTAGGTACCTATATCATTTTTCAAAATCTTAGACCATTTTTTCAAAATGAAGAAAAATACAGCATTTTTTTCATTTAAAAAAATCCTAGTTAAAGAGCAATAATGAAAAATCAGCAGGGGATTTTTTCAATTTTTTGAAAAAATATTTCACTCTATAATCCACTTTTCTCCCATTCTTCTTCCTTCCTTGTGGAAAAAATTGAAGAGGAGATTTAACTGAGAGTAAAAAGTTATTAGATGTAGGTAGCTAGGTACTTAATAAGCATAGGTAGGTAATGGAATGAAATGTTTAAAACATTTTAATTTTTTCCCCCTTTTATGAGTGCACCCAGAAATTGTGTAAGGGAGGAACTGATTTGGAGAAAAATGGGATGGGGAGGTCAAAATCGATTGAAAAATTTAGTAATCTGTTATTCAAGTGGCGCACTCAAACATTTTTAATAGGCAGATGATACAAGTACAAATTTGAGCAAAAAAATGTAAATTTTTGGGATTTTTGGAATAAACCATCAATGCATTAGTATTCTCTAAATCTGAATCAGTCAAATTAGGGTAAAATTCTATCTTCTTGAATCAATGGAATAAATTTCACTCAAAGTCAGTGATTTTTCACGAGCCTTTCCGCCCAAAATTATTGATTTTTTCTGATAAAAATTGAGAATTGAATGAGAAATCAGTGATTTTTGACTGAAAAACTGTGAAAAATCGCTGGTTTTCAGTAAAATTTATTTCACTGATTCAAAAAGGCATGAATTTTTACAAAATCTGATTCAGATTAGGAGAATAATATGTTCATTTAAGAAATGGATCCTCGAAATTTTTTTTTAAAAGCAATTCTTTCTGGCATTTTTATGATGAAAACTTTTCTTGGCGAGCTTACGGGGGTCCTCGAGCTCCCTGAGCCCCCTTGGGTGCACCTATGCCCCCTTTCACTATCAAACTAGCCATAAAAATCCTCCAATATTTTCATCTTCGAGATGGCTCATTCTATGTCAACTCGACCAGGTTTTGACCTTGGGTCTTCTGATTTCGCTCAAAATTTTTTTACGGGTTCTCCTCGATTAGTCTACAGTCCAAGAGGCAAAAAGTGTTCATTGAGCGTGCATTTTTGCTGGACAAAAAAATCAGTTGGTTTATTGTGAGTATGGGTCCCGTAGTCCCAAAAAACCGAATTTTGGATTTTTGCCCCGGCACAATAGGGAGCTGAGGCCTGAAAACTCCCCTTTTTTCTCAATTTTTAAATTTGACTTTGGACAAAAATTTTTTTCACATTCTGGTAGCAGACACGCCCCTGACTCCAAATATATGTCACAACCCTTGGGTCACGGACACAATGGGGTGCTGGGCAACCCAATGTGCGATTTTTTGCCAAATTCGATCATTTTTGGCACAATAATGCCTCTGTAGGCATTATGCGGTATGCTGGACAAAAAAAAAATCAAACGCAATGTATTCTTGGGTTCATTCCGCGTCCAATGAGCCAACTTTTGAGGAAAACTGTGGGCACAATAGGCCGTGGTAGAATTTCAAAGTTTTGAAAACACACGATTTTCTCCCCCTTTGTTAAAAAAATAAGTCATGAAAAAAATTTGAAACTTGGGTTGGGACATATCAAAATGGGTTAAAATTTCACGAGCAAAACAAAATTATTGATGAAAATTAAATTTGAGCAATTTTAACCCACTTTGAGCCCCAAATTGGGTCAATTTTTGAGTATTTCCAAAGGATTGACATGTGACCTATGTGACCTATGAAAGTGGGGTAGAATTTCGCCAGAAATTCAACAAAACCATCCAAAATTTTTTTGAGCAACTTTTGAGAATTTTGAGCCTTAAATTGAGTCAATTTTTGATTAATTTCAAAAAATTGGCATGTGACCTATGAAAGTAGGGTAGCATTTCGCCGGAAATTCAAAAATATCATCCAAAACTTTTTTGAGCAACTTTTGAGAATTTTGAGCCTCAAATTGAATCAATTTTTGAGTATTTTCAAAGAATTGACATGTAACCTATGAAAGTGGGGTAGAATTTCGCCAGAAATTCAACAAAACCAACCATCCAATTTTTTTTGAGCATCTTTTTAGAATTTTAAGCCTTTAATTAAGTAGATTTTTAGATAGACCTATCATGGATTAAAATTTCATAGAGACACCAAAAAATCAAAATCGAATAATTTTCTAAATGAAATTAAACCCGAAATTCTATCCCTTTTTCGTAGGTCACATATAATTTTTTTGAAATTGATCAAAAATTGATTCAATTTATGGCTCAAAATTCTCAACTGTACACTAGATGGTCTAATGAAGAAATCGCCGTCATTCCGATCCTAATCCTTCAAGGGCGGGGGGGGGGGGGGGGTGGCCCTTGTTATTTTCGTATACTTAATTGGGATTTTTTGCGAAATGGCTCAACTTTGAAGGAGCATATCTCGAGATTGGTTAGGTCTAAGATAAATCTGTTCATGCTGTTTTGTAGAGAATTGAAAGGAGATTCAAAATTGATAATCACTTTTTGAAAAGTTCAAAGTTGAGCTTTTGTGATGGAAGCTCAACTTTCATGATAAGTACAAAAGATGAAGGGCCCTTTTAAAAAATCTGAAAAAATTACCATGAAGAGAACCTTTTATGTATTTTTCAACTAATTACTTTTCAAGATGGGATTTCAATACCCCTGGTGGGCACAGGGTCCTAAATTTTGGTCAAAATTCAAAAAAATGTAAAATGTGAAGTAATATATCGATTTCTACTAATTCGAAGGCGCTGAATTCGAATATGTGCTTAGTTTTTTCATTCGACCCCTCTGAACTCCCTATCAGCCCCCTAATAAAGTCAAAATTCAAAAAAATGAAAAATAACGGATGACGTGTCGGTTGTTGGGTTTTTGAGGGCGCTGAGTTCGAATATTTGCTTATTTTTGGGATTCGGCCCTTTAGTGCGTCCCTAGCCCCCAATTTTGAAAAAACACATTGATTTTTTAAAATTTTTAGTAATTTTGGAGTCAGTGTGGAGAACGAAGGAGGCGGATCGAAAAAGTAAGTTGATAATCGAGCTCGGCAGTGGGCACCCTCGAATTAGTAGAAATCGATATGACACATGCTATTTCCATTTTTTTGTAAGTGTTTGTAATCACGTATGAATTTTTTGAATTCCAAAATCCATATTTGAAATTTTTTTGAGCCTTCGAAGGTTTGAAAACTTGTTGCAATAAGGTCATTTCTGAAATTGAAAAAAAATCAAAAAATATATGCTTTCCTCTACTTACTGTATTAACCAAAGTTTCATTGGAATGAGTGAAAAACGCCTGATATCACGTGAAAAGTGTAAAATCACATTCTTCAAGGTTCAAGGTCACACTTTCTTGAAGGGGGTAGGGATTTCATTTTAGGGTCAAAAATGATTTTTTATTGTAAACTACATGATTATTAAAAAAAGCGTCGTAGGCTGATTCACCTATCTTACCCTGCTACAACTTTTTGCACTTTTGTTAAAAAATTATCGCCTAACATCATAACATGACTGACTCCGAGGTCGCTGATCTCGAATCTGGCGTCCAGTCGAGTATTATTTTTTGAGGTACGAGCGTTAATTTTTACCTGTAAAATGTCATTTTTCGATAATTTTTGGACACAGCCATCAAAACGATCGTTTTTTCGAAAAACTTTTGAAAAATGGGCATTTTGGAATAAATTCGGCATGATCGTTGAAGGTTTGAGCAGAATCGTTTTCAGAAATTGACCCGAAAAAGATCGAATAGGCTACTGTAAACTAATACTGTTGAAAATACTTCAGCACTTTTCCTGAATTTTGATGATTTTGAAAGAAGAATAGTCTAAGAGCAGCAGTCAAGCAATCCAGATGATGAAAATTTTTACCAAAAATGGAAATCATCAAAATAAGTAGAAATTTTCATCGAAAGTGGAAATTTTCATCGAAACTGGAAATTTTAATTTAAAAATAAAAATTTTTATCGAAAATAAGTAAGTATACCTGCTTAGATTATTATCCAAAATGAAAATGTTTTACCAAAAATGGAAATATTTATCAAAAGTAACGAAAATTTTCATCAAAAATATAGATTTATATCCGAAATGAAAATATTTACCTATCAAAAATGATAATTTTGACCAACATTTCTACTCCGAAATTGAACCAATTAAAAGTTGAAATTTCAATACGTAAATTCCAGTTGAGGAAATGAAACACAATACTAGAAGTGTGAAATACTTTTTGTCCCTTTTAAACCAATTAAGATACAGAAATTGGGACAAATCATTAGATTACCATGGTTATTCAGACGAACCTATACATTTTCGTAAATTTCTACAGGTATGCTTGATACCAACGGAGTCTTGGAGGCATATTTTGCCTTAAAATGGAGTCGACCTCCTCATTTGTCAGAGTGACACACGAAAAATTCTAGGAAAAATGAAAACTCAGCAACATTTTAAATGCGAAATGCCTGTAATTTATTAACGAAATAAAATACCTACCATATTCAACTCACCAAATAAATGAAACATTTTTATTCAGAAAGATATTCTGTACTTTCACTTCTCCTTGATGACGTTGTTGAATAAATGCGACGATCTCTTGAAAAACAATTTTCAAAAATAACGATTCGAATCGTGGTCTCGAAGGGCACGAAAAATCGACAAAAAGCTAGATTCGATTTTTTTAATCACAGCATGAAGCACTTATGAAATACAGACGATTCGTACAACGAGCATACTGGTGTAAATAATCACGAAGAAATACCATAACCTTACCGATTCAACTAACGTCCTTTATTCAAACACCGGACTTACATTGCAGCTCTGCAATATTCACATAGTAAAAGCCACGAGCCGCGAGAAAATAATGAGATCAGTGCAAATGAACCGAAGCTATATTCTGTTTCGGTAGGAACAGATAAGTAAAACGATTAAGGTACCTAATTGGAAACAATTTGACGGAAACGCGTATTTTTTATCATGGAGGAAATGTGTAGAACACCGATAATTATCAAACATTTAAATGAAAAGCAACAACGTGTAGATCGTAGATACGATTTTTAATTCATGAAAATATACACACTAAACGGAGATAATTTTTTTACTAAATTCTAAATAGTACCCAAGGTTACGAATGAAAATCATTGAAATAATTCCAAGTAGGTAAATGAAAATTTATACCTATTTTAAGTGAACAAAATATTTTGAAAACTGGATAAATGTCGTGCTGATGATTTTTTGCCTACATGAAAATTGAAAGGACTCGGGACAACAGTCCAAATTACAATATTTCTGTAATATTTCGTGTTTTTTTTACAAGCCTTTTGGAATTTGATTACTCAAAAACTACTCGATCGGGTGTAATGAAATTTTTAAAGAAAGTAGAAAAAGGATGGTCAAAAACCCTTCGAAAACTACACTTCCAAAAAAAATACTCATCAAAGAAAACAAAATTTTTCTCCGGATACAATTTCCTCTCAGAATACATTTTCATTATAGGTACCTACCTTATTCTTTTTTCATGACGCAAACAGACTTTTATTCGAAAAGAGATCATGTTTTGAGCCAAGATCCAAAGTTTAATCACGTTGGTTGGTTGGTTTTTTGAAGCTTCAAACTTTTTCAGCTATTCAATAGCTCAAATCGGTCAGAAAATTTCACTCAAATTCACAACAAAGATCAGATTCTTCTCTCTATTTCCAATAAAAATGTCATTCAAATCACTTGAGGGGATTTCGAGAAACGTAATTTTGAAATGATTGCAAAAATGATTCTAATGGCTTCAAAATGGTTCTCAGTCAGTTCAATTTTTGCATTAAGCAAAGGAGATCATCGAAGCGAAATTTTAAGTAGTTTATTTTCACGATTCATTACTTTCAGTGCTCGCCATAATTTTGACATTGGATTCAAATCCATTGCAAAGAAATTCGTTCAGTTTTCAAAGCATCTACCACGACTGCTCCACATTCACACGAAAGGTATCCCCCCCCCATCCCAACGCGCAACGTGTCCATTCATTATTTTTTCGTAGCATTCGATAAAAATCTAATTTTTGATGACCAAACATTCTTCACAGAAATTTTCAACATTCAATTTTGCTAGAAAATTTATCATTTTCAGACAAAAAATTGATAATATGTCTAGAAACATTTTCTTTTGTTTTTCATAATGTATTTTTAAGGTTGAATAATTATTTGATAAAGGGTATAGCCGGTGAAGTATGGTGTTTTGGCCTTGGAAACCGATCTGAACCGCTCCTCCCCCAAAGAGTCACCCATGATGAGAAACTATCTTGACAAAAATTTTGGACCCCTGGCGCAATTATTTGGGGTGAGGGGCCAAAATGTGTTTTTTTTCGTCATTTTTTTCAATTTTTCGTCACTGTTTTTCAGTGATTTTTGAATTCAGAAATGAGAAAGTAGGTAAATAAATTATTTTCTCGAAAACATCCAGTCCATAATTTTTTGAAAATTAAAATTTTTCAAAGTTCATCTCATCAGACGATTTTGCAATTCAAAATGAAGAATTCCTTGGTTTTGAAAATGTGTAGGTTTCTAATGAAAGGTAAACAATTCTAAAAAATACAAAAATCAATTTTCATTGGAAAAACTTAAATTTTGATTTTTACGATTGAATTTTCAATTTTGCCGAAAGATTGTTTTTTAAACAAATATGTATATTTAAAAAAATTGTACGACTTACCATTCATTAAGTACCTAGTAAGCAATGTTTTTGGAATTTTGAGAGTAGGTACCGAGTCCGAATCTTGCCTTATTTCTTTGATGCAGTCTCTTTTAAGCTCTTAAGCCTTAAATTTTGGTCGGAATTTTGAAGAAATTCAGTGTACGATGTCGTTTGTGCTGTTTTTAAGCGTGTAGTCTAAATTTTGTATCAATTTTCAGATTACGCCTCGCCTCGGCCTTTTGGACGCGTAAAATTAAAATTTGAAAAATTGCAAGAATACAACGTGACTCATTGTTTGACATGTTTTCAAGGACGGGACGGACGTAGGGACAGAATTTCAATTTTATTTTTTGTTTAGATCGTAGATTCGAAGAATAAGCGTAAAGTTGGTTTCTACACCCTCGAAAATAGGTACTACAAATGATAAGTCAATGATATTACTTATACCGAATAATTTTTTTAAAAATTTTCAGATCTAAGAAATTCGGGGGAGATGTAAAGGAAAAGTGAAGTCGACATTCAGACTGCATAATAGGGTGAGCCGAAAAACCAAAAATTTTGATTTTTGAAAAGTTACCCCACAAAAGTTGTTTGCTGGATAGACTAGAAAAATGAAAAAAAATTCAAAATCGATTCTTCCGATCGCGCACGAGCCTTCAATTCTTCAAAAATTGTCAACATTTTCAGAAATTTTTAAAAAATAAAAAAAAAATCAAAATTTATAAAAATCAGTTTTAGAGCTTATTTAGGGTCTATTTAAAGCAAAAAGCACAACTTTTTTGAAAAAATCCATGTTTTATAGATTTTTTGAACTTCACATGTTTCTTCACCTCTGAGAAAAATTGAAAAAAGTTATAGAACACTGATTTTTTCAAAAAAATATGCTTTTTGGTCTACATAGTCACTACAGAAGCTCTAAAATTATTTTCAATCAATTTTAAATTTTTTCAAAATTTTCAAAATTTTGATTTTTTGGGAATTTTTGAAGAATTAAAGGCCTTGCGCTATCGGAAGATATGAATCGATTTTGAAATTTTTTATTTTATTTTTCCAGTCTATCCAGTTAGCAACTTTGTGGGGGTAACTTTTCAAAAATCAAAATTTTTGGTTTTTCGGCCCGCCCTACTGCATAATAAATCATAAAAAACATCACAATTTTTAATTTACATACAACTAGGTAGTCAGTTAGTCATACAGTAATTCAATTTCTTTTTAAAATTTTGACCAAAATTTAAGGCTTTAAAGCTTGAGAAAGATTTCAGATTCGGACTCGGTACTCTTAAAAATATTATAATCGATTGGTCTTACAATTTATTAATTTTGTGGGAAAATTAAATGGTGTAAATTTTTCAAAAGTCAATTACCTGTTCAAAAATTCCAAGGATCAAACTCTTGTAATTTTTCTGGACCCCTTCAACTAGTACTGTCATTTTAGCTAAAAAAGTGCCCTAACCCAAAAAAAATTAGCAGGAAGGGGAAGTTTCGTATATAAGCTCAGTAAAGTATGTACTTTAATATTCCCGAACTTCCCTAAAATTGGTGCATATTTAGGCCCTCTTTTGGGGGGCGAGGGGGTTCAAATTTTGGTTTTTCGGCTATAACTTTCGAAATTCTGCACTTACGAAAAAAAGTTGAAACAAAAGTTGTAGAGCATAAAAAAAACAAACAACTTTGTTATTTACAGTATCTCCCTAGGACGTCATGAGGAGGAGCTGGAGCTTTGTGAAAAAAATCAATTTTGAAAATTTTCCAATAATACAAATAATCACTAAAAATTGGGTCAATTGAATTTTAGGGGCGTTTCTTTTGCATAGTACATCCCATTACTATGTAGAATAAGTAAAATTTATAACCGATCCCTCATCTCAATGTAGGGGGGGTGGACCCTCTGTAAAAAAAAACCGCATTTTCCCCGAGCGTAGCTCAGCTACAGTGAGAAATTCGAAAAATTGGTTCAAACAAACGTTGTAGAGCGTCAACAGACGAACATTTTACTTTTTTTACTTTTTTTCTACATAGTCTTGGGGCCGAGCTAATGCAAAAAGAAAAAAGATCGACGCAGCGTACGAAAATTTCTCACAATATTTTAAACCCCCTCTTTTGGGGCTTAATTTGGGTTCAGAGGTTGAATTATTATAAAAATCGAGTTCAGCCACTATAAAAACCCCAGAAACCAACTTGTTAGACCATCGGTTCGCTAAATTTTATACCTGGCGTAATTTATGAATTGAATTATTGAAAAATTTTCGAACCCCGTTTTTTTTTCTTTTCACAATAGCTCACTCCCAAGACCACGTAGAAAAAAAGTAAAAAAAGTAAAATGTTCGTCTTTTGACGCTCTACAACGTTTGTTTGAACCAATTTTTCGAATTTCTCACTGTAGATGAGCTACGTTTGGGGGAAAATGCGGCTTTTTTACGGAGGGTCTACCCCCTACATTGAGATGAGGGGTCGGTTATAAATTTTACTTATTCTACATAGTAATGGGATGTACTATGCCAAATAACCGCTCCTAAAAGTCAATTGACCCAATTTTTGGTGATTATTTGTATTATTGGAAAATTTTCAAAATTGATTTTTTTCACAAAGCTCCAGCTCCTCCTCATGACGTCCTAGGGAGATACTGTAAATAACAAAGTTGTTTGTTTTTTTATGCTCTACAACTTTTGTTTCAACTTTTTTTTCGTAAGTGCAGAATTTTGAAAGTTATAGCCGAAAAATCAAAATTTGAACCCCCTTGCCCCCCCAAAAGGGGGTCTAAATATGCACCAATTTTAGGGAAGTTCGGGAATATTAAAGTACATACTTTACTGGGCTTATATACGAAACTTCCCCTTCCTGCTAATTTTTTTGGGGTTAGGGCACTTTTTTAGCTAAAATGACTGTACTAGTTGAAGGGGTCCAGAAAAATTACAAGAGTTTGATCCTTGGAATTTTTGAACAGGTAATTGACTTTTGAAAAATTTACACCATTTAATTTTCCCACAAAATTAATGAATTGTAAGACCAATCGATTATAATATTTTTAAGAGTACCTAGTCCGAATCTGAAATCTTTCTCAAGCTTTAAAGCCTTAAATTTTGGTCAAAATTTTGAAAAGAAATTGAATTACTGTATGACTAACTGACTACCTAGTTGTATGTAAATTAAAAATTGTGATGTTTTTTAGGATTTATTATGCAGTAGGGCGGGCCGAAAAACCAAAAATTTTGATTTTTGAAAAGTTACCCCCACAAAAGTTGCTAACTGGATAGACTGGAAAAATAAAATAAAAAATTTCAAAATCGATTCATATCTTCCGATCGCGCAAGAGCCTTCAATTCTTCAAAAATTCCCAAAAAATCAAAATTTTGAAAATTTTGAAAAAATTTAAAATTGACTGAAAATAATTTTAGAGCTTCTGTAGTGACTATCTAGACCAAAAAGCATATTTTTTTGAAAAAATCAGTGTTCTATAATTTTTTTCAATTTTTCACCCATTTCTTTAGGCCGAACGACACTGAAAAAATATAATTCGTTCGAAAAAGAGCAGAATTTTAAAAATTTGCTGTCATTTTGGTTCTAGAGGTTAATAAAAGTTGGTATGAGGCCACTAATCACTCATAATCGAACACTTTGTAATTTCGCTTTTCTATAAAAGGAAGAATTTTTCGAATTTAACGATTTACGAAAAATTGGCATCAGATACTACGAAAATATGCTAAAAAGGTGTAAAAAAAAATACAGAACAAATTTTATTGAAACTGAACGCTTTCCGATTGAAAATTACATTTAATTTCAACATTTAAAATTACATATCTACTTATGCCTACGTATTTTAAAATTTACTCGTTGAAAGCAGCAGTATAAGAAATTAAATATCACACCAATCAAGTGAACAATAAAAAATAAGTAATAAAAACGAACACGATAGTAATTAATTCACTTAAAAAAAAACAATTAAAATTTATAAATAAAAATGGAGCATAACAATTTTTCATAAAACATCAATAAGGACCATTTAATGGTCAAGTTGTTTCAAGATGTAGCCGAAATTTCTTCACCTGGACTGGATCACTCTCAAAAAACCATTTCGCCAAGTAATCCATTTCGCAACTGCGTCCTTTTCTTTTAACAAATTCGGCAATCGCAGGCACATTGCTGTAATTGAACAGCTTATCAGATTTGAATTTCTTTCGAGCATCATCATCGACGAAATACCATTTGGCGAAATTATCGAAAAATTCAAAATCTTCACCAATATAAAAATACCATTTTCTTACATTATAGATTATTCTCTCTTCGAAAATTTCATCGATATTTAACGACTGCTTGAACCCATCGACATCGTTGGTGCACCATTCAAGCAACATTACCCATTTCTCTCGATTAAATGGAGTCGACTGACGTTTGATCAAGAATTCGCGACAATAATTTAGAAATTTTCGCTTCAATTTAATTAATTTTTTATTCGACGGAGCGAAAATATCGATCACCTTTGTAAAATCTTCCAAAGAGTTTTCTTCAAACCCTCGATGCAAAGATTCCAGGCCTACTTTGGATAAAATCACATCTTCTTTAAATTTATCGATATCTTTGGCCACGTTCGAAAAAACATCGCGAAAAAATGAAACAAAATTATCCAAGTTGGAGCTGTTGTGCGACACAATCACGTCCAAGTTCGATCTAAAGGTTCCTTTGATTACACTTTGCATATGTTTCGAATCTTTCGAAAAAAAACGCACATAATCGCAGAAATTCAACAAAAGTCCTTCTTGGATGAACCATCTGAAACGTTTTTTCATCAACGAATCTGACACGAGACGTCGATTGAAAGCAGCGATCGCTTGGTCATCTGGTAGACTCAACTTGATGAATTCTTTCAACTGCGATGGTTTCGTACGTAAAACTATATTTCGCCAGTTCTTTTCCCATAAACGGTTTCTAACTTCGTAACTTTCATTACCGAAGAGTTGCAGCATGAAAGTCATATCATGGCCATACTGAGAAAAGTCACTCGAATTGGTAAAAGAAACCAAAAATTTACTGATGTGACTCGAAGCATATTCTTTCAATTCATCCGGAGCACTGGCCCAAACTTCAATAAGAAACACGTTCACTTGAACGCAGCTGGTAAAATCCCAATCTGAATGGAACACCAATTTCCACAGGGAGAGAAGAATATCGAAAAAAGTATGTGGTTTTTCAAAAACAGCATCTTTCATAATGGCCCACAATTCACGCAAGTGCCAAAAATGTCCATCATTTTGGGTTAAAACAGAGATAATTTGACGGCTACATGAGATGAATAAAATTCCAGCCTGGTCTCTGTTCAATTTAGGCAATAAAAACAATTGGGCTTTGATATCACGTTTTTCTAAGATCGCAATGGCATTCGATAATTTTTCCTCGTGAGTCAGCATATGAAAAAAGTACTCTGACGCTGGCCAATTTTTCATCTTGTATGATTTATGAAATCGATCAACGGCAGACACAGTATCGTTTATCGATTTCATTCGACGATTCCAATAGTACATCAGATTTGATGGTACAACTCGAGTGACTTGCGAATTTCTCGACACCAAAGGCCAAATACGCCGGATGTCTTGTTCCAGGCAAAAATTCGACGCAATGTTGTATTTTTCCAAATCATTAAATTGGTTTCCTTTCACGATATTCGCAGCCGTTCCTTTGAAACTAATTGTTCCATCGGAATTCGACACGATGCTGGGGAAAGACCTCCGGAAAATATCTGGAAAATCTTCATTTCCTCCGTCGAATAGTTTAGCTTTCTTATGAAAATCTATCCATTCTCGCAGTTGACATCCAATTTGGCGAAGTTTCTCGTCGATCGTATTTTCAAAGCGAGAGGGAAGCGAGATGAATTCGTCGGTGGTTAAATTCGCCTTCAGGAACGAAAATTCAGGATCGGTTTGACTCGAAGGATGAGCGAAGTATTTAAGGCGCCATAAATTTAATGCGAATTCGGTCGCAGCTATGGATTGTAGAGATTCCGGTGAGTTTAGAAAGCTGAATGGATATTCCATTTCGATATATTTGCAGTTTACACTCAATCCAGTCACGAAATGGGTTTAAGTACGAAATTAATTACATCTGCAAGTTCACAGAAGAAACGAAAATTCATTAGTATTGCGTATTTCTAATCCTTTCAAATCGTAGTGGATACGCCATTGAAAAATTAAAAGGAGATCAAAAAAAAAGTCATCTCAGCAAAAGAATTGTGCTTACCTAAAACAAATAAAACAAACTGAACTAAAACGAAAAAATACAGAATTCAATCTTATTGATGTTCCTTTAATTTTCATCTCCTTGGTAGTCAATGATGATTTCTTCGTACTAACAAAATCTGAAAAATGAGAAAAAAAACAAGAAAATAAATGTTTCAAATTTCGTAAAATATTAGTGAAAAAGCAAAGTACCGTAAAGATGGTTGAAATATTGAAAAAAATCAAGTAAGTATTTGAAGTGACTCAAAAATTGTTCAAAATAGTGTGAAAAATCAATCAAATACGTATTTGTGGAACTCGCAGATGAAATACAGCCCCATATGGATGATAGATGAGAAAAAGGGGGGAGGGGAATGAGACGTGAAATATATGTATTTTTTCTTGGATTTCTCAAAAAAATTGCGAAGCATGAAAATGGCAACAATAGGTACCAGTAATATCAGAAAATTATATTTAGAAAGAAAACAAGTTTTTACGATTTGGAAAGTCCAAAATAATCTGAAAAAAATTTCAGAAAAGCGAAGATAAGCAAATGAAAATGAAAAGCGAAGAGGAAATTTAAAAAATATATTATATGGTACATAAGTACGTTGAAAAAGCAAAAAAAAGCAGGTAAAAAAATGAAATTTGAACAATTTTCAGGAAATTTTGATCCCTTTTATCGAATTATTTTTGTGAAAATTGTCAAAAATCACGATTTGATCAATTTTCAATTGGCTGATCATGCTAAAAAACATATTTTTTTTAAATATTTAGTACATTTTGAAAATGTTTTAATTTTCATTTTGTGCTTCTTGTAACTTTTTGTAAAACTGAAATTTTTTTACGATACCTCGAATAATTTCAAAAAATATTACGTAATATCGCTGTCATGTCCTCGTGTTAAAAATCGTAAAAATTTTCGAATTTGTGCTGCTATAAGCACATATTTTACTAAACCCTCACAATTTTTGAATAATTTTCAGGACATTATAACTTTTGAGCACTTAATTAACAATTGTACAAAATTTCCAGTAATTTTTTTCAACTTTCTAGGAATTTTGTAAAACATTTTGAAAATCTAGGTTTATGAAACGAAAATTTTGAAAATAAGGACTTTTTTGGAGGAATTCTTATCGTTGAGTCAGAAAATGCGGGGTACTTCGTACTTGAAAATTTGAAAAAAAAAGAGTCAAATTTGATCGAAAAATTATATTCTTCACCCTTCCCAACACTTCGATTCTTCTGTAATTTTGATCATTTTTCAGGTTTGGATCGAAGTAGAGGGATAGGGGAGGTGGGTCACGCCCTTTCCATAATGTAAAAATCAAAAATTAAGTTTTTACTCGGAAAAATCAGCCTTGTGCCAGATAATTTTTAAATTTAATGACCTATTTCAAGAAAATTTCTAAAAGTTGGAAAATATTTTTCAGTCGAAATTTTTTGAATTTTAATCACAACCTAATAGGTATCTAGAAGACGAAGAGATCACAAAATTATCTGTTATCCCTTTGTTATTTGGAGGTGGGTCACGCCCTTTCCATAACGTAAAAATCAAAAATTAAGTTTTTACTCGGAAAAATCAGGCTTGTGCCAGATAATTTTCAAATTTAGTGACCTATTTCAAGAAAATTTCTAAAAGTTGGAAAATATTTTTCAGTCGAAATTTTTTGAATTTTAATCACAACCTAATAGGTACCTAAAAGACGAAGAGATCACAAAATTATCTGTTATCCCTTTGTTATTTTTTCCACATTTCCCATATTTCTTATAAAAATCAACATAACTTTGAATGTTTTGAAATTTTAAGCAATTCTTCTCCCAGGTTTCGTAATTTTTTCGATAGGTACTCAAATCACTTTTGAACAATTTCTATGAAATTTCGAGAAATGTTTTCAATTTTTAGAATATTTCAATACCTTGTTTCTAAATCAATAATCATACGACGAAATATCAAAGATTCAATTCAAAGCACATTTTAATTCAACGTGTTATATTTTTTTCAAACACACTGGACATTATTTCAGAGCAAATAAAGCAACCTTTGCAAAATATTTATCCAAAAATATACAACGAAATTACTCCAGATATGAATAACTATGCGAAGTTCTGCTCAATTCTTATATCAATAATGAATTATCAACTTTCAAGTTTTAAAATGCTTCGATGGATAAAATTACGTTACCTAAGTAACTTTTCAATTTTTTTAACGTGAAAACAATTTGGAAAATTTTTACAAATGTAGTTTGATTGAACACTACATTATGTTTTCTCAAAAGAGAGTCGATATTAACAGGAAAAAAGCCACATTAAAGGTTTGCTTGATAAGTTTTTGAAAACGATAGCATTAGTTTCTACGACAGCACACAATTTTAGACGATTTCGACACATAAATGGATATTTTACATTACCTAGGCCAAAAAAATATTCAAAGTACTTACCTTGAACTAAAGATCCAAAAAATTTGACACGATTGAGAATTTACTAACACACTTCGATTAGGTTTCGAATGAAAAATTGAAACCGATGAACTCAGATCCACTGTACATATTTTTCACATGATCGACGGACGAAGCGGAAATGAACCTACAATGCTGCAAGTAATTTCAATGCAAGTCAAGAGACCAAGATAAGCTCATCAAATGTTTATTCTCATTCGTCCAGAATTTACCAGCATTTTATCTCGACTCTCGAAACATGCACCGCTTATTGTTCGCATTTGGCTATTTCGATTTGCACAGTAAATAAAATAATAGACGAGATAAACGATCCCATATAATTCACAAATTCAACATGAAAATTTAAAAAAAAATAATCGAGCCCTAAAAAACACAGATATTTTTATCTACCAAATTAGTCACGAATTATATATTTTTTAAAATCGCAAGTACAAATTCTAAAAAAATCCTCTCTGTAATTAACCTTTGTGGATCAATTCCATCTTCGGCCATTTTTTCCTGAAATTTGGCCACTTTTTCAGAATCACTGTCGAAAACTCATTTCAACATTCTTACAATATCGCTGGTCAAATTTTTGGTGACCAACTATTCATTACAGAAATCCTGTAAATGTACTCCTATGAGAAAGTAAATATCGTCAGCACTCAATTTTGCAGGGAAATTTACCATTTTCAAACAAAAATTGATAAATTGTCCAGAGAAGGTTTTGTTTTTTGATTTTTCTGGTCGATTTGACGCTCAACTTATCAACTGACCGATTATTTTTTTATTTATCACTTTTTTAAAAATGGACTTTTCACACAATTTCCGGACCAGATTGAATAGATAGAAGACAGGGATTTTTCCTCCAATAGTAGAACTGTATTTTCAGACGAAAAAATTGGATATAGGTAAATACGAAAATGAATGCTCTTCTTTAGAAAATCAATCAAACTTTGCTTTGAATCGAAAAATTCATTCCTCGAGTACAAAATTTATTTCTGAAAATTCTATTTGAGTCATATTTTCAGATTTTTATGGAATATTGAATAATTTTGCATTAATTTTCCCAAAAAAATTTCTTTCATTTCGAAATAAAAGAATTTTTTTGGGGAAAATTAATGCAAAATTTTTGTGATAATTCGTGACTGATTTGGTAAACTTACCTGTCTTTTTTAGGGCTCGATTTTTTAAATTTTCATGTTGAATTTGTATGTGAATTATATGGGGTCGTTTGTTTCGTCTTATTGTTTATTTTCTGTGTGCAAATCGAAATAGGTACCTAGGAATATATATAAATTTCCAAGCAAAATTCAGTGTTGATGTCGAATTTCAGTATGAAAAATTCATTGTTTTTGAAAATTAGCAAAAAACTTAAATAAAATACAAAAATATGCCAAAAAAGTAAAAAAATAAAACTTGAATTTCGACTTTTCACGTCTCTGTATTTTCATTTTAAAAAATAAAAGAAACGTGCTACGATAACACAGACACAGGTCGACATTTTCAAACTTTTAAAATACTGTTTGAAGATTAATGGGTGATTTGTATAGTATTTTTCACGCTTATCGCGAAAAAATCGGTGAAAAAATTCCATCGCCCAAGGATTTTTCACAATTTGAATTTTTTGTTCAACAGTTTTTCTACCCTTTTTGATAACTTTTGACACTTAAAATCGATTTTCTGAAAAAAGGAAGGGTTCTACGAAAAAAATAAATTGAACATAAATTATAGAGCGTAAAATTTCCTTGCTGTAAAGTCCGATTAATTTTTCCTCAGAAAGCTTAGCTTTTTAGATATTTTAGTTAAAAGTTTAACTTATTTTTTTGAATTGAAAATATCTCGAAAACTACGCCTTCTAAGAAAAAATTAATTGAACTTTACAGAAAGGAAATGTTACGCTCTACAATTTATGTTCCATTCATTTTTTTCGTAGGACCCTTTCTTTCGCCGGAAAATCGACTTTAATGGTCAAAATTTACATTAAAAAATGTAAAACGAATTACCAACAAAAATTTCAATATAAAAAATCTTGATGTGATGGAGTAAAATTAAAATCATATTCAAACTCAGCGCTAAAAAGTACCTAGGTCAGAATCACCAATCAGAATAAATTATGCAGAAAAAAATAGATGATTTGCTGGCCTTTGATATTCCCTTTGTTACAATGGGAAATGTTAAAAATGCGGTTCTTTAGAAAAAGTAGATTTTATGGCGAAAAAAAGAGTCCTACGAAAAAAATGAATAGAACATAAATTATAGAGCGTAAAATTTCCCATCAGTAAAGTCCAATTAGTTTTTTCTTAGGAGGCTTATTTTTTGAGATATTTTCAATTCAAAAAAATTAGTTCAATTTTGAACTTAACTAATCGAACTTAACAGAAAAAGACTTTTATGCCCTACCATTTATGTTCTATTCATTTTTTTCGTAGAACCCTTCCTTTTTTCAGAAAATCGACTTGAAGCATCAAAAGTTATCAAAAAAGTAGAAAACCCGTTCAACAAAAAATTATGGAATTTTTTCACTACCTATTTTTTTCGTAATCAGCGCGAAAAATACTATAAAATCACCCTTCAAACTTCAAACAGCATTTTCCACGTCGACCTGTGTACTTATAATCATTCAAATCACCTGAAATTACTATACCTATACCTACTTATCCTTTGGCTGGTACTTTTGATAGGTACCTATTTTTATTCAATAAAAATCTTCATCTATACCTATTTATCTAATTGCATGCGAGTATCAAGCTGCGCATGTCTCGAGAGTCGAGATAAAATACTGGTAAATTCTAGGTGAATGAGAATTGCAGTTTGATGGGCTTATCTTGGTCTCTTGAATTGCATTGAAATTACTTGTAAAGTTGCTGGTTCATTTCCTCTTCGTTCGTCGACTATTTGAAAGAACTCATCGGTTTCGTTTTTTTCTTCGGGAGTTAATCGAAGTGTGTTAGTAAATTTTCAATCGTGTCGAATTTTGATAATATTTCGTTGGAGGTAAGTACTTTGAATATTTTTTTGACCTAGGTAATGTAAAATATCCATTTATGTGTCGAAATCGTCTAAAATTGTGTGCTGTCGTAGAAACTAATACTATCGTTTTCAAAAATGAATCAAGCAAACCTTTAATGTGGCTTTTTTCCTTTCATTATCGGTTACCTTTTGAGAAAAGTTGCGCAGTGTTCAATTAATCTACATTTGTAACGATTTGTTTGTAAATGTTTTCCAAGTTGTTTTCACGTGAAAAAAATTTGAAAAGTTCAGTAATGTAAATTTACCCATCGAAGAATTTTAAAACTTGAAAGTTGATAATTCATTTGATATGAATTGAGCAGTTTCGTTGCATATTTTTGGATAAATGTTGTGCAAAGACTGCTTTGAAATAATGACTTTTGTTTTGTTCAAATTCCTATTTTCGAATTATTTGGAATATGCCTTCGTGAAAAAAACTGTCGGTGTTACCTACGAGTTTTGGTGTTTATTTCGTAAACATTACCTACGAAAAAATTTTGAATTCTTTGAAAAATTGTTCGAATGGATGTTGTGGAAAATTAATTAAAAATTTAGTGTAAATTAATAGAATATTAAATTTCCTAGAAACGAATTGAAATGTTCTCAAAAATCGAAAAAATCCCTGGGTGGTTAATGTATCCAGAAAATTATCAAAAATTTCATAAAGTTCTAAAAAGGGTAAGTGCTTGAAATTCCAAAATATCCAAAGTTATGTTGATTTTTGTAAGAAAGATGGAAAATATTGTAAAAATTATGAGGATGTAACAAAACTGGGTTGTGATAAGAAATCAAAAAATTTCGGCTGAAAAATGGTTTCTAATTTTTAGAAATTTTCCAAGAATAGGTCATTAAATTTGAAAATTATCTGGCTCGAGTCTGATTTTTCTGACTAAAAATGCAATTTTTAATTCTGACGTGAGAAGAGCGCGATCCACCTCCTCTGTACCTCAAATTTGGTCCAGGCTTTAAAAATTATCAAAATTAGAGAAAACCCGAAGTGTTGGGTGGGGGAAGATCGAAAATTTCCAATCAATTTGATTTTTTTTCAATATTTCAAGAGCAAAATACCGAGTCAATATTTTCTGATTCAAAGCTGAGATTTTCCTCCAGAAAAGGTGATTATATCCAAAGTTTTCGATGCTCATAAACCAGAATTTTCAAAATCATTCACAAAATGCCTAAGAAGTTGAAAAACTACGGATAATTTCACGTAGGTTGAAATTTTTACAATTTTTTTCGTAACATTTGCGATACATTTTGAAATTATTCGAGATGTGATGAAAAAATGTCATTAAAAATCGTAAAACTAATTTCAGAGTTCCGAAAAAAGTCATTGACATTCTACGAAAGTTGCCCGAAATAAAATGAAAATTTGTAGATTTTTTACTGAAAGTTGCGAAAAATTGATAACATTCTTGATTTAAAATGTTGAAAATATGATTTGAATCTTATAACTATTGAAAAATGCTTTGAAACTTTATGAAAGTTGACTGAATTATGGAATTAGAGCTATGAAAATTTTTAAAAAATGATCATGAAAATCGTGCAAATTTTTATAAAACTCATAAATAATCGATGGAAATGGTTAAAGTAATGAATCGTCTTGAAAATTTTGATGTTTCGTCTTATGGAATTTAGAAACGTAAAAAAACTTTAATAATTTTTTCGTTTCAAAAATATTTATAATATGTAAAAACCAATTTTGAAAAAATTTCACGATGTTTCAACAGCTTGTACAGATACCTATGTCGTAAAAATTTTCAAAAATGACGAAAAATAATTCAATTTTCTATAAAAATTTACTGAAAAATTTAATAAAAGTCGATAGAATGTTTAAATTTTACAAAAAGTCACAAGAAGCACCTCACATGAAAATTCAAACATTTCTTAAAATGTTCCAAAATATTTTTAAAAATGTTCTTTCAGCATGAATCAGCCAATTTTCAAAAATTGCTGAAAATTTCGTGAACATTCTTGTATCAAACAGTTGCTCAAAATGTAACGAAACTGGCTGAATTCCTGAGAAAATAGTTTAAAAAATCGTGATTCCTGACAATTTTCATAAACATAATTCGAAAGAAGGATCAAAATGTATTGAAAATTGTTCAAATTTTGTAAAATGCCTTTTTTGCTAAGCATATAACTTTTTTAAATTTTCCTCTTCGCTTTTTATTTTCATTTGCTCGAAATATCTTCGTATTTTGAAAACTTTTAATGAAATAACGTGATTTTTATTTTAGTTTTTCCAAATCGCAGCAATCTAGTTTTTTTTTTATTAAACATCTTTTTCTGATATAGGCATCTTGTCAATTTTTTTTTGAGAAAATTAAGAAAAATGGCTCGAATTTCATGCCCCTCCCCCCCTCTTATCAATCATCCTTATGCGTTTGCGATTCATCTGCGAATTTTACAATCACGTACGTATTTGATTGATTTTTCACAATTTTTGAGCCACTTGAAATTCTCGATTTTTTCACTATTTCAAAAACTCTTCACGGTGGTTTGTAATTTCATTTAATTTTAATTTGTTTTGAAGTTTTTTCACAACATTTTGAGTTAAAAAACGTGAATTTTACGAATTTTGAAAATTTATTTTCGTGTTTTTTTCATGTTTTAGCTTCTGCTAACACGAAGAAATAATTGATTGTCGAGGAGATGAAAATTAATGGAAAATCAATATGATTGAATTCTGTATTTTTTTGTTTTAGGTAAGCATATCAATTTTTTTTGCTGAGACAGCTTATTTTTTGATCTTCGGTTAATTTTTCAATGATGTATCCGCTGCCGGATTAGAAATACGAAATACTAATGAATTTTCGTATTTTTTTGTGAACTTTCAGATGCAATTAATTTCGTTCCTGGTACCTATTTTCTAACCGGATTGATTGTAAACTGCAAAAATATCGAAATGGAATATCCATTCAGCTTTTTAAACTCACCGGAATCCCTACAATCCATTGCTGCGACCGAATTCGCATTAAATCTATGGCGACTCAAATACTTCGGCCACCCTTCGAGTCAAACTGATCCTGAATTTTCGTTCCTGAAGGCAAAATTAACCAGCGAAGAATATCTCTGGCTTCCATCGCGTTTTAAAAATACAATCGATTGGAAAATCCGTGAAATTGGCCAACAGCTGCGAGAATGGATAGATTTTCATAGGAAGGCGAAACTATTCGACGGAGGAAGAAAAGAATTTCCAGATATTTTCCGGAAGTCTTTCCCCAGCATCGTGTCGAATCCCAATGGAACCATCAGTTTCAAAGGAACAGCTGCGAATATCTTGAAAGGAAACCAATTCAGTGATGTGGAAAAATTCAAAATTGCGTCGAATTTTTGCCTGGAACAAGACGTCAGACGTATTTGGCCTTTGGTATCGAGAAATCGGCAAGTCACTCGAGTTGTACCATCAAATCTAATGTACTATTGGAATCGTCGAATGAAATCGATAAACGATACTGTGTCTGCCGTTGATCGATTTCATAAATCATATAAAATGAAAAATTGGCCAGCGTTCGAGTACTTTTTTCATATACTGACTGATGAGGAGAAATTAGCGAATGCTACTGCGATCTTAAAAAATTTCGATTTCAAAGCCCAGTTGATTTTATTGCCTAAATTGAGCAGAAACCAGGCTGGTAATTTATTCATCACATGTGGCCGTCAAATTATCTATTTTTTAACCCAAAATGATGAGTTTTTTTGGCATGTGCGTGATGTGTGGGTCATGATAAAAGATGCTGTTTTTGAAAAACCAAGCACTTTTTTCGATATTCTTCTCCACCTGTGGAATTTGGTGTTCCATTCAGATTGGGATTTTACCAGCTGCTTTCAAGTGAACGTGTTTCTTATTGAAGTTTGGGCCAGTGCTCCGGATGAATTGAAAGCATATTCTTCGAGTCACATCAGCAGATTTTTCTATTATTTCACCAAATCCAGTGACTTTTCTCGCTATGGCCACGATATGACATTTATGCTGCAACTTTTCGGTAACGTAACTTACGAAGTTAGAAACCGTTTATGGGAAAAGAACTGGCGTAATATAGTCTTACTTACGAAACCATCGCAGTTGAAAGAATTCATCAAGTTGAGCCTAGCAAATGACAAAGCCATCGCAGCTTTCAATCAACGTCTCGTGTCGGATTCGTTGATGAAAAAACTTTTCAGATGGTTTATCCAACAAGGCCAACCTTCGAGTTTCAGCAGTTATCTGCGGTTTTTTTCGAAGGACTCGAAAAATATTCAAAATGTTATCCAAGGAACCCTCAGATCGAACTTGGACGTGATTGTATCACATAACAGCTCCAATTTGGATAATTTCGTTACTTTTATTCGCGATGTTTTCTCAAACGCAGCCAAAGATATCGATAAATTTAAAGAAAATGTGATTTTATCCAAAGTAGGCCTGGAATCTTTGCGTCGGGCGTTTGAAGAAAACTCTTTGAAGGATTTTACAAAGGTGATCGATATTTTCGCTCCGTCGAATCAAGCATTAAATAAACTGAAACGTAAATTTCTGGATTATTGTCGCGAATACTTGACCAAACGTCGATCGAGCGCATTTAATCGAGAGAAATGGGCAATGTTGCTCGAATGGTGCACCGACGATGTCGATGGGTTCAAGCAGTCGTTAAATATCGATGAAATTTTCGAAAAGAAAGTACCTAGTCTATAATTTAAGAAAAACGTGTGTACTTATTGTCGAAGATTTTAAATTTTTCGACCATTTTGCCAAATGGTATTTCGTTGATGATGATGCTCGCAAAAAATTTAAATCTGATAAGCTCTTTAACTACTGCAATATTCCTGCGATTGCCGAATTTTTTGATGAAAGAGAAAGATGCAGTTGGGAGATGGATTACCTGGCGGATTGGTTCCTTGAGAGTGATCCAGTCCAAGTGAAGAAATTTCGGCTACTTCTTGAAACAACTAAACCATTAAATGGTCCTTAATAATTTATGAAAAAATTGTTATCTATGATGAGTGCGTTTGAGGATCTGAATCTTTAATTATAAATACCATTTTTTGTGTATTAATTTTTATTGTTATTTTTTTTAAGTGAATTAATTATGTATCATGTTTGTTTATTATTTACTAATTTTTTATTGTTCACTTGATTGTTGTGATATTTAATTTTTTACACTGCTGTGTCTAACGGGTAAATTTCAAAATATAGGCTTATAAATAGGTAGGTATGTCATTTTAATTGTTGAAATTAAATATAATTTTTAATTGGGGAAGTGTTCAGTTTCAATACAAACTGGTATTTTTTTTAAACCTTTTTAGTACATAAGTATGTTCGTTCTCATGAAAATTTTTCGCAAATTGTTGAATTTTGAAAATATTCTTCCTTTTAGAAAAGCGAAATTACGAAGTGGTAGTTGGCCTGGTATTAGCTTTTATCAACCGCGAGAGTTAAAATGACAGCAAATTCTTAAAATTCAGCTCTTTTCCAGACAAATTAAATTTATTTGGAGATAAATCAGCCTAAAATTATGAGTGGGTATTGGAGGGGGTTCAAAAAGGTTACAACCTTTCCAGTTTTCGAATAGATAATTCATTTTTTTTTTAAATTTGCACAATTTGAAATATTTCTGTATCGATTAGGATTAATTTCAGTGAGATCAAGCGAATAATAATCGTTTGAAAATATAATTATGATTTGATGTAATTTGATAAAATTAGATTGGGACAGTTTTTAGATCTGATCAGATTTAAAAAAATTTCATCGGGTTGTCCATTAGATTAGGGTGGAGTGAAAAAAAAAAACATATCTTGGATTTCGACCAAATTTGGTGGGATGGTTTACTTTGAGTGGGAGATTATCCAAAAAAAATTTGAGCCCCCCAGATGCAAGGGGAGTGGAGCAGGGGGTGCTCAAAGTGCACCTCCTTTTGAAAAAAACGCAGTTTTTTGTGTTTTTTGGAAAATCAAAATCGTGCGAGAAGCCGTCACAGCACTCAAAAGTTGCGATTTGAGTTTCTACAACTCCCTGAACCATCGCCGTCCTCCTCCGATCAAAATTCAAACTGCTACCAGGGGGTCCAAAAGTTGCAGATTGCAATATTTCAATAATATGAATTTTTCACTAGCTGGAATGATTTTTTTCATCAAGTAATTGAGCAAAAAAAATTTTTTCGAGCACTGAAAGTAAATTTTGAAAAAAAATGAAAATTTTACGCACCAGTGCAGCCAACAGCGAATTGTAAAATTCCAAAATACAGAATTTATGCCAACTTTGAATTGATTACTTTTTCGCTTGAAAATATTATGAATTTTTTTCACTCACTAGAAGTAAATTTCGGAAATTTTTCGGAAAATTTTGTATATCAGTGTAGCCAAATATAAATTCTATACTATGAAATTTACGTTAATTTCGCATTAATTTTTTTATTGTTTGAAAAATTCACAATAATTTTGTTTTCAGTCATCAGAAATGAAAATTTAAAAATTATTTTTTGAAAATTTTTACGTCAGTGCAGCCAGTAGCTAATTGTGATATTCTAATATTACTAACTCAAATGCATTTTTTTCCCCATCAAGTAATTGGACCAATTTTTTCTCCCAATCGAAAAAAGTACGTTTTGAAAACATCTCCAAATTGACTCCGATTCCGGCTTGACTCTGGAATCACCCGGAGTCAGGTGTCAAGGTCACAGATTGACTCCGGAGTCAAGCAGGAGTCAGGAGTCAAGGTCTGAAATTGACTCCAGAGTGAAAGTGAAGTCAAAAGTTAAGGTGGAGTCAAGAGTCGGGGTGTGACGTGTGAGTTTGACTCCGGAGTCAAAGTGGAGTCAGAAGTCGTGGTTTGAAAATGACTCCGGAGTCAAGAAGGAGTCAGGAGTTCACTTTCTCCCTTGACTCCGGATGCGGAGTCAGGTGAAGTCAGTGGTCAAATTTTCAATTTTTAAATTCCCCCACTCTCTTCTTCTCCTCTATTCGTAATATTGTGGTTAAGTAATTGAGGTCGATTCCGGAGTCGAGCCGGAGTCAGGATTCAAGGTAACAGGTTGACTCCGGAGTCAAGGTAGAGTCAGGAGTCAGGGTGGAGTAAGGAGTCAGAGTGTGAATTTGACTCCGGAGTCAAGGTAGAGTCAGGAGTCAGTGAATTTGACTCCGGAGTTAAGATGAAGTCAGGAGTCGAGGTGTGAAAGTGACTCCGGAGTCAAGGTGGAGTCAGGAGTCAACTTTCCCCCTTGACTCTAGGAGTTGGTTGGAGTCGGAAGTTAACTTTACGGCTGATTTCTATTCCCTGACCCAAAATCGGAGTCCAACTGACTCCAAATTGACTCTGACTCCGGAGTCAGGAGTCAAGGTCATATATTGACTTCGGAGTCAGGAGTCAAGGTCATATATTAACTCCGGAGTCAGGAGTCGAGATCATAGATTGACTCCGTAGTCGAAGTGGAGTCAGAAGTGAGTTCGACTCCGGAGTCAAGGTAGAGTCAGGAGTCAGGGTGTGAGCTTGACTCCGGAGTCAAGGTGGAGTCAGGAGTCAACTTTCTCCCTCGATTCCAGGAGTCAAGTCGGAGTGAGGAGTCAACATTTGGACTGATTTTTATTCCCTGCTTTTGTATGGTCATTGATCAAATTCTCTGCATCGTCATACATATTAATTAAGGGTCTTTTAATATAGATAGGTACCTACAATAATTTTAGGTACACGAACGAACTAATTTAAAAATTTATTTACATATAAACGCATATTTCTTTCATAACTATCTTTAAAATTTCCAACTTCCATAAGGTCATCATGAAAAAACCATCTAAGAGCATCATTAACTATACATTCGTTATTTATACTCAATAAATTTGTCAACGTCGCCATACTCTGGTAACTTGATATCTTACTCCATTTATAATTCCTCGCCTCCATTTCAGTACCGAAATACCATATGAGAAAATCATCAACCGGACCAAACTCTTCCAATTTACCACCGGACGAGGGCACCGATTCGATTCTTTTCTGTTCCATAGGACCTAACCACAAAGTCAGCTTTGGAACCGCTTCCTGGAGTAATTTCTCAAAAACTTCATCCACAGGGAGGAATTGTTTGAACATCGGCCAACCGTCTTCATTGCCTTTCCACCAAGATAAAAATTCATTCCATCGTGGTCCAACAGCGACGTCGTCTGCGGCGGTCAAAAAATCAACCCAATGGTCCTGAAATATCTGCCTTTCTCGCATACTTCGTTCAGTACCCAAGAACCATTCAGTCACGGAAATCACCTCATTAGGAAACCCATTTTCCAATTTTGACACAATTAGTCTTTGAACATCGTTGGAAGAAAATATCGCTTCCTTTATCTCATCCGCTTCGTCGTCGTTTATCGAAATTCTAACGGCAAATGCGCCCAATTCGATTAATTTATCGAATTTCGAACCCTTCAGGTTCGATGGAATGTGCAGCCTTGTTTGTCTTTTGAATTCTCGAACAAGACCATCGTTGCAAAATATCGAACAAAAATCGATATATTCGATTATATCTCCATAAAGTTGTCTTTTGAAGAGAAATTCGACGTAAGTCTTGCTCACTTCGTAATTTAACATGTTACTTTTTACAAATTCTTCAATACCGTTTCCAAGGCAAAATCTCATCAATTTTTCAAAATATTCAAAATTGAAAAAAATTAAAAATACGATCCAATGCTCGATCCATACTGAGGTTCTCAATTCAATTGGCATATCTGCCAACAGTTGAGAAACAAAATTCACATCTAGATCAAAATCTTCGGTTTTGATAGTGTTATTTGTTATGGGCTTGTTCAGTAAATCGAACAACCATGAGATGTCAGCGAAAAATACATTTTTCAAACGATCAGGAGCGCTGATCCAGATTTCATTAAGTACCTCCTTGATTTGCGATACTTGATCGCAATTCCAGCGATTGTTACGAATGTAGAAGCTCCTGACCAATCCAGTTAAAAGGAAACAAAAGTCAAATTCGTTTATGGATTCCTTCACAAGAAACCAAACTTTCAACACGTACTCGAAGTAGCCTTCTTCCAATGCCAGCGTACGTATTATACATTCAGGATACGTCTCAAGGAGACGGTCTAATAAAACCTTATTCAATTTAGGCAGCACATACTTGATGTTTTTAAATCTGCAAGCTTCCAGGGTACGACTCAACACTCTGTATTGCTCTTCAGTGCCATCGATACAATTCAAAAAATACTCCAATCCAGTCCAATTACTGCAATCCATCAAACTATAGAAATGAAATTCCAAACTACTTAAATAAGCTGTCGCAGTTGTACGCACTGCCAACGGACTCGTCGTCGAAGAATAACACATTATCGGACATCTTCTACTATCTGCCATATTTTTGAACAAGTGATCGAATACCAAAGGCCAAAATTTTCTAATATCTTTATCAAAACGATACACGCAAGCGATCATGTATTTTTCAAATACGCTAAAGTTATCGCTCGTGAACATGTTTCTGACAGTGGCTTCCAAATTTAGAGTACTATCAGGTCCGTAAGTAATGTAATCGATGCATTTGAGCGCATTTTCGTTCAAATTCGTGATAATACTCAGTTTGTTGAAATTATCGAATAATTTTTCTAGCTCTTTTCGAATCGAACAAATTCGTTTATCGATTACTTCTCGGGTACTCAATGGCAATGCGACTTGTAACATTTCTTCGCAGCTGAATTCTTCTTGAGGGCAGGTCACGATCGAATTGGCGAAATTGAAGCCTTTGCGACGCCATAGATCCAAAGCTAGTCTGGTTGAACCGAATTGTTTCAAAGTTGCAGGGCTCAGAGGATAGTACAATGGATATTCTTTGGCAATGTCCATTTTGGAAAAAAATTCTCATAAAACCTTTTTCAATCGTTGAGGAAGAGTGAACTGAAATAAAAATGGAAAAATAATTTCATGTATGGTACTTGTAATAAAAAAACACGCATACCAGTGGATACCAACTTTTTACGTAGATACCATAATAAACAAAAATGTGTACTAGGTAGTAGGTACAATACCTAACTTATCAAAGATGTGTTAACGAAGAAACTGAATCAGAATAATTTTAACGATTATTTTCATTTTCTTTTTCAGCTGAACAGACAAAAATGTGGAAAAATTACAAAGGTGCTGAAATGTAGCAACATTACCAACATAATTTTATTTTAAAACTGCGCAATCATCACGATAAATTTTCTCTACTACGACACTTAGGTATTTACTTCGCCACTGATATTACCGATAATGAAAAGTAAGATTTAGGAAATATAATTTAGCAACTCGATACGTCAATACTCAATACCTATTTCACTCGAGTTGAGATTTCATTCATATTTATTTTGTAGTAAAAAACATTTAATTTTGGAAGAATGGTAAGTCCAAATATCTGAATAAATCGAAAATACGGAAGATAGGTACATGGTACAAACTAGGGTGCTGTGTTTCTCACTTTTTTCGAATTTTATACCTACCGATAATACTTGTGAAATAACTTCAAGAAGAGGTGATAAAAAATTGAATTTTTTTGTTTGCGCTTTTTTGCATGCAGATGTGACTATTGAATTTTTCGTAGGTACCTAGTTCATAATTTAATGGTTAAAAGGATGCATTTATTGCATTTAAATATCAATTTTATTGTACCTACATTAAGGTCAAAAACAAATGATGAATAAAAAAAATCAATGAAAACATGTAATAATTTGGCCCAAAGGGAGCGAATGTGAAATTTTTTAAATTTTTTTAAATAAAATGAGCAAAGAAACACATTTTAAAATATTTTACCTTTTTTTGTGGGGTGGGGGGAGGGATTTTCTAAAAATTCCAAAATTTCCTGACTTTTCTAGGTTTTTAAGAGAATGGACACCCTATATTCGAAAAAAAATTTAATAGCTGCCCCGTGGTACATACAAGATACAAGCATCACATCACTCAATTTTAATTACCTATTTAATTATTTTTTGGGATGAGACTATTCATGATTGAAGGAAAGAAAAAATGTTATGCTTATTTGATACTTAATTCGATATTTATAGATTAAAATTTTATATTTTTATGGAAACTTTTAATTTCTCGTCTTTTGAGGGTTGACTTTACTCTTGTTTAAGGAGACATGTAGGTGTAGTCAAGGGAGGGAAAGAGAGACTGAAGCTTCAGCTTAAGCTTGTTGAAACGATTTCTCATTACAGAATATCTTGACCCGCCGACACTACACTTAAAAAAATGTCCTTGACCAATTAATTTTCCAGTGCTGGCCCGAAGTTTGATACGGCATATAACTTCTAGGGGGTGTACATAAATATTCAACCTTTCATTTCCCTTGATGGGCAAATTGCCTACTTTCTTATTTGAAGGGGCGAAATTTTTAGAAAAAAAATATATTTTTCGTGTTTATTGATAATTTTTTTTTTACTGAATGAAAAGTGGAAGGGATGAAATCGACACCCGACAGATACTTGTGTATCTATGCCCATGCCCTACTGGTACGTGCACAACACTTTGCCTACCCTTTGGACTTAAGGGGAAAAAATTAAAATTTGTGCCGATGCCGGTCAAAATTTTTTCAGAAACGTTTGTCCCCTCAAATGAAAAAGTATGCAATTCGCTGAACAACGGAAACGAACGGTGGACCAAGCGCGCGTAGGTAGCTAGGTACGGTACAAGGAATCGTTACCATAGATTAAGATTACTCGTTCTTAATCTACGTATGATCGTTACCACCCGATCACTCGCTCCTGCCAACGTAACACACGAAAAAAACCGGTTCGGTGAACATTTGTCACCAGTTTGAGGGAAACGGGTGAATAGGCACCATTTTTTGCTATATGTTCGCAAAGTTAGCTTGCAAGATGATCTTCGTCTTGGAAACGCGGTAGGCGAATTTACACGTAGCAAGTAAATATAACTTACGTTAAAACCGGTTCATCCGGGACTATTACGATGTCTTGAAGTAGAGGGTACCTCCGGGAGTACCTTAGACACTATAACCCAAAATAAGGTGAGGAGAGGAGGTGGTCAAAACAATTGTTATATCGCAGGTACTGAATAATTATTTTTCGTCAAGTCGCGGTGAAAACCTGCTGCCATATCGATAAGCACATCTCGAAGAGGACCACAAGGTCCACTTCTGGTGAAATTTCCAACCACTTTCCATGCATAGGAGGGGAGGGGGAATTTTCGCAAGATGAAAACTACTTTTTGAAGTTTTAATTTTTTGCTGAGTCTTGCAAACAACCTGCCGCGATATCGATGAGTACATCTCGCGGAGGGCCCCAAGGTCCACTAATAATGAAATTTTGAACCACTTTCTATGCATAGGAGGGGAGGGGGAATTTTTTAATGATGATTTCTGAACTGAATTCATCAGTTTTTATTTTTTGCTGAGTGATGCAAACAACCTGCCGCGATATCGATAGGTACATCTCATAGAGGACCCCCTGGTGCACTTTTAATAAAATTTTGAATCACTTTCTATGCATAGGAGGGGAGGGGAAATTTCTTAATGACGAATTCTGAACTGAATTCATTAGTTTTTATTTTTTGCTGAGTCATGCAAACAACCTGCCGGGATATCGATAGGTACATCTCATACAGGACCCCAAGGTGCACTTCTGGTGAAATTTTGAATCACTTTCTATGCATAGGAGGGGAGGAAGAATTTTCTGAAGATGATAACTACTTTTTGAAGTTTTTATTTTTTGCTGAGTCATGCAAACAACCTGCCGGGATATCGATAGGTACATCTCATACAGGACCCCAAGGTGCACTTCTGGTGAAATTTTGAACCACTTTCTATGCATAGGAGGGGAGGAAGAATTTTCTGAAGATGATAACTACTTTTGTTTCCATCTGAAACAATAATTAAAATCGCACCCCTCCCCTCCTATGCATAGAAAGTGATTCAAAATTTCACCAGAAGTGCACCTTGGGGTCCTGTATGAGATGTACCTATCGATATCGCGGCAGGTTGTTTGCATGACTCAGCAAAAAATTAAAACTGATGAATTCAGTTCAGAATTCGTCATTAAGAAATTCCCCCTCCCCTCCTATGCATAGAAAGTGGTTCAAAATTTTATTAAAAGCGCACCTTGGGGTCCTCTATGAGATGTACCTATCGATATCCCGGCAGGTTGTTTGCATGACTCAGCAAAAAATAAAAACTTCAAAAAATAATTATCAACTTCAGAAAATTCTTCCTCCCCTCCTATGCATAGAAAGTGATTCAAAATTTCACCAGAAGTGCACCTTGGGGTCCTGTATGAGATGTACCTATCGATATCGCGGCAGGTTGTTTGCATGACTCAGCAAAAAATTAAAACTGATGAATTCAGTTCAGAAATCATCATTAGAAAATTCCCCCTTCCCTCCTATGCATAGAAAGTGGTTCAAAGTTTCATTATAAGTGCACCTTGGGGTCCTCTATGAGATGTACCTATCGATATCTCGGCAGGTTGTTTGCATGACTCAGCAAAAAATAAAAACTGATGAATTCAGTTCAGAAATCATCATTAAAAAATTCCCCCTCCCCTCCTATGCATAGAAAGTGGTTCAAAATTTCACCAGAAGTGCACCTTGGGGTCCTGTATGAGATGTACCTATCGATATCGCGGCAGGTGGTTTGCATGACTCAGCAAAAAATAAAAACTGATGAATTCAGTTCAGAAATCATCATTAAAAAATTCCCCCTCCCCTCCTATGCATAGAAAGTGGTTCAAAATTTCATTATTAGTGGACCTTGGGGCCCTCCGCGAGATGTACCCATCGATATCGCGGCAGGTTGTTTGCATGGCTCAGCAAAAAATTAAAACTTCAAAAAGTAGTTTTCATCTTGCGAAAATTCCCCCTCCCCTCCTATGCATGGAAAGTGGTTGGAAATTTCACCAGAAGTGGACCTTGTGGTCCTCTTCGAGATGTGCTTATCGATATGGCAGCAGGTTTTCACCGCGACTTGGCGAAAAATAATTATTCAGTACCTGCGATATAACAATTGTTTTGACCACCTCCTCTCCTCACCTTATTTTGGGTTATAGCGTCTAAGGTACTCCCGGAGGTACCCTCTACTTCAAGACATCGTAATAGTCCCGGATGAACCGATTTGAACGTAAGTTATATTTACTTGCTACGTGTAAATTCGCCTACCGCGTTTCCAAGACGAAGATCATCTTGCAAGCTAACTTCGCGAACATTTTTGCTATTCAAGGTAATCTTTCAAAAATCAGTTAATTCTTAATTTTTTCTTTGTTCAAATTTCCATACCTATGTTTTACTCTCATCGTGAAAATACTCCGACAGCGCAGCTCCACTATGATTCTTTTATCTACTATTCTACATTTAAAAAAAATAGTTTCTCCCCCGGATAATTTCGGGCTGCGTTTATTTGAAGAAGAGGAAAATTGTTTGAATTTCATAAAAAATAACTGATTCTTATGATACGCTGAGAAAAATGGAGAATGAAAAATGAATAGAAAGTGTTGCAAAAAATTATAAATTTTATTCAAAAAAAATAAATTTTATCCAAAAAAAATAAACTTTATCCAAAAATAATAAATTTTATCAAAAATAATAAATTTTATCAAAAATAATAAATTTTTATCAAAAAAAAATAAAGTTTATTCAAAAAAATAATAACGGGGCACCATTCGCAAAATTAGCAATTTTTATCAAAAAAAATAATAAAATTTATCACGAAATTTGGTAAAGTTTATTGCATGGAAAATAAAGGAAGTTTGTCAATTTTACGATAAATATTATTATTTTTTGAATAAATTTTACTAGTTTTGTGAATGGTGCCTTTTTATTATTACGTTTAATAAAATTTATTTTTTACTTTTTTGAGTGTAAGTATCCTTGTAAAAGCCACAAAATCACGAATTCGCAAGCCTGTAATGAATTTCTTTCATTTGAGAGCTTTCCTGCCTAGAGAAATGATTTCGCGCATCAATTTCAAAAATTCTGCTACAAATTTGAGACACGATGACTTTGTTTTTAATTCTTAATGATTTCAGTCACCCCCCCCCCCATTATACTTCAATATTGAGATAAGAGTATTAACTTGAAAAATAAAATAAAATTATGCTCTGATGATTTTTAGCCTATCTTCAGAATCTAAGGAGTTGTGAACGAATATTCAAAAAAAATTTCCAAAAAACATTTGATCGTGGGAATGAATAGATACTGTTAGTATAGTACGTATCTTTTGAAAACAAAATAAATTCTAATGGCCTTTTGTTTAACACGTAAATTGAAGGGGCAAAATGGCATGTAATAGTATACATTATGCAACTAGGGAGATAAAGTCATTTTTGACGAATTTTGAGGTTTATTGCCCGTGCGAAGCGAGGGAAATAATTCAAAATCGTCAAAAATCATTTATCTCCCGAGTTGCATACAATATTTTTGTTGTAGAGAGAGTAAAAGGCGAGTTTGAGCAATCGAGCGATTCGCGAGAGGGAGTAAAAGTCCAAAATATGTAAATTTCAAAAATTCAAAATTTTTATGCTTTTCTTAAATCAAACCAAAATTTATTTATTTTTCATTTATCAGAGTACCTAGGTATGTACTATTCGGCCATTTTCCCCGATCATTTTTTTAATGAAGATATTTCCACTTACGGTATGTTGGCAGCACTTTCGATTTTCAAGTTGAGTAAAACATGCGTCATCAGAAAATTTTCCCAGCTTTCAAAATAATATTTACAATTTCCACGAATTTGGAGCCATATCTGAATACCAGAGACCTCTTTGTGAGTTTTTTTACCCCTTCAAATTTGATTAGAGACAATAGATTAATCGAATGTACTTTGTAAGGGACGAAAATTTTACATTAATATTTTTTGAAATATGTGCATGCAATTTAAGAGAAGAGTGCAATTGAAAATTCAACTTACCTACCAATGATGAGAACAGCTTTCACTATAACATTATATCTTTTCTTCAAATCAATGACGTAGTTGAAGAAATTAAAAAGATTCTTGGAACATAAAGTTCAGAAATAAACGATTCAAACTGTTTGTTGCCTCGTAAAGACATAAACAATTGATAAACTTGAGCTCGATTCGATTATTTAATCACAGGTCGAAAAATTATACAATGTATACGGTCTGTACAGCTTGGAACAGCGGATCGGTGTAAACAGTAAAGATGAAATAACGTTTAACGCACGTCAACTACGCAGACAACGGGTCCATCAGTCCTACAGCCAAACGCACAGCTGACTCACTAATATCATCAGGAGAAGGTGAATTCGTAGCGGCTTCTGCGGTATGAGTGTGCAAGCCGCGAGCAGATAATGATAGCAGTGTAGTCAAACGAGAATTTGAAAATTCCCCTTAGGTATAGATACTTACGATCAGCACATAGACCTTTCAGTAATTAAATGTCAAATGCGTAGATCCAGTTGAACAGGACCATGCAGAGAAAATTCGGGCCCAGTGGGAAAATGAAATTGATTTTATGATTGATTCTTATTCTGGACACTAAAACAAAGAAATTAAGCCCGTATGCCCTTTTTATCCCCTCCCCTCTCCCCAGGGTCGAACCCCCAACATTTCAAACGTGTGTATCGCCTTATCTATGGGGTTTAATGAAAAAATTTTCTAACAAAAGTTGAAAAAATTTTCAAACAAAAGTTGATCCTCAGCACCTAATGTACATTTTTATTTCTCAACAAAATCCATTTTGTAGCAACTCCTGCCACCCAAATTTGGAAACAAAACATGTTTTGAGAAAACCTCAAAACCACGTTTTCTTCATTTTAAACGAATAGTTTCGGAGATACGACAAAATTTGTAACCACAAAAAGTATTCAGAATTGAATTTCCTTTCGAATGAGCTATATTACGACCATTTTCACCAGCTTTTTTTGACAGAGTGGACTTCTCCTCCTTCCTCGTTTTCACAAAAGTTCGACCCACGAACAAAATTTGCTCCAAAATTAATTCCGATAATAAATGAAATTATGCATTAGATATCGAAGAACAAAAATCGTTCAATTTTTTTTAGTGGGTTCAACTTTTACGATAAGGGGGAGGGGAAGAGATTCACCCTGTCGAGAAAAGTTGGTAAAAATAGTCGTAATAAAGCTTATTGGAAAGGAAATTCAATTCCGAATACTTTTTGTGATTACAAATTTTGCCGTATCTCTGAAACTTTTTGCTTAAAATGAAGAAAACGTAATTTTGAAGTTTTCTGAAAACTGTTATATTTTCAAATTTGGGAGGCAGGAGTGGCTCCAAAATGGATTTTGATAAGAAATGAAAATGTACATTAGGTGCTGAGAAACAACTTTTGTTTGAAAATTTTTTCATTACGACCCTTAGATAAGGCAATACACGCTTTTGAAATGTTTGGGGGGTGGACCCTGTGGAAAGGGAGAGGGAAAAAAAAGGGCATACTGGCTTAATTTCTTTGTTTTAGTGTCTAGAACAAGAATCAATCATAAAATCAATTTTAACAGGAATTTCGCGCGGAAGCCTTTTTTTGTACGATTGAGACCTGACTATAATACCTAAAATATGTAGGAATTTTCAAAAATAATTTTTTTTAAATTCCAAGAAAATTCAAAATTGATTGAATCAATTTCAGGCTGCGTAGACCAAAGAGTAATTTTTTTTGCTAAAATCAATTATTTTAAAGCTTTTTTACTTTCTTCTATTACACATCACTTTATCTAAATTAAAATGTTATAAAATTGCGATTTCCTCGAAAAATTGTGATTTTTGGTTTATAGGGTCGCTAATTAATAATCTCAAAAATAATTTATTTTAATAACTTCTGAATTTTTTGTAAATAGGTATTGGATTTTTGATTATTTTTAAAGAATTAAACGTTCTTGCGCGATCGAAACATAAATTAATTGATTACCTATAATTTTCTAATTGCCCTAGCCCTCGTCTTTTGCATAGTATTGGAACTCAAAAAACAAAAGTTTTGGTTTTTCGATTGCTCCTATTCCTATTACACAACTAAAATTATTATAAAATAATTCAAACCAAACCTACGAGTGTACTCACGTGACGTGTAGTTGCTAAACTATTTTTTATTTGAGAGCGCCCCACGGCAAAGACAGCATGTTTTTTAGTTCTAAAGGGCCTCCAAAAAAACCGGGCCCGGGGAAACCCTCCTTTTCCCCCTCTTTGCACAGGCCTCCAGTTGAGGAAATGAAACAACAGAAACTGTGAAATATTAATTTTGTACCGCTTGAAACCAAGAGGGAAAATGAAGGGTACCGAAATACGACTTTGTAGGCAAGTATAAATATTTTTTCATGGTTGTAATATATATAATCAAAGGGTAAAATGAACCATTGAAAACATTCTTTTAAAAATTCATGTTGGCTCCACAGGTAGGTAGATTAGCCCTTCCACAGAAATAATAAAAACCAATACGTAATATGAACTATGGACCCAAGCTTTGTCTAATAAAAATTAAATCAAATACCTTAATTAACTACGTGGAACTACTACCTACACTATATTTAGCCTGGTAGGTAAGGTAGACCTTGAAAACTCAAATTGTAAATACGAAGTGCCTGCGATTCAATAATAAAATAAAATATTCAACTTACCAAATAAATGAAACATTTTTGCTCAAACAGAAAAACAGCTAATATTCTGTAACTACCTACTTACTTCTTCTTCTGTCAGATGCCGTTGTTGAATAAATGTAACCATCTTTTGAAAAACAATTTTCAAAAATTAACACAGAACTGTAATAATTATCAAACATTTAAGAGGGCACTCTACGTTTTGCGGGAATTAATTCTGGCCTATCTGCAACTTACAAGGCACAACCACGAATTTTCGTTATTTTGGATTATAAAGTGATAATGATGAAACAACGAACGAATTTGATTTTAGAACGTAGAAAGAAGAAAATAAAAGCATTTGGAAGTTTCAATTGTCATTATAATTATTTTTATTGAACTTGAAAGAAACACAAGATTAGATGACGGTTTTTGCAAGATTTTTCGGGGACTATCGAATCAAAATTGATGAAATTTGGATATGTGGTGTAAAATAACATTTCTAATAGGCTGACAGAGCCCTTTTTCCATTTTTTTAAAAATTTTGAAAAATATTTCTATTTTAATTTTTTTTTTTTAGAAAATCAAAAAAAGGGCTCTGTCAGCCTGTCAGGAATGCTTTTTTATATAACATATAAAAATTTCAATAAATTTGATTCAGTAGTCTCAGAGAATTCTTGTAAAAACCATCATCCAATCTTACATTTCTTCGAAGTTGAATAAAAATAATTATAATGACAATTGAAACTTCCACATGCTTTTATTTTCTTCTTTCTACGTTCTAAAATCATATTCGTTTGTTGTTTCATCATTTTATGATTTCATACTCCAAAAAAACTAAAATTCGGGGTTGCGCCTTGTAAGTTGCAGATAGGCCAGAATTAATTCCCGCATAACGTAGATCACCCTCTTAAATGAAAGGCAACAACGCGTAGAATATAAGAGTTTTAATTTCTTGAAAACTGGTCGATTGAGTACAACGAAATTTTTAAAGAAGGCAGAAAAAGGACGAGAGGATGGAGGTCCGTGGAGAAATCTTAATTAAAATCGGGTACCTAAGTAATTTGTTCTGAAAGATTGCTCAATATTTTAGAAACTTTAAAAAACCTCGAAAACTATAGGTAGGTAATAGGTTTCTACATTCAAAAAAAAAAAATCGACTCATCAAACAAAACGGAAATATTCTCCAGATTCAATTTTCTCGCAGAATATTATTTCATTATAAGTAAGTACCTATAATTATGCTTTTTTCATTAAGGAAATAGACTTTTATTCGAAAGGAGTTAATGCGTTTTGAATCAAGGTTCAAAGTTTAATCACGTTGATTTTTTTAACCTTACAATATTTTTAGCTATTTGATAGCTCAAATCACTACCGCAAATTTCAATTAAATTCATCACAAACCTTAAAATCTTTCCTCTGCGTCCGATTAAAATCTCATTCAAATCACTTGAGCGGTTTTCGTGATATGGAATTTTAAAATTAGTGCGTAAATGGTTCTAATGACTTCAAAATGGTATTTTTACATTAGGCAAAAAGATCATCATTTTCAAGGAGGTACCATGACTGCGAACCATTCGCACGAAGCATTCGATGTAAATCAAATTCTACATAATGACCAACTATCATTATTGATGCCAACTATTCGTCACAGAAATCCTGTAAATGTACGTAGGTACTTCTGAGAAAGTAAATATTGTCATGTCAACATTCAATTTTGGTAGAAAATTTATTATTTTCAGACAAAAAATTGATAACTTGTCTAGAAACGTTTTTAATATGGATAGGTATGTTTTTTCTGCTTGGGGTGAATCCAAAATCACGTAAGACCATATTTTGCTCGACGCTATTTTGCGCGACGCTGACTTTTAAAAACATAAATTTTAATATTTTCTTATTAAACATAATATCAGAAAGTTATGGATAGGTATGTTTTTTTGGGTTGATTTTCTGATATTAAGCTAATTTTGAAAATATAAAAATTTATAAACGCTATTTTGATCGACACTATTTTTGCGATGGTGATTTAAAAACTTATAAATTTTAATATTTTCGAAATTAACTTAATATCAAGAAGTCAGAAATATCGCTAATTTTTAAAAACTTATAAATTTTTATATTTTTGAAATCAACTTAAAATGAGTAAACTTTTTTATGAAAGGAAATGTTGATAACATGGATACGTTTTTTTCTCGTAAAAATTCGTGGAGGAAGATATATGATTCATATTTTTGACTTTCTGATATTAAGTTAATTTGAAAAATATAAAAATTTGTAAAATAGAAATATTTTGTGGTGGGGGGAGGGGGGAGGGTAATTCCAAAATTGAGCGAGAGTTAATTTCGAAAGTATAAAAATTTATGTTTTTAAAAGTTGGGGATATTTCTGATTTTCTGATAATAAGTTGATTTAGGAAATTTAAAAATTTATGTTTTTAAAAGTTAAATGGATAAGGGTCAGAAATACCAATCATAAAGTTTCCTCCACCAATGTTGACAGAAAAAAACATATCCATGTTAACAACATTTCCTTGCAGAGGAAACTTTACTTCATTTTTTTTTGTTTTTCATTTCGAAGTTGAATAATTAGGTATTTGACGAAATTTTTTCGTTGGTTGGATAGAAGAGGGGATTCTCCTCCACTGGTAAAACCGTATTTTCTATTTTCAGACGGAAAAATTGAACGTACCTAAATGGAAAAACTGATCCCCTTTTTTTAGGAAATGAAAAATTCTATTCCAGACAGAAAATGTTGATTTTTTGTCTCTTCCCTCCCCTAAAAATTTAACTCAGGGTCGTCTCTAACCAATACATTTATTATGCAAGAAAATAAATAATAATTGGTCAATGGATTTCCGAAATAGGTAATTGAATGTTGGATTCATTGTCGATCAAAGGCTCGATTACCTATTCGATCATTTAGGTTAGCACATATTTCAGTCCAATAATTTTAATTTTCAAACCCAAGTTGGTTCCCCGAGTCCAAAATCCATTCCAAAAATCATTACTGAGTTATATTTTCAGATTTTTAAGGAATGAGTACCTATTTGGAAATTTTGCATTATAGCATGTCATCCTACATCTCATAAAACAGGAAGTCTTAGCGCATGGTTTCTAATTGATTTTGGGGGCTAAAATTTTGAGAATCTACGTAGGTATTTTGAAAGGAGAATAAGCCACTCCAAAGGGTGAGTTCTTAAATATTTGAAAATTCGATTTATGACATACCCTAATGGGTACCTACTTCGCTCCTTCTTGAGCCTTTATTTTTTCCCCAGTGCTATTCTCATTTTCATAAAAAATTAACGAATTTATCTAATTCGCAAAAACTAGGTACAAAATTTTTCGAAGACATATATAAATTTCTCAAAAACAGGCACAATTTTTTGGAAATTTAAATTTTTTAAAGCCCAGCTCATTAGATGATTTTACATTTCAAAATGAAAAATTCCTCGGTTTTTAAAATTATCAAAAAATTTAAATGTTGACTTTTTACGTCTCTGTATTCTTATTTAAAAAAATAAAAGAAACGTACAACGATATTCATTAAAATCATCTGAGATTACTATACAGTACTTACCTACCTAGGTACTTATACCTATTCAAAAACTCGAAGAGTCAAACTCTTGTAACTTGTTTGAACCTCTTCCAATACCCACCCATAATTTTAGACCGATCGATCCTCAAAAAATTTAATTTCTTTGAAAAAATGCTAAATTTTTGGAATTTGCCATCAATTTGGCTTTAGAGGTTGATAAAAACTGATACGAAGCCAACTATCACTTTGTAAGTAATTTGGCTTTCATAAAAAGAAAATTTGTTTGTACTTATTCAACGATTTGCGAAAAATTTTCCATGAGAACAAAATACAAAAATATACATACCCACTATACCTAAAAAGGTGAGGAAAAAATACCAGTTTGTATTGAAACTGAACGCTTCTCCAATTAAAAATTATATGCGTAAGTACCTATTTAATTTAAACATTAAAAGTGGTACCTACACTGAGAGAAAAAAGTGTGGTGATATTGACTACAAAATTGTGGCAAACCTTATCCAGTCCGAGCTTGTGGCACTTTTCACCACAATTGTGGTACTTTTTATTTCAATTACCACAACTGTGGTACTTCATATTTTGATTACCACAGTTGTAGTATTTGAAATTCACTTGCCACAACTGTGGTAGTTTTGCTACAGTTAATGGTAATTATGGCGTGCAATAATAAAATTAAAATTGTTTTTTAAAAATAAAATTCAATACTGGCATGCTTTATCCAATGATTATTCAGTTCAGGACACACATTATCATGATCTCATGTCCTAATCAATTTATTCTACTCTCACAAATTTTTTGCCCTATGTGGGATTCGAACCTGGGACCCTACACCTATAATTCCCTAAACTATGTCTGCCTAACCATTAAGCCACCGGGTGCGTATATAAAATAGGGAAATTAATTAATATATTATATATTTTTGGTAAAATTCAATTATGATTTGATGGAATTACATGTTATAATTGATTTATAATAAAAATGATTGAATTTTGAAACAAAGGAGGTTTAGAAAGATGCATTAAAATGTTATGTTCACATACTTATTCAGCTCAAAATTTTACATCATGTTCATCCAATTTTTCTAATAATGTTCTGATTTCCGAATTCAATTAATTTACTATGCACAGGGATTAAAAAAGTATTTGTTTAAAGTTATCACATCATTTCACCACTTTTAAATTTGTTCTAAATCATTTTTCTCTCTACACAGCTTTATATTGATAATACCACACTTATAGTAACACATTTTAATGTGTACCACAATTTGTAGTATAATTAACCACAGCTGTAGTATATTTAACCACAGCTGTAGCACAATTAACCACAATTGTGGTACTATTGGCTATAAAACTGTGGTTCTTTTGCTATGTGGTAATTTTTACCATCAGAATGGCGAAAAATACCACATTTATCGCTAAAACTGATAGAAATGCAATAATTTGTGGTAAATAATACCACAATTTTTTCTCAGTGTAGGTGTAAGTAAATAAATTTTAAAATTTATCCGTTAGATGCAGCAGTTTATAAAATAAATATCACAGCAATCAGTGAATAATCAAAAATGAGTAGGTAATAAACGAACGCAATACATAATTAATTCCCTTTAAAAAAAAAAAAAAAAAAACAATTGAAATTTATACTTACAATAAAAATGCTATAGGTACCTATTATTAAAGACTCAGATACTCAAACGCTAGGTATGTATCAGTAGAACGATTTTCGTTTCAAAGGGATTATTCACCATTTACAAATTTCTAATTTCATTACAATAAGTAGTTAAACAGCTTATCAGATTTAAATTTCTTGCGAGCTAAAATGGTCGAAAATGTCATCGATAGTATAACTACTGCTTAAACCCATGGATATCGTCAGGGCATGCTTCGAGCAACATTACTCATTTTTCGCGATTAAATGTACAAGGAATAGAGTTTGGCCGAATATTCGCGAGAATAATCCAGAGGTTTACGTTTCAAGTTCTTTAATTTTTGACCGACGGAGCGAAACCATCGATCACCTTCGCAACATCTTCCAAACAGTTTTCTTCAGACGCTTGACGCAAAGATTCTAGGCCTATTCTGGGTAAAATCTCATCTTTTTTAGATTTATCGATATCTTTGGCCACATTCGAAGAACATTGCGAATAAAAACAGCGAAATTATTCAAATTTGAGCTGCTGTGTGATAAAATCAAGTCCAAGTTTGATTTGAGGGCTTGTTTGATTGTACTCTGCATTATGTTTCGGATCCTTCGAAAAGAAAACCGCAGATAATCGCTGAAACTCGAAGGTCGTCCTTGTTGGATGAATCATCTAAAACGTTTTCTTCATCAACGAATCCGACACGAAACGTTACTGGCTTGCAACTTCGTAACTGGTGTTACCGAAGAGTTGCACTCGAATTGATAAAAATTAACGAAGAAAAATTTGCTGATGCGACTGGAAGCATATACTGGTCCATACTTCAATACGAAACATGTTGACTTGAACGCAACTGGTAAAATTCCAGTTTGGATTGAGAAGCAATATCCACAGACGGAGAAAAATAACGAGAGAAGTGAGTGGTTCTTTAAAAATATCACTTTCAATCATGGCTCACCGGTTACGCTCATGCCAAAAAATACTCAAAATTTCGGAGCGCATTCGATATAAAAATAGACTAAATAAAATAATTATAAAAAAATGAGGATCATAACATAGCGTGCGCAAAGAAAATGAAAATATAAATAATAAAATAAAAATAGTAACTAGATAGGTACCTAAATTTAAAATAATACCCAACAACGACAAGTAGATAGATAATTAGATAACAAGTTATTCGTTCAGTAGTTGAAAAGCTACTTTAAATACGCTGTACACAAAACTGTCGCGATCCTTCTCAGGTACTCGTATTTGTAAGTCGTTTTCATTTTCGAAACACCATTGGATTAATTGATGAAATATATCTTCGTAAAGAAATTCTTGGCACCAGTCGCTGTTGCCCAACTCGACCATTGTTTTAAAGCAACGAATCCATAAAATTTTCAAATCCATAACTTCATTCACGTCAAGCGTTGCCTTTATGATTCGAATAAATTGTGTTACGTCGTCGCTATCGAAGTTTGACGTTCTGAATGAACTTAAATTCAAAGACGTTATCAAAAGCTTTTTATTACTATACGCTAATGGGTTCGTTACGTATCGATTTCTCAAGTTCGACGCCATTGAGTTGTAGGAAATTGGATATATTTCATCAATGAATTTACATATTACATCCCAATTACGCTGATGCAAAAATGGAGTACACTTGGACTTTAGATTTTGGAGTAAATCTTTTTTAAATTTACACATATCTTTCGTGCTGGGGAATAAATAACTCAAAATTACGTTCAGTTGGGACAAATTTCTTTCTTCAATTAATCGTATAGCCTTCTTTTTCAGCATATCGGATTCTGTAACATATTCTGTGAATCGAACTCGTTCATTCTCATCAGAAAAACATAGTTTTAGCAATTTGCTAATGGACTGATGGCTAGAAAAGCAAACTGCTAGTTTTATACCATATTCTTGAATCGTTCTTTTTCTAAAAACCATATCTTCCAGCGATAATAATTCGTGTAATAATTTATAAACACTGTTCGAATACGTTGTATAATATCGAAGACGAATTAATATTAAGGTGCAGTGGGGTAATTGCAAAATCGGGGTATTTGCAAAATCAGCTTCTGGAGGTCAGTTAACATAATTTTTGAGCGAGCCATCTTTTGGTAGGTCAAGGCACATCTATTACCTATATACTCACTCAGTTTGAACGAAATCGGTGCACGCATTTGCTTTGTGGAAATGTTTTTATCAACATGTGTCAAAATCACTCATAAGTAAAGTTGAATCAGTTTTTTTCAAAATGGACAAAAACGTACAAAGTAAAATTTTTTTGAACTGATTTTTGTTGATTAATTATACTAATAGATCTAAGTTAAAGCTAAGATTATCATTTTTGAAAAATTTTCATTACATTAGCGGAAAAATGCGTTTTTGCATTTACCCCGAAAAAGGTCATGCGGGGGCAATTGCAAAATCAAAAATATCTATCATTTTATTTATACTCTCAGAATTTTTTAAACGATTTTTAGATGTAAAATGGGTCGAAAATACAAAAAAAAAGAATATTAGTCCTTCAAAAGTGTGAAAATTTATATTAAATTTTGGATATTTACTTACAAAATTTTGCCATTTTTTGCGTTTTTGGGAGTTCTTATCAAAATATTGTTCAAATTTCATCAAAATTTTGTGTTTTCCAATAAAATACGTCATACTTATCACAAGTGATCATTTATTTTCAATTTTTAGCTCATTAAAAAAAAATAAAAATAAAAATAAAAAATGAGATTTTTTCACTTCTTTAAAAAATTCTTTCTTTCGCGGATATCTCCGGCAAATTTTGATCAAACGAAGGTAATGAGTATATTAAAAGGTAGTAAATTTTACGTAGATTCCGATTTGACCATCAAAACTGAAAAAAAATGAGCACCTTCAGATATAATTTACGATTTGGCATTTGCCCCATGGCGGGGTAAATGCAAAAACACAATTGAAAAATTTTTAAATTTTATTTTCTCATAAATTTATAAACTAAATGATACGAAATTTTTCCCACCAATAGAGAACCCCTTGAAGTTTGTGTGACAGAAATTTCAGGTTGATTGGTGCCATAGAGCCGGCACAGTGAACCGGCAAAGTGTCACTAATAAAAAAGTGGTTTGCAATTGCCCCACTGCACCTTACATTTATTACGGCAGCGGAAGCTGCTTTTTGGTGATTCAACGATACTGAGTCCCATAATTCAACCAGCCACTCTACCCAGATTTCTTTTTCTAATTTCGCATTTACAGTTCGTTTTATAATTACGATCACGTGTTCGAGTGTAATCAAACTTGTGTAATTTTTGTACATCCAGCGTAATGGTTCCATGGCATCTTCGTACTCGATGAATAGAAGCATGATATTGATTAGCTTCGCTCGTAATAACGAGTCTTGCACAACCCAAGGCATGGCGCTTAAAATTTTCGCCAGATTACATATTTCATCGACTGAATTCCTGTCGATAAAATTTTGAAACATAGTTTCGGCTACCATTATTTGGGTGTTTTCGTCCATTAGATTCCAGAAATATTGATAAGCTATCCATTTGCGCGGACCGAAACTCATAATGACGGCTTGTAAATCTTGAATATCCTCCTCCTTCCCCTCCTTCTTCTTCTTATAAGTGTACCAATAAATTATTAATTGATTGTTTCTCTGTTTCGCTAGGTTCATGAAGCTTTTAGGTAGCCTATCAACTTCGAAATTTTCAATTCTACCTTCTAAACAATATTCGCACATTATGGTAAATTGTTCTGCGACGCTTAGATTGTCAGCAAGTAATAAAATTTTCGTAGCGCTAAGTTTGTAATCTATTCTCGCGCCGGTAGCCCAGACACACCAGGAAGGATCTTTCAATTCGATATCAATCCCATCTAAATGGTTTACATACATATTCATTTCTTCTATAATTTCAAGAAGGCTCCATTCAATCATGTCGTTAACCGATTTTGGTAGATTCAGAGAGTCGACCAACAATAAACAACGTTTCCGGAATTTATTGTTTATAGAGCGCGATGAGAAGATAAACGACAGCGTGACGTCATTTTTTTTTATTAAATCACTTATGAAATTACTCCATAGTGAAATAGCTACATGGTAGCACGCTATTCGCAGTAGTGCTGGTATCTCTACGTAGAATACAAATTGATCCATTTAGATTAAATCTGAAAGTAAAATTTCATTTTGGTTAAGAAAAATGATGAAATTTTTCATACTCTGAAGAAGGGAAAATCAAAAAGTATCAACTGAAATGGTATTTTTTCAATTTCTTTGACTTGAAACAGAAATTTTCGTGAAATAAGTAAACACATTTGAAATTTTTTTAGCTCGAACTTCATTTTTCCCACAAAAAATACAATATTTGATTCTGCATCATGGATAGGGTGCAATCCACCCCCCCCCCATCTATCATCCGATTCATATCTGCAAAATCATAAGAATAATCGCGGAGAGCTGAGATCTCCCCCCCCCCCCCAAAAAAAAGATCATTATTTTCCAAGTTTCCGGCTCATACGTAAACCTGAATATTCAAATGTTTTACGAAATGTCCAAAAATTTGAAAAAAATACTGAAAATTTTACTCAATTAGTTGATTACGTAAATATACTTAGTCGTTTTGTTGTTTAATAGTGAGGTTTTGTTTACATTTTTATAATTTTTTACCAACATTTGTAATACATTTTGAAACGATTCATATATGATATGATGCCATAGATATAAACATGTCATTGAAAATCGCGAATTTTGTTGAAGTTGGAGGTCCTCTAAGAGGTGACAGTATCGGTTTAGTAGCACTTGCCCTGCATGACTCAACAAAATTGAAGAAACGTAAAAAGAAATCAAGTTTTCAACTTCGAAAATTTTTTTCTCAAAATATACCATTATTACCATACAGATCTACATGGAATGATGAAAAAATTCGTGTTATCCAAGGTACCTAAGAGAGGCGATTGTGAAAGGAGAAATTTGAAGGTCGAAACAATGAAAATCGAATTCTCCAGCAAAAAGCTACAGAATACAGTCATTTTAGGTCGGAACCTCAAAAAAATTATTGGAAAGCTGAATTTTACATTATTTGTGTAGAATGACCTCCTAAACAACATACTAATATTTGCACCCCCCCCCCCAGTGTCCGAAAATCCCTGCAAGAGGGTAAAAACCACCCTCAAAACCAGTTTTTCGCGTTTTCCGACGAAATAACAGGTTTAATAAAAAAATGCCAAAAGTAAAAGTTTTTTCTACGTTGAATTTCCTATAGAAATGTTATGAAACTTTTTTCAAAATTTCCATTTTTAATCTGGTTTGGAGGGGGTTGAAAATTAAGAGTTTTCAAAATTCCTAATTTCTTCCATTTTACGATCTTTTACAAGAAAAAATATGAGAATAAAATTATTTTTACATCGAATTTCAAACGAGCAGGCAAATGTGGAGCGAGGAACAGGGTAAGAAAAAAAGAGAATGTTTTTCGTGGAAATAACAATGATGGTAAGGCATATTTAGCGATAGTAAGATGAAAATATGGTACATATGAGACGCAGCCAGGGATACCCGACCATATGTCGGAAAAAATTTTTTTCGTTTTTTTGACTTTTTAAATAGTACAGACTTGTACCTTTCGAATAGCGCAAACCACATTAAAAAAGGTTGAGAAATGAATTTTCTATGATTTTTCAAAGTTTACCAAAAAATGATTTTCAAAAATCAAAGTTTTGAGAAAAACGCAAAACAAAATTTGGAACTGTTTTCAATGAATAAAAAAAAAATTATGTTCTGTAAACGACTTTTCTCATTGGAAATGGTTTATTTACGTCCTCTTACATCACTTTAGGTCATTGACCCCTTCCAGAAGTTGCCGGCATCGAAAATCGAAACCATACCATATGTCGGGAATCATCTTTTTTCAAGAAATAATGACATTTTTGGTACAAAATTTGTTTTCTTAATAATCGTACACCACTGTAGTTCATTAAAACGAACCTGAAATTACGTGCATTGAGAAATGAAATCATAGTGCAAGTCAAACAACTTTACAAACCAAACGGTGAAAATCATGCTTTGAAAATTAGTGTTCAACAAATATCCGGATAATCAAAATGAAGAGTTTCAACGAGAAAAAATTGAATTTTCGATTTCGATAATCGATTTTTCAATTTCGATTTTTCGATTTCGATAATCAATTTTTCAATTTCGATTTCGATAATCGATTTTTCAATTTCGATTTTTCGATTTCGATAATCGACCTTTAAATTTTGTGAGGGTTCGTGAAAGAATTCGGGAACTCTTGGAAAAGTTCAACCGTTTTCGGGATGTTTTCGGAGCTGTTCGGCAATTTCCGTGTGATATCCGGATAATCCAAATAGTACATATTTGGTATTTGGATATTCGGATATTTGTTGAACACTACTACGTTTCAATAATAATGAAAGTTGTAAATTTTAACATATTTTTATAAAATTCCGACATATGGTATGGTTTCAATTTCTCAGAGGCCTTCAGCAAAATTCGTTTTTTAACCAAGAAGATGACACTTTTGGGACCTGAACCTATTCTCATATGAAAGTAGAGGGTTCATAGTATACAAATTGATAAAAAAAATTTTTCCCATATTTTTGGTCATTTTTTCTTAATTTGCGTTTTTCTCGAAATTTACTTTTCCGACATATGGTCGGGTATCCCTGGCTGCGTCTCATATTATCTACCTATGATTAAATTTCAGTCGATGTAAAAAAAATTTAGTACTGACACGAGATTGCGAATGCATACCCCAGTGAAAAATGTCAGGTATGATCAGGTATGAGCATGACTGAATCACCATGCCTGCTCAATGAGCATTCATGATCATACCTGAGCATTCGTGATCATACCTGAGCATGCATGGTCTGACTTGATGTGACGATGCATGCTCAGGTATGATCATGAATGCTCATGCGCGGCCATATCTCATGAATGAGCAGGCATGGTGATTCAGTCATGCTCATACCTGATCATACCTGACATTTTTCACTGGGACTTGACTTCCCAGGGAAAAATCGTCAGGCCTGAGCAGGCCAGAAAAATGGCCGCGATTGAGCAGGTATGATCATATCTGATCAGGTATGATCAGGCATGAGCAGGTCAATAAAATAAAGGTTTTCGAATATATTTTCATGTGCCGTCAGGAATGACCAGGTATGGCCAGGTATGATCAGGCTTGATCAGGCATGATCATGAAAAAGCCAAATTTTATTCACGCATAATTTTTCCTAAAATTAGGCTTTTTCCTGATCAAGCCTGATCAAGCCTGATCAAGCCTGATCATACCTGGCCATACCTGGTCATTCATGACGGCACATGAAAATATATTCGAAAACCTTTATTTTATTGACCTGCTCATGCCTGATCATACCTGATCAGATATGATCATACCTGCTCAATCGCGGCCATTTTTCTGGCCTGCTCCAGGCCTGACGATTTTTCCCTGGGTTACTAGAGAGGGGATGGTTCTAAAGATGAAGAGGAAGAATCACAAAATGATACAGATGATGAAGACGGCATTGTTGTTGTACAGGGTCTGCCAAGAAAAGGTATCATATTTCAGAATTCAATTGATCTTTGAAAATTAAATCGAATTGATTTTTTTTTTTGAATGAAAATGTGGAACATTTCAGGTAGTTTTTCATATGTAACACGCAAAAAAATAATAATAGAAAATTTTGAAAAAAATAGTAAATTTTATTGTAAAAAATAATAACGGGGCACCATTCAAAAAGTTGGCAAAATTTAATCTAAAAATAATAATATTTATCAAGATATTTGGTAAAATTTATCATTCAATAATAAACTTTACCAAGTATTTGGTAAAATTTATTATTGAATGATAAATTTTTACCAAGATAAATATTATTATTTTTAGATTAAATTTTGCCAACTCTTTGAATGGTGCCCCGTTATTATTTTTTAAAATAAAATTTATCAATATATATATTTTTTTTTTAGTGTAGGAATCAATTTAAATAGGCAAACGATTTGAAGAACTTTGTCATTTTTGCAAAATTAAATTCATTTTCTAAAGACTTGCCTCCAAAAAAGTAAAATGTTTAGGCAAATGAAGCGTTCTACGAAACAAATGATAGAAACCATAATTGTATAGAAATTAATTTCCTTTCTGCATATATGTAGCAGTCAAAATTTTTCTAAAGTCACTGTATTTTTGGTATTCACTTGTGAAGTTGAAAGTTGAAATCTTTATTCAGAAAGGAAATTTAATTCTCCACAATTTTGGTTCCTATAATTTTTTTGGAGGGAAGTGTTTAAAAAATGAACTTGATTTCGCAAAAATTACGAAAGTTCTTCGTCACAAAACGGTGGCGTCCCCAACATTTTTTATTTGTGGGAGTCAACTCTTGAGGTCCAAAGTATTTTTCGATTTGATTTTTTAAAATGTGAAAATAACATTAAATTCATATTCAGCGATGTCGAATCGTTCATGTACAATTGACTCCAATCACGTTAACTTTGCTCAATTTCATGTCTAAATTCATGGTTGTAAAGACTGGCGCCTCAACTTTCATCCCCCCCACACAGTAAGTTGGGTATGCATTCGCAATCTCGTGTCAGTACTAAATTTTTTTTACATCGACTGAAATTTAATCATAGGTAGATACCATATTTTCATCTTACCATTGGCTCATTCTATGTCAACTCGACCAGGTTTTGACCTTGGGTCTTCCGATTTCGCTCAATTTCTTTTTACGAGTTCTCCTCGATGGTCTAATGAAAAAATCACCGTCACTCCGATTGTAATCCTTCAGGGGACCGGAGGGTGGCCCTTGTAATTTTCGTATAATTGGGATTTTTTGCGAAATTGCTTAACTTTGAAGGAGCATATCTCGAGATTGGTTAGGTCTAAGATAAATCTGTTCATGCTGTTTTGTAGAGAATTGGAAGGAGATTCGAAATTGATAATCACTTTTTGAAAAGTTCAAAGTTGAGCTTTTGTGATGGAAGCTCAACTTTCATGATAAGTACAAAAGATGAAGGGCCCCATTAAAAAATCTGAAAAAATTACTATGAAGAGAACTTTTTACGTATTTTTCAACTAATTACTTTTCAAAATGTGATCTCAATACCCCAGGGGGGGCACAGAGGTCCTAAATTTTGGTCAAAATTCAAAAAATGGAAAAAGTGAAGTAATATATTGATTTCTACTAATTCAAAGGCGTTGAGTTCGAATATGTGCTTAGTTTTTTCATTCGACCCCTCTGAACCTCCCTATCAGCCCCCTAATGAGGTCAAAATTCAAAAAAATGAAAAATAACGTATGACGTGTCGTTTGTTGGGGTTTTGAGGGTGCTGAGTTCGAATATTTGGTTATTTTTGGGATTCGACCCTTTAGTGCCCCCTAGCCCACAACTTTGAAAAAAACACATTGATTTTTTAAATGATTTAGTAATTTTGGAGTCAGTGTGGAGAACGAAGGAGGCGGATCGAGAAAGTAAGTTGATAATCGAGCTTAGCACCCTCGAATTAGTAGAAATCGATATGACACATGCTATTTCCATTTTTTTGCATGTTTGTGTTTTTTCAAAATTGGAGGCTAGGGAGGCACTAAAGGATCGAATTCCAAAAATAAGCAAATATTCGAACTCAGCACCCTCAAAAACTCAACAAACGACACGTCATACGTTATTTTTCATTTTTTTGAATTTTGACCTCATTAGGGGGCTGATAGGGAGGTTCAGAGGGGTCGAATGAAAAAACTAAATACATATTCGAACTCAACGCCTTTGAATTAGTAAAAATCGATATATGAGACGCAGCCAGGGATACCCGACCAGATGTCGGAAATTTTTTTTTTTCGTTTTTTTTGGCTCTTCAAGTAGTACAGACTTGTACCTTTCGAATAGCGCAAACCGCATTGAAAAAGGTTGAGAAATGAATTTTCTATGATTTTTCAAAGTTTGTCAAAAAATGATTTTCAAAAATCAAAGTTTTGAGAAAAACGCAAAACAAAATTTGGAACTGTTTTCAATGAATAAAAAAAAATTATGTTCTGTAAACGACTTTTCTCATCGGAAATGGTTTATTTACGTCCTCTTACATCACTTTAGGTCATTGACCCCTTCCAGAAGTTGCCGGCATCGAAAATCGAAACCATACCATATGTCGGGAATCATCTTTTTTCAAGAAATAATGACATTTTTGGTACAAAATTTGTTTTTTTAATAATCGTACACCACTGTAATTCATTAAAACGAACCTGAAATTACGTGCATTGAGAAATGAAATCATAGTGCAAGTCAAACAACTTTACAAACCAAACGGTGAAAATCATGCTTTGAAAATTAGTGTTCAACAAATTTCCGGATAATCGAAATGAAAAGTTTCAACGGGAAAAAATTGAATTTTCGATTTCGATAATCGATTCTTCAATTTCGATTTTTCAATTTCGATTTTTCGATTTCGATTTTTCGATTTCGATAATCGACCTTTAAATTTTGTGAGGGTTCGTGAAAGAATTCGGGAACTCTCGGAAAAGTTCAACCGTTTTCGGAATGTTTTCGGAGCTGTTCGGCAATTTCCGTGTGATATCCGGATAATCCAAATAGTATTTGGTATTTGGATATCCGGATATTTGTTGAACACTACTACGTTTCAATAATAATGAAAGTTGTAAATTTTAACATATTTTTATAAAATTCCGACATATGGTATGGTTTCAATTTCTCAGAGGCCTTCAGCAAAATTCGTTTTTTAACCAAGAAGATGACACTTTTGGGACCTGAGCCTATTCTCATATGAACGTAGAGGGTTCATAGTATACAAATTGATAAAAAAAAAATTTCCATATTTTTGGTCATTTTTTCTTAATTTGCGTTTTTCTCGAAATTTACTTTTCCGACATATGGTCGGGTATCCCTGGCTGCGTCTCATATTACTTCACTTTTTCCATTTTTTGAATTTTGACCAAAATTTAGGACCTCTGTGCCCCCCCCCTGGGGTATTGAGATCACATTTTGAAAAGTAATTAGTTGAAAAATACGTAAAAAGTTCTCTTCATAGTAATTTTTTCAGATTTTTTAATGGGGCCCTTCATCTTTTGTACTTATCATGAAAGTTGAGCTTCAATCACAAAAGCTCAACTTTGAACTTTTCAAAAAGTGATCATCAATTTGGAATCTCCTTCCAATTCTCTACAAAACAGCATGAACAGATTTATCTTAGACCTAACCAATCTCGAGATATGCTCCTTCAAAGTTAAGCAATTTCGCAAAAAATCCCAATTATACGAAAATTACAAGGGTCACCCCCCGCTCCCCTGAAGGATTACGATCGGAATGACGGCGATTCCTTCATTAGACCATCGAGGAGAACTCGTAAAAAAAATTGAGCGAAATCGGAAGACCCAAGGTCAAAACCTGGTCGAGTTGACATAGAATGAGCCCATTGCAAAACATGCCTTTTACCATCATTATTTCCATGAAAAACATCCTCTTTTTCCCTTACTCTGTTCCTCGCACCACATTTGCCAGCTCGTAAATACTGAGGGATGCTTTTTATTTGAAATTCGATGTAAAAATAATTTTATTCTCATATTTTTTCTTGTAAGAGATCGAATAATCTCGTAAAATGGAAGAAATTAAGAATTTTGAAAACTCGTAATTTTCAGCCCCCTCCAAAATAATTTGAGTTGGGATTTTCACCTCTTCTCCCCCCCCCCCTGGAAAATGCCTTCGGTACGTCACTGCGTAAATTTATAAACACAACATGAATTGGGGGGGCCAAGCGGGGGCCAGAACTTTTTCCGGGGGGCCTGGCCCCCCCCGGGCCCCCCTTGACGACGCCTCTGTTGCATAGACGTTATACTTAATATGGACTGCTAATGCAATGTAAAAATCTAACGTTGTTTTGGGAAAAGAATATGCCGGGTTTTTCTGGATTCAAAGCACGCGATTGGTAGTTGGTACACCACACATAAACAAACGGTAATCGCCCTTCCCCGCATCCCGTGATGTTAGGCGTTGTGAGCATGCGCACTTGCTTTCTGGAAAAATCCGGTATAATCTCCGAATGAAACCCGTTGATTTGGATTAGCAGTCCATATTAGTGTAAGGTCGATGTACTTTTGGCATTTTTCAATTAAAACTGTTATTTCGTCGGAAAACGCGAAAAACTGGTTTTGAGGGTGGTTTTTACCCTCTTGCAGGGATTTCCCGACACGGAGGGGGGGTGCAAATATTAGTATGTTGTTTAGGAGGTCATTCTACACATAAATAATGTAAAATTCAGCTTTCCAAGAATTTTTTTGAGGTTCAGACCTAAAACGACTGGGATATACAAGTAGAATGGGAAAGAGACATGACATGTACGAAAGCACCGCCGAACCTCTCTCCTTTCAACTTCTCCCCACAATGACCCTCAGTTCATATATGGCCCCGCGCATCCCCTCGATTTTTTTTTGGCAGAAAAACGCGAATAAATAAAAAGTTACGAGCTTCGTAGAATACAGCGAATAAAAAAGTCGAACTTATCGGACAAGTGATTACACGATGATCTACTTACCTACCTATTTGCATATGTTATCAGAGACGTCGTCAAGGGGGGTGTTACTCCCCCCCCCCACCGGTAAAAAGTTCTGGCCTGCCGCTTGGTCACCCCAAACTTATGTTGTATTTATAAATTTACATTACACTTACATCAGATAGGGATTTTCAAAGCATTAAAACATAGACAAATGTCTTTTTAGGGCATTAAAAATCCAATTTTTTCGATGCTTCGCCCTCGCTTCGTTCGGGCTTCAAACAAAATTTCAATTTTATGATCTATCTAAGACGAAAGTGCGAAAGAAGGCTCCCTTTTTACTCCCTCTACATTTTTAACAGGTGAAAAAAGTCAATCGCTCTTTTCCAATTCGAAAAAGCAAAAAACGTTGTCTAACACATAGCCCCTTTTGTGCCCCTCCCTCCCCAATTTTCGATTCTGAGGACGCCACTGTATGTTATAAGTAACGTTATCAGATTTGAAGCGTATATGAAAGCTGATATTGTGCTCATGATACCGAAAGATGAGATTGTAATGTTCAGGAAGGTCGAATAGTTTGAGGAGGATCGTAATTTTAACTGTAATGTACCTAACTCGTAGACTTGTTCAATAATTTTTTTGCATTTTCTTCGCGTTTTTCTTCTCATTAAAAAAAAACGCAGACAGGAATCGATAAGTCTTCATTCATAACACGGTATACTTCAGACTCAGACCACCTACAACGCACCTCCCCTCGTTCCACCCTTATTGTGTAGAAGAAAGTTTGCTCTTTCTAATGAGATGAATACATTCTCACTCATACACTAACCTACCGACTATTTTTTGGGAAAAGTTCAAAGTATTTGAGGAGCTGAGAATGAAAACTCACTTTTGCCACCATTTTTTAAAAATTTTCACGACGGATTCTGAAGAAGTTTTGTACGATCTACAACCTGGTATTTTTACTTTTTTCCTAACCCGCTCTCTTCGGGCAGAAAATCGCAGTTGAAATCATGGTTTGGAATCAAAACTCACATTTGCCATCTACAAACAAATTTCGTATAATCAGTAGGGAGAGATTGAAAAAAGAAACATTTTTTGTCTCTTGACATTTTGTCCCAAATCTAAACATTTCGTTTCAATTCAGGACATTTTGCCCCAAAGCTAAACATTTCGTTCCAAATCTGGACCATTTTGTCCTATTTATGATAATAGGTACTAGCTTTTAACCCGTCCTTCGGACGTAGATAGACGTATATACGTTTTATACTAATGTGGATACTGGAGTTGAAATTGAATATGTACAATTTATCGAATTTTGATATACAGGGTGGCTCAGTTAAGGTGTGAAATATTAAAACCACGTATTCTACTTATCATTTGGAGTAAAAAATTTTATATACATGATGGGTCATAAACGCTTCATTACTGAGTTATTCGCCTTTAAAGGGGGCCCAGATTTCACCCAAAATTGACAATTTTTGCTCTAGCAGTGAAAATTTTCGGGGGGTAGGTGGTGGAAAAAGTGAAAGGAGGTCCATAGAAACGTATACCAATTTTATTTTATTTTTTGGTTCATAAGTAAGTGTTTTAAAGTAAAAAATGTGTTTCTGTACCAGAAAAATGGTTGAACAAGAACAAAAAATCATTTTTTTGAAATTTTATTCACTTTTAGGGGTAGTACTACTTATTTAACACCTATTTACCCAAGTTTCTGTTTTTTTTATTTATTGGATGCTGAGTAATCAATTTATCAAATTTCGACCATCCCACAAAATTACAATAAAAATCGAATTTAATGATTTCTCATGATTCCTCATTCTTATAAAAAAAATTTCGCCTAAAATTTTTTTCTAAAAAATCAAAAAAATGGAGGGTATCTCAGCATAATTTATTTTGTGGCAACCCTGTAATTAACTTCCGCGTAAGTAACCCCGACGCTCGTCTCGTTAAACGCAACATTTTACGGGCGTCGCGATGCGCAACGTTGCCGAATTTCCAGTTCTTTACTCGGCAATATCTCAGAAAGAAAGCGTTTTGGGCCCATGTTGAATATGACATTTTTTGTTCGTATTGATAAGTAGAATATGAGGTTTCAATATTTCACACCTTAACCGAGCCACCCTGTATGTGACCCGTGCAGGGACAGGGTACCTAAAGTCGGAAAACATAATTTTGAGTTAGAGACAAAAATATGAAAAATGGGCAATTTTTTTCAAAAATTTTTTTTTTGCTTTTTTAGGTAGTTCAGACCTCTACGCAGCTTTAAACGTGTTTTTTCGATTTTTTTTTTTTTTTTGAAAGTCATGATTTTTTCTAATTTTTAAATGTCTCTATCTCACCGAAAAATTGACTTAGGATGCTCATCCAGGTCTTAAAATGTTCCGCATAGTCTCCCCTATCATTTAAGCCAAAAAACTCATTTTTGAAAAATCCGACTTTAGGTACCTTTTCCCTGCACGGGTCACATATGAGTGGGGGAGGGAGATATTTAAAAAAAATTGATTCGACTTGGGGTTAACAAATTGAATACAATTGATTGGATTTTTAATTAATGGGAGGGGATATTTGAGAAAAAATGATTCGACAATTGTAAGTTGAAAAAATTTGAAATTTTTATTATTTTTTGATTGAAAAATTGATTCCTTTCATTTGAGAACATTTCGATTAATTAATAATTTGAACAAAATAAATTTTGTAGGTCAATAAATTTTTTGAAACCAATTTGTATTTGATTCGAATCCCAGGTAAAATTATTTTGTTTTGAATGTCCCCTTCCATTAATTCACAACTCAATTAATAATTAATTTCAAGATTTTTTGAATTACATAGGTCGAATCAATTCTTAAAATGCCTTTCCCATTAAATGATTTAAAATTTGATCAATTGTATTGAATTTGAGCCCTGTAAAATCAGTTTTTTCAATATCTCTTCCTATTGATAGAAAAGTTGACCAATTTTTTCAAAAGTTGTACTTACTTAATTTGAACCCTAGGTCGGACTTTTATATTTTGAATAATCCTCTCCTTGATTAACAATTAGGTAATGAATTACTTTGGAGCCTTAAAAAATTTTTGAAATTGTCCAGATCCGGAGAAAAAGCAATAAAAATAGTTGATATGAACTATATCACCTAAAAACTTAGATTGCCCGCATTGGTGGTCAATTTGATCTATTGAAGCACAATTTGCTGAAATTCGTAGCTTTGAGTTCAAATTCATATTTTTTGACAGAAAATTTTCTTGGTCACTAATAAAATTTAAATTTAGTATAGTTTATCTAATTTTTAATTAATGGAAGGGATGTTAAAAAAAAGATTCGTCCCAGGTTGTTAATTTTTGAATATAGTTGAAAATGTAATTTATGTTTATGTGGAACACAATTGATAAAGTTTTTAAATGGGAAGGGGTATTTAAAAAATGATTCGACTTGTGTAATTGTTGATAAAAAAATTAATTTTTCTCAAAAAATTCGATGTACTACTTATTCAATTCAAGTTGAATACAATCCATGAAGTTTTTAATTAATGGGAGAGAATTTTTTTTTGAATGATTGGACCTGTGTCCCTGTGTAATTTAAAAAGGGGAAAAAATTGAAAATCAGTTTTATAGGTCTAATGAACATTTTTAGAAGGCGGCACGTCAAAAATCTTGAAAAAAAATTTCCTATGTAAAAATGAAACACTCTAAGGGGGGAGTGATTTATTCAATTTGTATGCATCTGCTTGGAAAGAAAGTGGAAATCAATTTGTACATCTACATACCACGAAAAAAAAATGGGAATCAATTCGCCTATCGACATGAATATCTTGTTGGGAATCAACTCATTTACAGCCAACATTTTGAAAACTCAGATTTATGAACCGAAAATTTTGAAAATAATTACTAGAAATTTATGTAATTTTTCTCAACAATTTGAAAACATTAAAAATCACGTAATTTTTTTTAAAGTTTCAAAGATACGAAGCTATTTTGAACAAATAAAAATGAAAAACGAAAAAGATTTTTTTTTAAATTATACTTTTAAAAAAAATTGAATAATTTTCAGGACATATGGATCCTTTTTTTCGAATTATTTTCGTAAAAATTGTAACAAATCACAATTTTCTCAAAAAATTCAATGAGTTTCGATACGTTTTGAACAATTGATTAAGTACTAGGTACAGGAATGTTCACGAAAATTTTCGAATTTTTTTTTTTGAAAATTGGCTAATTTATGCTAAAAGAACATTAAAAAAAATCATTTATTAGAACATTCCAAAAAATGTTTTAATTTACATCTCGGGTGCTTCTTGTAACTTTTTGTGAAACTAAAATATTCCAACGACTTTTATTTTTCTCAGTAAGTTTTTATCAAAAATTGAATAATTTTTCATCATTTTAAAAAAAATATTACGGCGTATTGTACAAGTTGTCGAAACATATTGAACTTTTCTCTAAACTGAATTTGTATAAATATTTATGAAATGGGCACATGATTGAAGTTTTATTGTGGTTCTAAAAATTTCACATAAACTAATCATTTGGGTTATATTTCGAAAAATTTTTAAAATTTGAAACCAAACATACCAAAAATAGAATTTCAAATTGAATAAAGTAGTCGAAGTTCAGGCACTTTTAGATCAAACTAATTTATACCTACCAATGATTTATTCCTCGATATGATCAAATAAATCAAAATTTTCAAAACAATTTATTTCTTTAACCGTTTCTATAAATAATTCACAAGTTTTATAAAAATTTGCATAATTTTTGTATTTTTTCTTCATTTTAATAATTTTCTTGAGCATTTTTTGAAAATTACCATAGCTCCGGTTCGTCAATTCAGCCAAGTTTCATAAAATTTCAAAGCACCTTTTCACAGTTGAAAGAATTAAATCATATTGTCAACATTTTGCAAGTAATTATTCAAAAATGTCATCGGTTTTTGGAAACTTTCATTTAAAAACCCTACCAATTTTCATTTCAATTTGATAAACTTTCATAGAATGTCAACGATTTTTTTTTCGAAACTCTGAAATTAATTTTACGATTCTTAATGAAATTTTTTACGACATCTCGAATACCTAATTCCAAAATGTATTACAAATGCTGATTAAAAAATCGTATAAATTTCAACCAAAGAGCACAATTTTTCAACAAATTTCATTTTTTTAAACACTCTATTAACAAATTAGGTACGTAAAATTATTAATAGTTTTCAACCTTTTAGGCATTTTTTGAAACATTTTGAAAACTCTGTTTCATGAGCCTCGAAAACTTTGTATACATATATGTACCTGATCACCTTTTCTGGAGGAAAATCTCAGCTTTGAATCAGAAAATATTTGAGTATTTCATACTTGAAAAATTGAAAAAAATCGAATTGTTCGAAAATCTTCGGCCCCTCCTCCACTCCTAACATTTTGAATTTTCTCATATTTTGATCATTTTCCAGATCTTGACCGAAAAAGATCTTTTCATAATACCAGAATAAAAAATTACATTTTTTATTCGAAAAATTCAGATTCGATCCCATAGGCGGAGATTTGGGGGAGGGGGTGGGAGGGGCTCAAGCCTTCCCAATTGTTAAATTAGTCCCCCGCCCCAAATCATTTTCGTGTATATGTTTCACTCAAAAAAAATTCGCAAACACCTAATTTTCAAGAAATAAACTATCAATATTCAAAAGTCATTTTTTGGATTCCTTTTTCTTCAAAAATTTTCGCCCGAGCGAAAATAACTTTAATTTTACACATCTCATCCTCAAAATGATGGCATAACTATATGAACCTTCGTTCCCTCGATTGATTTTTCACATTGAAAGTACCTAATTATTCAAGAATGCTATCAATTTTTGGCAACTTTCAGTAAAAAACATACCAATTTTTATTTTATTTCAGACAACTTTCGTAGAATGTCAATGACTTTTTTTCGAAACTCTGAAATTAATTTTACGATTTTTATTAAAAAATTGTATTACATCTCGAATAATTTCAAAATGTATTGCAAATTTTACCGAAAAACTCATATAACAATTTCAACCGAAGACCACAATTTTTCAACAATTTTTATTTTTTTAAAAACACTTTGTCAACAAATTACGTAAAATTATCCGTAGTTGTTCAACAACTTCGAATCATATAATCCCTTTTTCGGAGAAAAATCTTCGCTTTGAATCAGAAAGTATTGAGTATTTTGTACTTGAAAAGTTGAAAAAAATCAAAATGATTGGAAATTTTCGATTCCCCTCCCCCACCCAACACTTCGGGTTTCCTCCAATTTTGATAATATTTCAAGTCCGGACCAACTTCGAGGGACAGAGGAGGTGGATCGCGCTCTTCCCACGTCAGTATTAAAAATTGCATTTTTAGTCGGAAAAATCAGACTCCAGCCAGATAATTTTCAAATTTAATGACCTATTCCACGAAAATTTCTAAAAATTAGAAAACATTTTTCAGTCGAAATTTTTTGATTTCTTATCACAACCCAGTTTAGTAACACCCTCATCATCTTTACAATTTTCCATCTTTATTACAAAAAGCAACATAACTTTAGATAATATGGAATTTAAGCAATATTTCTACCATCTTCAAAATTATATGAAATTTTTGATAATTTTCTGGGTACATAAACCACCCTCGAACAATTTCGATGAAATTTCGAGGGATTTTTTCGATTTTTGAGAATATTTCAACTTGTTTCTAGCAGATTTATTCTATTAATTTGCACTAAATTTTCAATTAATATTCCACAAAATCCATTCGAACAATTTTTCAAAGAATTCAACATATTTTCGTAGGTACTTTTTACGAAATAAACACCAAAACTCGTAGGTACCTAAATCTGAGAATTTTTATCACGAAGGCATAATATTCCAAATAATTCGAAAATAGGAATTTGAAAAGCGATGACAGAAGGTAAAATTTAACTTTAAATATTTGGCAAGAATCATACGACAAAAAACTAAAATTCAAATCAACATCCAAAAATATACGACAAAATTACATACCTAGGTACTCTACTGTATGATACGAATAACTACACGTACCTATGCGAACTTCTGCTCTATTAATATCAAATGAATTATCAACTTTCAAGTTTTAAATTGCTTCGACGGGTAGATTTACGTTACAGAACTTTTCATTTTTTTTTCACGTGAAAACAAATTAGAAAACATTGACAAACAAATCGTTATAAATGCAGGCCGATGATCAAAGGAAAAAAGCCACATTAAAGGTTTAGGTTCTTGGTTAATTTTTGAAAACAATGACATTAATTTATACGACAGCACACAATATTAGAAAATTTCGACACATAGGTAAATGGATATTTAACATTACCTAGGCCAAAAAAATATTCAAAGTACTTACCTCCAACGAAATATTATCAAAATTCGACACGATTGAGAATTTACTAACCACACTTCGATTAACTCCCGAATGAAAAAACGAAACCGATGAGTTCTTTCACATAGTCGACGAACGAAGAGGAAATGAACCAACAACTTTACAAGTAATTTCAATGCAATTCAAGAGACCAAGATAAGCCCATCAAACTGCAATTCTCATTCACCTAGAATTTACCAGTATTTTATCTCGACTCTCGAGACATGCGCAGCTTAATACTCGCATGCAATTAGATATGATTTGATGAAATTTGATAAAATTAGATTGGGACATTTTTTAGATCTGACCAGGTTTAAAACATTTTCATCGGGTTGTCCACTTCCCTAATAGCCTTTCTACTGTTAACAATAGGTACTAACATAATTAAATGAAATTCGAACGTAAAGTGATGATCAATCACAACAAAATGTTGAAATGGGGGAGAGAATTTTGAATATTATTCAAAAAACTTCACACGCGTCTCAGAAATGAATTTTTTTTAAACAGAAATTAAGAGATTATACTCAGAGTACCTATATAAATTACAACTCTCAATAAGTATTCCTCTGCTTTTAGTCTGTTTCCAACTCAAATTCAGATACCTATCAAATTACGCCACGTTGATTGAAATCTAAAATAGAAATCAATAAAATATAAAGAATTTAATATAATAAACGTCAAGAAAATATGACACATTTAAAAAACTAAAATAGAAAATTAATCAAAAAATATAGATATTTGAATATTAGACACACAAAAATAATTACCAACATATCGAAGTGATCACTTATTTTAAACAAATTTTTCATTATAACAGGAAGCAGCGATAAAAAATATAAATCAAAACACGTAGGTAAATAACAAAGGAGAAAATCAACGTGAGAAAAATTATTACGCTCGTATCATCGAATTTATTTCATTTCAGATAGCTGATGAATGGATACCATATCTTGAGACTTCGATCTCGTACTTACCTAATTACTCGTAACCAAGAGAAAAAAATCCAATCAGGAGTCAACTTTCCCCCTTGACTCTAGGAGTTGGTTGGAGTCGGAAGTTAACTTTACGGCTGATTTCTATTCCCTGACCCAAAATCGGAGTCCAACTGACTCCAAATTGACTCTGACTCCGGAGTCAGGAGTCAAGGTCATATATTGACTTCGGAGTCAGGAGTCAAGGTCATATATTAACTCCGGAGTCAGGAGTCGAGATCATAGATTGACTCCGTAGTCGAAGTGGAGTCAGAAGTGAGTTCGACTCCGGAGTCAAGATAGAGTCAGGAGTCAGGGTGTGAGCCTGACTCCGGAGTCAAGGTGGAGTCAGGAGTCAACTTTTTGGCTGACTCCTAGTCCCTGATTGTGGCAGGTTGCACTCGGATAAATTAATAATAATAATTGATGACTGATTTCTATTCCCTGCTCCGGAGTCAGGAGTCAAGGGAACAGATTGACTCCGGAGTTGAGCTGGAGTCAGGAGTCAAGGTCTGAAATTGACTCTGGAGTCAAGGTGGGGTGGAGTCAGGAGTCAGCTCAGGGTGTCAGGGTGTGAGTTTTACTCTGCAGTCAAGGTGGAGTCAGGAGTCAACTTTCTCCCTCGATTCCAGGAGTCAGGCCGGAGTCAGGAGTCAACATTTTGACTGACTTTTATTCCCTGCTTTTGTATGGTCATCGATCAAATTCTCTGCATCGTCATACATATTAATTAAGGGTCTTTTAATATAGATAGGTACCTACAATAATTTTAGGTACACGCACGAACTAATTTAAAAGTTTATTTACATATAAACGCATATTTCTTTCATAACTATCTTTAAAATTTCCAACTTCCATAAGGTCGTCATGAAAAAACCATCTAAGAGCATCATTAACTATACATTCGTTATTTATACTCAATAAATTTGTCAACGTCGCCATACTCTGGTAACTTGATATCTTACTCCATTTATAATTCCTCGCCTCCATTTCAGTACCGAAATACCATATGAGAAAATCATCAACCGGACCAAACTCTTCCAATTTACCAGCGGACGAGGGCACCGATTCGATTCTTTTCTGTTCCATAGGACCTAACCACAAAGTCAGCTTTGGAACCGCTTCCTGGAGTAATTTCTCGAAAACTTCATCCACAGGGAGGAATTGTTTGAACATCGGCCAACCGTCTTCATTGCCTTTCCACCAAGATAAAAATTCATTCCATCGTGGTCCAACATCGACGTCGTCTGCGGCGGTCAAAAAATCAACCCAATGATCCCGAAATATCTGCCTTTCTCGCATACTTCGTTCAGTACCCAAGAACCGTTCAGTCACGGAAATCACCTCATTAGGAAACCCGTTTTCCAATTTTGACACAATTAGTCTTTGAACATCGTTGGAAGAAAATATCGTTTCCTTTATCTCATCCGCTTCGTCGTCGTTAATCGAAATTCTAACGACGAATGGGTCCAATTCGATTAATTTATCGAATTTCGAACCCTTCAGGTTCGATGGAATGTGCAACCTTGTTTGTCTTTTGAATTCTCGAACAAGACCATCGTTGCAAAATATCGAACAAAAATCGATATATTCGATTATATCTCCGTAAAGTTGTCTTTTAAACAGAAATTTGACGTAAGTCTTGCTCACTTTGTAATTTAACATGTTACTTTTTACAAATTCTTCAATACCGTTTCCAAGGCAAAATCTCATCAATTTTTCAAAATATTCCAAATTGAAAAAAATTGAAAATACGATCCAATGCGCGATCCATACTGAGGTTCTCAATTCAATTGGCATACCTGCCAACAGTTGAGAAACAAAATTCACATCTAGATCAAAATCTTCGGTTTTGATAGTGTTATCTGTTATGGGCATGTTCAGTAAATCGAACAACCGTGAGATATCCGCGAAAAATGCATTTTTCAAACGATCCGGAGCGCTGATCCAGATTTCATTAAGTACCTCCTTGATTTGCGATACTTGATCGCAATTCCAGCGATTGTCACGAATGTAGAAGCTGCTAACCAATTCAGTTAAAAGGGAACAAAAGTAAAATTCGTTTATGGATTCCTTCACAAGAAACCAAACTTTCAACATGTACTCGAAGTAGCCTTCTTCCAATGCCAGCGTACGTATTATACATACAGGATACCTCTCAAGGAGATGGTCGAATTGAACCTTATTCAATTTAGGCAGCACATACTTGATGTTTTTGAAACTGCAAGCTTCGAGGGTACGACTCAACACTCTGCATTGCTCTTCAGTGCCATCGATGCAATTCAAAAAATACTCCAATCCAGTCCAATTACTGCAATCCATCAAACTATAGAAATGAAATTCCAAACTACTTAAATCAGTTGTCGCAGTTGAACGCACTGCCAACGGACTCCTCGTCGAAGAATAACACATTTTCGGACATCTTCTACTATCTGCCATATTTTTGAACAAGTGATCGAATACCAAAGGCCAAAATTTTCTAATATCTTTATCAAAGCGATACACGCAAGCGATCATGTATTTTTCAAATACGTTAAAGTTATCGCTCGTGAACATGTTTCTGACGGTGGCTTCCAAATTTAGAGTACTATCAGGTCCGTAAGTAATGCAATAGATGCATTTGAGCGCATTTTCTTTCAAATTCGCAATAATACTCAGTTTGTTGAAATTATCCAATAATTTTTCTAGCTCTTTTCGAATCGAACAAATTCGTTTATCGATTACATCTCGGATACTCAACGGCAATACGACTTGTAACATTTCTTCGCAGCTGAATTCTTCTTGAGGGCAGGTCACGATCAAATTGGCGAAATTGAAGCCTTTGCGACGACACAGATCCAAGGCCAGTTTGGTCGAAGCGAATTGTTTTAAAGTTGCAGGCCTCAGAGGGTAGTACAATGGGTATTCTATGGCAATGTCCATCTTCGATAAACCCTTTTCAATCGTTGAGGAAGGGTGAACTGAAATAAAAATTGAAAAACAATTTCATGTACTTGGTAATAAAAAAACACGCATACCAGTGGATACGAACTTTTTACATAGGTAAGTAGGTAATAAACAAAGATATATCCTAACAAGGGAGGTACCTAAACCTATCCCAACTCGAAGTAAAATTTTGAGCCAAAACAAAAAAAAATCGAAAGTACATCATAATGGGACCCCGTATCCAAAATTTCAGGTGCTGAAGTTCATTTCTCGATTTTTGGCGAATTTTTGAAATTTCAAAATTACCTCCGCCCGCGCCCTGCGAAATCTGAAAATTTGATCTAATCAATGGAAAAAGCAGTAAGGGTATCGGCGGTTAAGATAGGCAAATCTGCCCCGAGCTGAAATTCGAAACTAACCGATGGAATTTGGTTCTTAGGGTCTGAAAACCACGCGGTAAAAATTTTGGCTCTCAACTCCACTCCTAGCCCCAGTTATTGGACAAAACGTGAATTTTTTCAGCCTTTCCATTAAAAATTTTCATTTCCGCGAGTTTTTCACCAATTTTTTTTTAATTTTCGTGAGGTGTACCCTATACTGAGGGGTATCAGTGGGTGGTTTGAAAAAAAATTTAGGATGATTTTTTCAAGCCAAAAATTGCGTTTGAAAACTTCAATTTGAGTTTTCTACATGATGTTTCAGAGGTGCAATTTTGAAAAAAATATATTTTATGTATCTAGTCCCTATGTACATCATGATATTTTTTTCAGAATTTTTTAGGTGGTGGAACACATTGAAAAATGCGAAAAACCCACTTTTTCATAGCGTTTTTCACTCATAAAATGGTAATCCTTGGTCGAAAAAATTTTTCTTGTAATTAGTATGTTCCAAAATACGTATTTATACACGACTTGTCAAATTTTCACCTCATTTCATTTCTGTTTCGCGATTTTTGAAATTTCAAGTCCAAATAAGTACAGCACAAGGCTCGAAATTGAATATCTTACTTTATTTTCCATACTAAATTATCATACGAAAAAATTTGCAACAGATTTATGTTCAGCAGCTTGAACTCCATTTTTATGGTCAAGGCACTCAAATTTTGAAAATTCAGTTTTGAGTCAACGATTTTGGTAGAGAGGCTCGACTGATATCTAACAAAAAAAAATTACATGTGTAAATGTGGTCAACCCTAGTATTGACGTACTACTGAAAGAAAATCGTTGACTCAAAACTGAATTTTCAAAATTTGAGTGCCTTGACCATACAAATGGAGTTCACTGAAGTAGTTTGAGCTACTGAACATAAATCTGTTGCAAATTTTTTCGTAAAACAATTTCGTATGGAAAATAAAATGAGATATTCAATTTCGAACCTTGCGCTTGCTGTACTTATTTGGACTTGAAATGACAAAAATCGCGAAAAAGAGATGAAATGAAGTGAAAATTTGACAAGTCGTGTATAAATACATATTTTGGAACATAATTACAAAAAAAAAAATTCGTCAAAAAATTACCATTTTATGAGTGAAAAACGCTGTGAAAAAGTGGGTTTTCGCATTTTTCAAGGTGTTCCACCACCTAAAAAATTCTGAAAAAAATATCATGATGTACATAGGGACTAGATACATAAAATATATTTTTTTCAAAATTGCACCTCTGAAACGTCATGTAGAAAACTCGAATTAAAGTTTTCCAACGCAATTTTTGGCTTGAAAAAATAACCTAACATTTTTTCAAACCACCAACTGATACCCCTCAGTATAGGGTACACCTCACGAAAATTTGAAAAAAATTGGTGAAAAACTCGCGGAAATAAAAATTTTTAATGGAAAGGCTAAAAAAATTAACGTTTTGTCCAATAACTGGGGCTAGGAGTGGAGTGGGGGGCCAACCTTTTTACCACGTGGTTTTCAGACCCTAAGAACCAAATTCCATCGGTTAGTTTCGAATTTCAGCTCGGGGGCAGATTCGCCTATCTTAACCGCCGGTACCATTTGATATATACCCTATTTTCGACCTCCCGAATCGATTGGAAGCGGTTTCGACGTTTCGGAGCCATCAGATAATTTTGGAATTTTCCAGCGCTGCGGTGGAGAAAAGCCCATAAAAATGGCCCATATGCACTTCAGCACCTATAATCGTGGGTTATCCATATTGGTGATCTATTTTGATCGATTAAAACACAATTTCCCTGGAAAATTTTTTTAAATTCGCCTAAAGCGCATACATTGAGGTGAAAAATTGAAACTTGGTAGATACCCTATGTATTTTCGACCTTCCGAATCGATGGAAAGTGGTTGTGAGACGTTTCGCAGCTACCAGAAAATTTTGGAATTTTCCAGCACGTAAAAAAAAGAAATGTATCTATCATGAATATTTTCAACTGCAATTATTCTAAGGGTATGAAGTTTAATAATGTGGTTGAATAGAGGTTTGCGATTCAGGAGGTCGAAAATAGGGTATATACCAAATTTCAGCTTTTTTCGCTGATTAGATCAAATTTTCATATTTCGCAGGGCGGAGGTAATTTAGATATTTCAAAAATTCGCCAAAAATCGACTCCGGAGTCGAACTCAAATCGACTCCAAATTGACTCCGAAGTCGAGCCGAAGTCAGAGAGTCAACTTTACTACTTTACATCTTCACTCTGGGAGTTAGGTGGAGTAAGAAGTCAAATTTTTTCTGATTTCTATTCCCTGCTCCAAAATCGGAGTCAAACTGACTCTAAACTGACTCCGGAGTCAAGGTGGAGTCAGGAGTCAACGTTTTGACTGACTCTACTTCCCTGCATTTAAAGAAAATATTCTCCGCCGTTTTTCGCCTCAGACAACTACCAACTGGTCCATTTTGAACACCGAACTTGAGACACTTTCACCTATCACAAACGAATTGAACCAAGCTCCTGAAATTGACTCTATACTTCATTCATTGATTAAATCAATTCTTTAAACCTCCCAAAAACCCACTAAAGTGATTTCCTTTCATGCAGGTACGATCAAACCAAAATTTCCCCTATCAATCACACGCCTTATCCTTGAAGAAAATCGACTTAGACGACAATGGCAACGCAACAAACGAAATGTTAACGAAAAAACTGAATCAAATCAATTTTAAAGATTATTTCAGTGGCGTAGCGAAGTGTTTTTTCTGGGGGGGGGGGGGGAGAGAAATTGGGAAATTGCGGAATTTTTTGAAACAAACAATCAATACGCTCCTGAATTAGTAAAATTTACCTGCTTGAATCAGTGAAATGACTTCAACTGAAAATCAGTGATTTTTCACCGATCTTTCGTTGATTGAGAAATCAATGAAAAATATTAATTTTCAGAAAAAATCATTTCACAGATTCTCAAAGGCAGAGTAGAAACACTTTTCAAAATAATTTACCCCCTCGGAGGGGGGGATTTTCTAAAAATTCCAAAATTCCTTGACTTTTTCAGATTTTTTAGAGAATGGACACCCTGAATTCGAAAAAAAATTGAAAATAGCTGCGCCCTGGTAAATATGTAAAAGCATCACATAACTCGATTTTAATTATTAAAATATTTTTTGGGATGAGACTATTCATGACTGAAGGAAAGAGAAAATGTTATATTTATTTGATAATTCGTTATTTTATTGAAATTCTAGATTTTTATGAAAACTTTTCATTTCTTGTCTCTTGAGATTTGACTTTTAAAAATCTTGAAATGATAAAAAGAGAAATTGTCATCAATCATTACGCAGAAAATTCTCCATGGTGAGTGGGAGGCTATTGTTGTAAGTAGGTATTCACTAATTTACAAAATGTTTGGATTGGATAAAAAAGACAAAACTTATTGAATTTTTAGTGAACTTTTGTTGAAGAGGACATATGGGTGTAGTCAAGGGAGGGAAAAAGAGGCTGAAGCTTCACCTTAAGCTTGTTGAAACGATTTATCATTTACAGAATATCTTAAGAAGAATAGGCACCATTGTTTGCTATTCAAGGTAATCTTTCAGAAATCACTGAATTTTAAAATTTTTCTTCGTTCAAATCTCCATAAGGTTACTTATGTTTTACTCTCATCGTGAAAATACTCCGACAGGGCCACTATGACTTTTACTTCTCTATATATGAGGGGCTTAGTTCCAAAACTCACTTTTGCCAAAAAAAATCGATGTCGTTTTTTTTGCGGATTCTGGTTCAGTTTTTCATACTGAATCGAAATCTGCAAAAAAAACGACATCTATTTTTTTTGGCAAAAGTGAGTTTTGGAACTAAGCCCCTCATATGTACATATATTTTAAAAAAATATGTAGTTTCTTCCCCAAATAATTTCTGGCTGCGTTTATTTGAGGAAGAGGAAAATTGTTTGAATTTCATAAAAAAATAACTGGTTCTTATGATTTCCTAGTAAAAGTCACAAAATCATAAATTCGCAAGCCTTTAACGAATTTCCATAATTTGAAAGCTTTCTTGTCTAGAGAAATGATTTCACGTAAGTATCAATTTCAAAAATTCTGCTATAAATTTAAGACACAATGACTTTGTTTCTAATTCTTAATCATTTCAGGTAAATATATTTACCGCCACTTCAATTTGAACAGTAAAAACGCCAGAATCATTAAATTTAAAATTTCAAACACACAATCGCTCAAAGCATACGTAACAATTACTGAAATTTTTCCTCAAGTTGAAGTTTTTCAAACTCCAACATTTTCCTTAAATTTTTTCAAACTCCAAAATTTTTCTCACATCTAATTTAGGTAGGCAACTTTTTTTTTTTCAAATAAAAAGATCTCGAAATTTTTAAACCCCGAATTTAAATCATTTTCGAAGTTTTTTCGTTCATTTATCCACATAAATTTTGTTTGAAAATTGAAATTTGGTAGATAATTATTTTATTTTAACAAATCTGTCTCGGAAAAATATCACGAGTGGAAATGTAGAAAAAGAAGAGAAAAATTGAGAGCGGAAATTAATTTATATAAGTTTGAATTTTCTCTACAGAAAAAATTCAAATTTACAACACTTAAAATTTTTTTTTGAAAATATTTAAACTTGGAAAAAAGTAGGTACCTAGCCATTACCAGCAGTGACGTACCGATAGGGGGGGAGCTCCCCTGAGGAAATTTTTTACTTGTGAGTTGGGAAAATTGAACATTTCAACACATCAGTTGGGAAAATTGGACAGTTGGGATTAATTTTTTTGATGAAAAATAACAAATAAAATAGTTGTTTCAAAAGTTGGAAATCAACAAAATTTTCACTTGTTCCAACTCAAAATTGGTAATTTTCCCAACTCGAAAATGGTAAATTTCCCAACTCAAAATTGGTTATTTTTCCAACTCAAAATTGGTCGTTCTCTCAAGTGATGAGTAAAAATGTCAGTTGGGACGATTAGTATTTATTTTTTTAATGAAAAATGAATAAATAAAATGGTTACCTATTTTAACAGTCGGAAATCAACAAAATTTTCACTTTTTAGTTGGGAAAATCAGTCATTTTCCTAACCTTTTCCAACTGAAAATTGATCATTTTCCCAGCGAACAATTATTAAACCGTTGTAATAAATGCTTTTTTAGAAAAAAAATTATTAATTACCTTGCAATTTAAAAATTTTCACTCGTCAACCAAAAAAATTTTATAGTTGTACTTGTAAATTAAAAGAGATTTTTTCGCACTTTTCTTCAAAATTATTCCAATTAATTTCATTGTTCTTATTCTCCTTAAAACTTATTTTTGATATTTGAAAATCCAATTTTTCAAAAGCTTCGGCCTCGCTACGCTCGGCCATGATATATTTCTGCTTTAATCATTTCAAAGTAGAAACAGTCGATTTTTCATTAAAGTTTATTTTTCCAAAACATTATTTTATTGCACATTCAATTTGAGGTTTTCTAAAATTTTCGCCCTCGCTTCGCTCGGGCCAAATCCATCTCCCTATTCTTTACATTGAAATTACAAAATTTTATTGATGTAAAATTATAATTTTTCTTCGAAACTCCACCCTTTCTTCGCTCAAGGCAAATAAACTATTTCGTATGTTTTTTCAACTACAATGACATTGCTTGTAGGTTTAAAAAATAATAATTTGGAGCACCTAACCAATGAAAAATTTATTCAGATTTCATATCTCAAAAAGGGTCTTATAGTAATGGGTTATAAGAACTTCAAAAGTTCGCAAAAATGATGAAAACGAGTAAAAAAAATCAAAAAATCTCGCGACTTGGGGAAAAATCAGTACCTACATGTAAATTTTAAGAAATCAGCAGGAAAAGTTTGAAAAAAAAATTGAATTGGTTCGCAAATTTGAATCTTACCCCCCTCCCCCCTCCGGAATTCTGATATCGGCTATATGTAGTTGAGAATTTTGAGAATTTGAGTTGGGATTTTCACCTCTTCTCCCCCCCCCCTGGAAAATGCCTTCGGTACGTCACTGATTACCAGGATTTTATCTCGACTCTCGAGACATGTGCAGCTTAATACTCGCATGTGGCTATTACGATTTGTACGCAATAAATAAACCAATAGACAAGACAAACAATCCCATTTAATTCACAAATTGAAAATTAAAAAAAAAATCGATCACTAAAAAACACAAATAATTTTACCAAACTGGTTACAAATCATACCAAAAAAAAATCACATAAATTTTAAAAAACCCACTCTGTGATCAGGCTCGGCGGTTCAATTCCATCTTCGACCATTCTTTCCTGAAATTTGGCGACTTTTTCAGAATCATTATCGAAAATCCATTTCAACATATTTACAATAGTGCTAGTCGACGCCTGAGTAAACACCTTATCGCAAATAGCCGGTATTTCCTCGTAATTATCGATCCTCTCCCGCTTAAAATTTCGTATAGCTTGATCATCGGCGAAATACCATTTGGCGAAATTATCGAAAAAAAACAATCCCTTTCCGGCGCCGAGATGTTTAGATCCCGGAACCCAGCAATTAAAAGCGTACAGATCGACGTGAGCTTGGAAAATCCCGTTCATATTCAACGAATCCTTATAAGCTGCGAATTCGGCCTCGTCCTTGGTACACCATTTCATCAATTCGTCGAAATTCGAAGCATTAAAATCGATATTCTGTCGAGTGACGAGGTACTGGCGAGAATGCTCTAAAAATTTCACCTTTAGTTTCTCCACGTCTTCTTCGCAGCTCAATAAACAATTTACGATTCGTTTGCAGTCGTTTAGATGGCATTGGATGGCCAAGCCGAACAAAGCTTTTGAGCCAGGAGCTGACAAAAATACATTTCTTTTGAATTTTTCCACTTCATCTGCGGTAGTGAAAATATTATCGACGAATATTTCAAAATTGTGCAATTTTTTGTCATCAATCAGGCCGCAAATGACGGTATTTATATTACTCTTGATGATATCTCGAGCCCTGATTACGACACCTGGGGAGTACTTTAACGAAACGAAATCCAAGTAATCTTTCAAATCCGAATAAAATCCTTGTCTGATCAACAACGTGTAAAAAAGTCTGAACTCGGCCATTTGCAATAATTTAAAACGGGCTAATTCTTCGTCGTCTGAATAACACATTGCTGTGAATTGCTCCAAATACGAAGGTTTCGATCTTAATACGATTTTCCGCCAATTCCTCTGCCATATCGATTTCCTGAACTCGAAAGTGTTTTTTCTCATCACCTCCAATAAGAATTCCACGTCGTGACCGTAGTTGTAAGCGAATCCGGGCGAATAGTGTCTCAATTTATCGAAAAATTCCGCCGAATGGTTGTTCAAAACGTACGTTTTCAGCGGATCCGGCGCCCTGGTCCAGATTTCCATCAATAGCCCGTCCACATTGTACTTCCGCAGACGATCGTTTTTCTCAATATTCCAACTGAGCTTCCACAGACCTTGAACCAGCTGCAGAAATACACCCTCGGAGATAACATTTTCCATATGGGTCCATAAGGCCAGCACATGCTCAACGTATTCGTGATTCGATAACAAAATTGTTAAAATTTCGCAGGCCTTTGCTTCGAGTACCCTTTGAGCTTGATATTCGTTCAATTTTGGCAACAAACACATCATCGCGTCGGTATCGTTGGTCTTGAATATTTCCAAAACCATGAATAATTGTACATCGGGATTCAATTTTTGCCAAAAATATTTCACCGCTGCCCAATTTCGTCTCCTGTTCGAGGTCATTATCCGATTTTCAAGGGATACCAAATCAGCGACCGAGGTCATCACGCAACCCCAATAATGAAACGGCATCGATCTTTCGGCCATGTTGGCTTTAACGAATTTCAAATCTTTCGACGCCGAAGGCCAAATTCGTCTGATATCTTCTTCCAAGCAGAACATGCAGGCTATTTTGAGCCTCATTTTGAGGTCAACATTGGGCCTGCTCAACGCTTTGATGCCTGTTTTACCGTAACTGATTCTGCCGTTCGGGTCGAAAACTACATCGTCGAAATTGGCCGAAAACACGGATTGCAATTCGGAGCTGAATTTCGAATAACATTTGACCCATTTTTGCAGATTTTCCCCCGTAGAGATGATTTTCTCGTCGATTATGTCCTTGATGCGGGATGGCACGGTGAAGTACTCGGTGCAGCTGAAATTATGCTCCAGGATCGAAGCGACGGTGGCGGTTCCGCGAGTGGAGCGTTTGTGACGCCATAAGGATAATGATAGCTCGGTCGAAGCTAAGGTGACCAAGGAGAGGGGGCCGTCGATGAATCTGAACGGATATTCGTCTCGTAGTATGACATCCATGTCGAAGAATCGGTTGCCAAAAACATAGATTTTTAGTACGTCGTTGAGCCGGATTTCGAGTTGAAATGAATCTGAAAGTTGAAAGGAAAGAAGATAAAAATGTGTTTTATGGGTAATGTTTATTGTAAGAGATGGAGGGGGAGGGGAGGTCACATTTATGCAAAAAATTATGAGAAATTTCAGGTAACAGGAAAGGCATCCCTACAGGTTCATTCTATGTCAACTCGACCAAGTTTTGACCTTTGGTCTTCCGATTTCGCTCAAAATTTTTTTACGAGTTCTCCTCGATGGTCTAGGTGGACCAGACCAAAAATACAATACTAGCTCCTAATTATTTTTACCACAAATGAGATTTCGATGATCCGAGTTCAAATTTATTTCTAGTTCAAATTTTTTCAATTTTTTGAATTATAAATTTTTTCAACGCTTTACTTATTCAATTTAAAAATTTTTTCCATCAGTACAATTTTTTTAGATGATTAAAATTTTTTTAAATTTTCAACTTTGATTTTTTAATTTTTTTTTAATTTTATATTTTTATTGATTTTTATTTATTTTAATTACTTACTTACTTATTGAAATGTAAGAAATTCTGAAAAAATTGAAATTGAAACTTTTAAAAATTCTTAAAGAAATCATCAATAAAAAAAATTTTCAAGTTGACAAAAATGGGGAAAAATTTGAAAATTATTTGAAAAAATTTTCGATTTAGAAGAAAATTTTGAAATACGTGGTTCAAAATTTTTTGAAGAAATCCAAGTTGGTAAAAATTTTCAATGCTACATTTTTTTCTAGTTTAAAATTTTTTTCCAAATATAAAATTGGTTTAGATTTAAATTTATGCATAATTTTTTCAACATTGAATTTTCACTTCGTATAGTTGCTTCAAAATTTCTTCCAACTCAAAATTTTTTTCCAATAATTTTCCAATTTTTTCTCTATTTTTTTAAACTTTATATTTTAAAAAATTTTCCATCTCTATGTTTTTGAAGATTTCTTTCAATTCAATAATTAAAAGAAATTTTAAAAAATACTGAACTAAAAAAAATTGATGCTCACATTAAAATATTTTCCAGTTATTGGTCAGAATTTTTCCACATTTCTTAAAACCTACGTAATAAAACGTCAATACGACAGTGGTTTTCAAAATTTGGTCCCTCCTTTCTATATTGACCCCAGCACTAAAGAATATCCATGTTGAAATTTCACCAAGTACCGGTAATCAATTATAAATCAGTCATTTTGTCTCAGTCAACCGTTGAGATTCACAAGGGATTTTTCCAGCCCTCGTGAGCCAGCCACCCGCAAGCGTCATTTGAATAACATTTCGACATTCTGCTATAAGAATCGTTTTAAAATTCTTTGAACTTTAAATATTTGTAACTGGAAATAAAGTAATTAAATAATGTGTTTTGCGGTGGAACTCAATAATACGTATTATATTCGTGTTCAGCAAGCTAAATTCACATGAAATCGACACCCATAATGTAAAAATTGCTTGGCTGGAAAAATTGGAGGGGGGAGGATTGCCTCAAAATTATGTCTTTATGTCCCTGCGTCTTTTTCAAGATATAGAGGATAGACTCGGAAAACATGTTGAAAAATTGTATTCCCTTTCAGTAGTAATCATACCGATTTGTATTTTTCTGCCATAAAAAGTCATCAAGGGTAGGGGTAGAGGTTGTTTGGGGAAAGGTGGAAATGAAAAATTAGTAATGGGGAAAAAATAATAAAAACCTGTAATTGTATTTTTGGTCTGGTTATGTCCCCACCTATCGACAGTACTTTACTTCTGACCATCGAATCGATTGAAAGCGGTTTCGAGACATTTTGAAACCTCCCAAAAATTTTGGACCTCCAGAATTGAAAAAATGGCATTAAAATAATCCACGTCAAATTGAACCCCAACAGCCTACAAGCGTAGATCGGTACTCTCTCAATTATAAATCAGTGAAAATTATCGAAAATCATTGAGAAACAGTCAGAATTGCACCACAGGAGAAAATCAGTAAATTTTTTTACTGAAAACAAATCAGTGAGAAAAATCACTGGAAAATCAGTGAAAATTCACTAAAAAGTCAGTAAAATTTTCAAAATTTGCTGAAAAATCAGTGAAAATTGTTGAAAAATTCTGAAAATTAGTGAATTTTGCTAATTTTTCTGTGCTGCAATTCTGACTATTTATCAGTGACTTTTCACTGATTCAGAATGAGAGAGTAGATCATCCTGATCGATTACAGCACAATTTTTCATAAATCGTTACTGACTAGTCAAATTCATATTTTACTCCAGCGAAATTTTTCAGTCAAAAATGAAAAGTACATAAGTACCTAGGTCAATATTAAGGCTAAATAAAAGTCATAATATCCAATACATCTTAGGTTTGGCTTCTCAAATTGATTGGGAGCGATTTCATTCATGCTATTTTTAAACCATCCAAAAAATTGAGGATTTTCCGGTTGTGAAAAAAAATTTCATGGAAAAAATACACGATTTTTTAGCTTTTTAATTCAATGAGTACACTATTACCCACCGCATTTCTTAGTTAAGGTCAACAATTTTTATACCAGAAAAAATGGCAGGCAGTAACGAATTATGGAATATTGTGTTCTTATTGATTAAATAAATTGCGAACGAGATGGGTAATTTACGTTTATGGGGGCAAAAGTTCACATGAAACATTTTTTTGAGCTCTCTTTCAATAGATACTGTAAAATTCCGAAATTTTTTGGAGGCTCTAAAATGTCTCACAACTGTTTCCAAACGACTAGATTAGATTAAATTTTCAAATTTTGCATTTCAGCAAGACCATCGAATAATTTTGAATTTTTGAAAATTCGCCAAAATTCTAAAAATGAATTTTGGGATTTGAAATTTGACAAGGAGTTTTTTTGGTTTTACCTTCTATATTTCCATTTTTTTTCAATTTTCGAAAAAAATTTCAAAATTTGAAGAATTTTTACGATATTTTGAGTAATATTAGAACTATTTTGATTGAAAATATATTTTATCAATATTTATTACATTTTCACGAAATTTTCAAGCAACTCGAATAACTTTACGAACATTTTGAACAATTATCATATGTTTTCGAAAAATTCCACCGAGTAAGGATCAAGTGGAGGGAAAGGTTTGTAAAGTGTTGAAAAATGTTTACTTTTTGCTTTTCGAATTCGGGTCTAATTTTTTAAGCTAGAAAAATTTTTTGCCGTTATTTGCACAAAATATCTTCGTATGTTGGAAAATTCTCCCAAAACCATGTCATTTTTCAGTTTTTTATAGCACAACCCTCTGTTTTTTTAATATTTCAACATTGTCGACTCCTCTTACAAATATTCCAAAAAAAAAAAATAGGTAGCGTAAAAAATTTCATACCCACCCCTCCTGAAAACGTCGCCTGATTCGGATTTGATTTCACGACATTTCAAACTATTTCATCGATTTCAACGTTATTTTCATGCATTTCAATTATTTTTTACATCATTCAAACTTCTGAACCTAGTAATACCTATTAAATGTTCAATACTTACAAAAATTGAATCAAATCAATGCCTTGATCAATTTACGTAGGCGATCACGTCAGAATTCAAAAATTGTAGTCTCTTCATCAGCGATAATCAAGAATCAATTCACCGACTTCGAGAAAAAAACAACTAAAATAACAACGAAACGGACAGACTTCATAATGTCAACTGAGAAACGACGAATACCTTAGAAACGCAGTCCACGTGATCACAAAAGATCACCCAGATTGAGATAACCATCTGACTTCTGACAACGGACAACGAAGACGAGAAATACTCCTACCATCTCTTACGGTGAACAAAACACCAACATCATGGTATTCTGACGTCACTGATACCAGATTTCGGGAGTTTCGCGCAAGTGCAATGTGCAACAGGATGAAAACTAGATTCAGTGGATTCCACCTCAACAGGTATTGATTAGGTCTCTACTCGACCTCATTCGTCATCTATTGCATTCATTTTAAATCAAGTGGAACGACCGAAGTACGAAAACACTGAATTGATGGGATGAAATTCTGCAGAGGGTAAAAAGTGATCTCATGGTAGTAATTTTTGTCAGTTGATCTATCGTATGCCCCCCCCCCCCCTCATCCATCTTTATCATCACCTAACAACCAGATGGCATCAGTTTCTGAGAATTCAACCATTTTCTTCGCCAACGAAATTTTTTCGAGATTGATCGAGCAAAAAGGAGAATGGCAGAAGGATCTCAAGAAGCCCATAATTTTCGTCCTAGTTTGAAAAAAAAATTTTCAAAAAAATTCAGAAATTTCAAGTTTTCTACCAAAAATTTAAATTTTGGAACCGCCTTGACAGATTCTGAAAATTTTACTCTGTTTCGAAAGGTCTCTCCCTCTTTTTTGAATAATTTTGGAAGTACCTACATATGTATCTACCTACCTACGATTTTTCAGATCCCTAATATAAAATTTAAATTATTTATTCTACGACTTGAAAATTAAGCCACAAATTTTTTCTGATCGCTAAAATAAATTTAAATTCATTTTTTCAATTTTTTTGCAGCATTGCTACCAATTGAATTTTTTGAAACTTGTGTAAATCAAAATTCAGTTGCCATCACTGCCATGAGAATCTTTTGAAAAATTTCATCAAAATTATTTGAAGCGTTTGAGTGAACAATTTAAATTTAGTAAAAATTAAAAAATCATAAAATTTACAATGTGCAATAGGGTGGGCCAAAAAAGCAAAAATTTTGATTTTTGAAAAGTTACCTCCGGCAAAAGTTGTTGACTGGATAGACTGGAAAAATGAAATAAAAAATTTCAAAATCGATTCATATCTTCCTATTGCGCAAGAGCATCTAATTCTTTAGAAACAGCCAAAAATTCAATATTTTTCAGAAATTTTAAAAGATTAAAAAAAAATCAAAATTGATTAAAATCAATTTTAGAGCTTATTTGGGGGCTATTTAAAGCAAAAAACACAACTTTTTTGAAAAAAATGCATGTTTTATAGTTTTTTTTTTTTTAATTTTCATATTTCTTCACCTCTGAAAAAAATTTAAAAAGTTATAAAACACTGCCTTTTTTTAAAAAAAAGTGTTTTTCGGTCTAGATAGTCACTAAAGAAGCTCTAAAATTAATTTTAATCGATTTTAAATTTTTTCGAAACTTTTGAAATTTTTAATTTTTGGCGTTTGAAGAATTGAAGGCTCTTGCGCAATTGGAAGATATATGAATCGATTTTGAAATTTTTTATTTTATTTTTCTTGTTTTCCAGCCAACAACTTTTGCAGGGGGTAACTTTTCAAAAATCAAAATTTTTGGTTTTTCGCCCTACCCTTATCTGCAACTCTACATATTCAATAATGAAACGACAAAAAACACGATTTTTTTCGAAAATAATCCTACTTCGAATTTTCTTAAATCGGTCTCCTTTTGAGCTGGGGGGTGGGGAGGCTCAAAATTTTTGGGAGGTCGTCCACTCAAATATGACGTTGTAACAGATTTTTCTCAAAAATCACTTCTTTTTTCACAAATTTTCATACAATTTTCAGAAAATTTTTCCTGGTGCAGAAAAATGACTGAAATAAAATTCTAAAAATTTCAGACAACTTCCCCTTTTCCCCTTCCTACAGAAAATTTTTCCAAAAAAAGAGAACTATATTTCAAATTTAAAATAAATACATATATTTAAAGAGGTCTACTGAATTTTTAAAATTTTTTTCACATGTTCATTTTCCCCATCCCTCCTCTTATCCACAAAAAATAGTATAAAAACACGTGCTTCAAATCAATAAATTCCACTCAAGATCCTGAAAATTTTCGGTTGGTTTCACTACGTAGAGAATTGAAGAGAATTTCGAACAAGCGAAACGAGAGTGAATTTTTTTCGAAAAAAGAAGCTATAAATTTTCAAATTTTATCAAAAAAATACCTAAGTAGGTATGGAAAAATTTTCAGGTTAGAAAAATTTTCGAATAATAAAACGCAACTTTTTATATTTTTATTTTTTCACTACCTTTCATTAAAAAATTCACTATTTTTACCACCTGCTGCAAAGACATCAGACCCCTCCCCCCCCCCCTTCAGAAAATTTTACCAAGTTATGAAAATTAAACTGAAATTTTTTAATTTTTGCACATATTTATTTTCCCCTCCCCTCCCCCCTCACAACATCCCACCAAAAAAAGAATAAAAACACGTGCTTCAAATCTATAACTTTCAATCAAGACCCTGCAATATTTCGGTTAGCTCCACTGTGTAGAGAATTGAAGAAGAAATTTCAAACAAGTGAAATAAGGATGAAATTTCCTTGAAAAAAATTGTAATTTTCAAATTTTTCAAATAATAAAACGCAATTTCCTATTTTTTTCATTTTTTCGCCACTTCTTATCAAAATGTTAACAAAATTCAGTACTTTCACCACCTATTAAGACACCTTGTCAAAGTAAACCATGGTACTTCAACTTCACCAATTTTCACCGACATCCAGGATTTTTTTTGATTCACCCTCATCTAAAAATATACCAAAAAAAAAACGAAAAAACTAAGACGAAATATTAAAATTCTCGTATATTTTACAACTTCAATTAGAAAATTTCTTTCAATTCACACATTAAAAAACATAAAAAAATAGATAACGAACTATATCTAAACAAATCTAGAACCCAACGTATTGGCCGGTATTACAGAACCCAAAACACCATCTTCGACCAACGTCTGCTGATACCTCATAATCGCCTGCAAATCTTTGTTGAACGCCCAAAGCAACATCCTATAAATAGCATCACGAGGCGCCTGCTGGTAAAACTTGCGAATAGCTTTGCTGTTTTTGTAGTTGATAATTTTATCCATCCTGAAATCTCGTTTGACTTTCTCATCGGCGAAGTACCATTCGGTGAAATTATCATAGAAGAATAATCGGCCCCAATTCTGCAAATACTCTTTTTCAAACGATTTAAAAGCATACGAATCGAAGCACGTTTCGAAAATCACGTTTATATCCAACGATCTCTTGAAAATTTCGATGTCAGATTCATTTTTCGTACACCATTTCAATAATTCATTCCATTTCGAAACGTCGAACTGTCTGGCCTTCGCAGTCGTCAGATATCCTGGCAAATGTTTCAAAAATTCGGTTTTCATTTCGTCCAGATTTCCATCGGAGGTTGAAAATCGACTGAAAATTCGCTGGAAATCGTTTAACCAGTCTCTGTTGAGCATAACGAACAAAGATTTTAAGCTTTTCGCCGACCAAAATAAATCCTGTTTGAATTTCGAGGCGCTGTTGGTGTCGGAAAATAACACGCCGACGAAATTCTCGAAATTCTCGAAATTTTTACAATCGAGCAGAGTCGAAATAATCACGCCGGTGTTATTCTTGAGGATGTTTTTCGCCATTTCGTGATCCAGGAGGTCGTTGCTCGAGCAGAATTTCATATATTCGGCCATATCCGAATAAAATCCGTACCTGATTAACGACGTGTACATCAATTTGTACTCGAGCATTGGTCCGGATTTAAAAGCATCGGTGGTTTCGTCTTCGGGTAAACATAATTCGACGAATTGCTTCAAATACGAAGGTTTGGTTCGTAAAACGATTTTTCTCCAATTCTGCTTCCAAATTGAATTCCTGAACTCGAACGTGTTTTTCCTCATCACCTCCAACAAAAATTCCATATCGTGGCCGTAGTTCTCAACGAATCTGGGCGAGCTGGATTTCAATTCGTTGAAAAATTTCGCCGAATGTTGGCTCAAAACGTGCGATTTAAATTGATCCGGCGACGAATCCCAGATTGTCATCAATAGCCCGTCTACTTTGTACCTTCGCATATTATCGTTTCTGTCAATATTCCAGGTGAGCTTCCACAGGCCTTCTATCAGCTGAAGAAATACTTCTTTGGAGATGACGTTTTCCATCTGGGTCCATAAGGCCAACACGTGCTCAACGTATTCGTGATTGGATAACAAAATCGATAGAATTTCGCAGGCCTTCGCTTCGAATACCTTCTGAGCTTCATTTTTTTTCAATTTAGGTAAAATACAAATCATGGCGTCGATATCGTTGGTGCCGAAGAATTCCAAAGCCCTGCGAACTCGCGCTTCGTCGTTCAAATCTTGCCAAAAATATCTCAACGCGGTCCAATTTCTTCTTCGGTATGCGTTCAAAACACGATTTTCAATTGGCTCGAAGTCTCTGGACGAGGTCATCATGCAGCCCCAATAATTAAACGGCATCGATGTATTCAATCTGTGGGTATCAACAAACCGCACGTCTGTCGACACTAAAGGCCAAATTCGTTTGATTTCGTCCTCCAAACAAAACATGCAGGCGATTTTAAACTTCGCTTTGTTATCGATACTGTCGTTTTTCAACGCTTTGGCGGCTGTTTTTCCATGACTGATTTTACCATTGGGGTCGCAAACGACGTCGTCGAAAGTGGTCGAAAATGCGTTTCGAATGTCGGAGCTGCTTTTCGCAAATAACTTCACCCAGTGTACCAGGTCGGTCTCCATTGAGTCGATTTTTTTGTCGATTAGGCCCTCGATGCGAGATGGCAGCGGATCGGAGATGTACTCGGTACACTTGAAACTCCTCAGGATCGAAGTGAACTGGTAGGATCGTCGTGAAACCGTCTCGATTTTTCCGCTAGTCGAAAGTTTGTGACGCCATAAGGCTAAAGACAGCTCGGTCGAAGCTAAGGTAACGAGGGATACGGGACCGTCGATGAATCGGAATGGATACTCGTCTGAACCGTCGTCCATGTCGAAGAGGTCAGCAAAATAGGTATCGACACGGTGCTGAGATGGAGTCAGAATTGAATTAGGTCTGGAAATTGAGAAAGAATACGAACAATTTATTTTATGGGTCATATTTTCAAGCGAGGGGAAAAGAAGGGGTAAATTATCAGACTATTTTTTTTTTTAATTTATTACAGTTTTATTCACATTTACAGAAATCTTCGTGAGAGGCGATAACGACAAATTTATTGTTTTTTCATAAATTTTGGAAAATTGTTCATCCTAAAAATTTTTTCTCTAAATTTAAAGGATGTTTGAAATTTTGAGCAATTTTATTTTGCATTACCTATGTATTTCGAATTTTTTTCATCGAACTTAATTTATCACTAGATCCTAATAATTTTGGCAAAAAATGAGATTTCGACGATCTAAGTCCAAATTTAATTTTTTTCATACTTTTAAAAATTGCTTCCCATTACTAACGCCATGCACAGAAACTAGGGCTACAGGCGTTTAGGAATAGAGGTTATGTATTGATAAGGTTTATAGACCTTATTGAGCTAAAGAATTTCTTTTTGAAAAATAGGAAGTTGGAATTTTTTTTCGAATTCAAAGTTGAGTAAGTACAAAGAATTTGAGGAAAAATTTTTAAATGATTGTACTAAAAAGTTTTTGAGTTGAAAGAAATTTTAAACAATATGAGGTTGAATTTTTTTTAAAATCAAAGTTGAAAAATTTGGAGAAAATTTTAATTTAAAAAAATTTCGCAGTTGGAAAAAATTTTAGTCCTTGTTGAAAATTTTTCCAACATTGATTTCTTCAAATTATTTCTAGCTGCATATTTTTTCAAATTTCTGCCAACTCGAAAGTTTTTCCTAATAATTTTAAAATTTTTCCTCAATTTTTTAAAATAGATTTTTTTAGTTGGAAATTTTCAAATTTTTTTTTCAACTTTGAATTTATCAAAAATCAATTCAATTTTTTTTTAAATTTCTGCCAACTCAATAAATAATTTAGAAGATTTTTTTTAAATATTTACAAAATCGGAGTTGGAAAATTTTTGAGAGCATTTAAATTTTGAAAAATTTTACTGCATGAAAAATTTTAAAATTGGATATTATTTTGAAAAAAAAATTAGAATTTAAAAAGGTTGAAAACATTTAGAGTTGACAAAATTTGATCTTTGAATAAATTTAGACCTAGATCTTCACGAAAAAATTAACTTTAACGATAACATATCTACAATTTTAACAAGCAAATATGTACAAAAGGAAAATTTACAGCAATTATATCAAAAATAGAAATCGATTACTTGAACCCAGAGAGCCAATCACGAATAAATTATTATATTTATAAGAAGTGATAAGGAGGAATACGAGGAGGTGATAGACTGCCGGAACCAAAAAATAACTCGATTTTTGAGTTCAGCATCGTTAAAAATGTAAAGAACAACCTACCTTCCGAGTTTTTTAATTTTTTAATTTTTGGCACCGAATTTGGGTCTTTTTTGTGGAGGGGAAGGGGGAGGGTAAAATTCAAAAGCTGAAGGATACTCGAACTCAGCAAGCAAAAAAACATATGCAGCTATGCAAGAAAAGTAATTTGAATATTTTTTTTTAAATTTTGCCCAGAATTATTTACAGATTATTAAACTACACCCCTGAAATTCAATATATCATCGAAAATTGAGCTTTTCACTGAAAAGTTCAATTTTGAACTTTGAAAAATTTTATAAACCATTTTGAATCTTCTTCCCATTCTCTACCCTCTCTTCAATTACATACAAACAAAATTTCTTGAAGTATCGCCTGTTTTGTGATACAAGATATCGAAGCTTCTATTTTTTTAAATGAAAAATTATAGAGATGAATAAAAAACAAGGCCTCTCAAGGCTCCAAAGGGGTCTAGAACTGGAAAAATCTCGTAAAAAATCTTGTAAAATTTGAAGATTCAAATCAAAAAGTAATCGAGTTAACATAGAAATGTAATGATCCGTTAGTATGTAAATATGGGAGGGAATTGGTAAGTTGATTCCCTGAATTCAGAAATATGTGAATTAATTCCCTTTTGGGGGTGGGGTATGTACGATTTGATTCCGAACCTCGTTCAAACTAATATTAACGTTGCCCAGGAGATACAACTTTTTCAGAATTTTTAGGTATCAACTTTAAATTCTGAAAACCTGGTTTAAATTCAATGTAAATCATTTTAGGATTTGGAAAAAATTTGGAAAAAAACTTGGGAATTCGAAAAAAAATATAATAAAATTTAAAGTAGAAAAAAATTGCAGGAAAAATTTAGAGTTGAAAAAAAAATTCAAGAAAAATTTCCGGATCGAAAATAATTTTGAGAAAAAAAATTCAGAAAAAGTATAAACATGAAAAAAGCTGAGAAAATTTTAGGCTGAAAAAAATTTTGGCGTTGAAAATACTTTAGAAAAAAATCAAGAGATGAAAATAATTTGAAAAAAATAGGAGTCGAAATTTGAAAAAAAAATCCAGGAAAAAATATTGAGCCAAAAATTTAGAGTTGAAATCAATTTTAGAGAAAAAGTGAGAATCAACTACTATTCACATAACCCGGAAAAAAATGGGAAATTGGGATAATAAATCCGCCTATCTTTTCACACGAATATTTCTTTGGGAATCAACTCACTTACAGCCAGGGAATCCTATTTTTGACCTCTAAGAACTCATTGGAATCGGCTTCGAGCCAATCTAAAGCCTCCAGAAAATTTAAAAATTTTTCAGATATGAAAAAAAGACCATGGATTTGACCCCTGTTCTGGTAGCAATAAATTTTGAAAAATTATATTTCAATCAATCAAACAGGGATACCTACCTACCCATAAATTTTGGTATCCAGTTTGTAAGAAAGTACAGAAGTTCATTTCGGCCTTTTTTAAAAAAAAATTTAAGCTGAAAAATTCAAAAAATTTTGGAGAACTGAAATGAACACGAAAACGCTTCTTTAATAGTCCGGGCAAATAAGAGAAAAAATGTGCTAAACCCCCCAAAAATTAAAGCCTGTTTTTTTTCTCGTTTTACGTTCTTAATAGTCCACTACACAACATACTAAAATGGACACCCCTTAACCGTCCGCTACTCCCAGGGGAGGGGTACACGTCCGCTGAAAACCGGTTTTTCGTGAATATCTCCTCAAATAAGCCTCAAAATTGAAAAGTAGTTATGAACAATCTTGTTCTACGCGCAATTTCCTATCGGAAGGTTTTTTTTTCTTTTTCAAAAACACTCACTGTCTTGACCAAAAATTAAGGGGAAAAACACCTATTTTTCAACAATTTACAGCATTTTTGGAAAAAATCGAAACTTTTGGGAATATCTCCTCAAAAAAACCTCAAAATGGAAAAATGGTTATGAACAATCACGTTCTACGTATAATTTCCTATCATACAGGTTCGTTTTTTTTTCCGAAAACACTAGCTTCTTTACCCAAAAATTAAGGGTGAAAAAACACCTATTTTTCCAATATTCACAGTATTTTTGGAAATTATGGAAATACGAAGCTAAAAGTATCCAAAATGAGTATTTTTTTTATACATGCTGGTAGGGTATTCCAAAAAAAGTCACCGCAAAAATTTCAACCCCTATAAGGAAGGTTATTGAAATTAATACTGCATTTAAAAAATCGAAGTTGTGGAAAGAAAAAGTACTATAAAAGCGATGTTATTGCTAATTATTATTGGTGATAGGAAACATTTATTTACGTCGTAAGGATTTAAAAACGATATTTTCAGCTTCGTATTTCCATCATTTCCAAAAATACTGTAAATATTGGAAAAATGGGCATTTTTCACCCTTAATTTTTGGACAAAGAAGCGGTTGTTTTCGAAAAAAAACGAACCTGTCTGATAGGAAATTACACGTAGAACATGATTGTTCATAATCATTTTTCCATTTTGAGGCTTTTTTGAGGAGATATTCCCAAAAGTTTCGATTTTTTCCAAAAATGCCGTAAATTGTTGAAAAATAGGTGTTTTTTACCCTTAATTTTTGGTCAGGGAAGTAAGTGTTTTTGAAAAATAAAAAAACCCTTTCGATAGAAAATTACGCGTAGAACAAGATTGTTCATAAATACTTTTCAATTTTGAGGCTTATTTGAGGAGATATTCACGAAAAACCGGTTTTCAGTGGACGTTTACCCCACCCCTTTGAGTAGCGGAGGGTTGTGGGGGTGTCCATTTTAGTATGTTGTGTAGTGGACCATTACGAACGTAAAACGAGAAAAAAAATCAGGCTTCAATTTTTGGGGGTCAACTCCTAAAATGCCTGGACTATAAATCAATTCGAAAGGTTGAAATTACCTCCATTACATTAATTTTGATATTGTGCAGGACTATGAAGTGATTTTGAATATTAAAAAATTCGCCAAAATTCGAAAAATGAACTTGAGCACCAGATATTTTTAAAAGAAGCCTTTTTGATGTTCTTTCACTTTATTTTTGTCGTATAGCCCAAAATTTCAAAGCCGATTGGGATATCTCCCTTGAAAATGAGTAATTTTAACGTACTGTTTTAGCAACTACAACTTATTTTGAGGATTGAAAAGAGAAATTTGATAGTTGAATTCCAATTTGAAAAAATACACCATTTTACACAATGCAGAGTATTTAAACGTCACGTCGGTGGGTCTAAACCTAAACTAGATATTAAAACAAAATCTACGTGACTTACACTTCTTCACAATACGTGCGATGGATAACGAAAATTTTTCAACACTCAGTTCACCGATTTAAACACAAACATTACAACTAAAATCATAGGTAGTCGAAATTCAAAATATCAACCGAGTAAAAACGAACATCTATAAAACCGAGAAACGTGTCCGCAGTATATCACTGAGAATAACCAACTGACCTCGACATCAGAGACAAAAAATATTTCTATACTTATACAACGGAGAAATTTACAAGAGTGACTCGGTAATCATTACTGCGAAAACAGTATTCATACCCTTAATACGGTACTGATTACCCGAAAAAACGGTATTCATTCCCTCACTACGGTAATCATTAGGTACCTTATTTACGATAATCCAGGGACATGGTGCTCTCCTGGGACAACTTCTCTGAAAAGAATATAATCGTTACATTACTGGGTGCTTATTAATACCGGAGTCTGGGTAATTACCCTGTTCGGGTATCAATAACCATCAGGTTATGCAAAGATTACTTTTTTCCAAGGACTGGAATGTAATGTACCTAACAATGCATTCATTCTGTCCCTCAATCACTGTAAATACAAATACTGAGCCACCGGAATTTTTTTCAGAGTATTGATAACCAGCATCTTAATTCATGATTCGTGGTAATCTAATCTAACGTCTTTATTATGAGAGCGTCGAGTTTCAATGTGTAGAGTTCTCGGAAATGATGCGGTACGATTTTTTTCTCAAGTTCTTCTTATCACGTAACGACACTCATTCTGTCTCTGAGTCTTTAGTCCAGATTCCAGAATATTTTTTACTTCTTTAAAACAGTTTAAAATTATCTGAACCTTTTTTCCAAGTCCAAATTTTTTCATATTCTTCTCAACTCAAGTTTTTTTTTCAGACGTAATTTTCTCGAATTAAATTTTTTTCCCAATTTTCTCCACTCATTTTTTCTTCTTCAATTTTTTTTCAATTTTCTCGACTCAAATTTCTGTTTTTTAATTTCCTCAACTCAAATTATTTTCTTTCAATTTTCTCAACTCAAATTTTTTTTCTTCAAATTTTCTAAACTTGAATTTTTTTCTTCTAATTTTCTCAACTCATTTTTTTTTTCTTTTAATTTTCTCAACTCAAACTTTTTTAGACGTAATATTTTCAACTCAACTTTTTTTCATTCAATTTTCTCAATTCAAATTTTTTTTTTAAATTTTCTCAACTCAAATTTTTTTCTTCCAATTTTCTATTTTTCTTCAATAAATTCTTTTCTTTTCATAACTTGTGTCATTACGCGATAAGAACTCGGAAAAGAAATTATGCTGCTGCAAACTTTGAGTTAAGAAAATTACATCTGAAAAAATTTGAGTTGAGAAAATTATAAAAAAAATTGAGTTGAGAAAATTTAAAGAAAAAAAATTGTGTTGAGAAAATTACGTCTGAAAAAAAACGTAAGTTGAAAAAAAATATGAAAAAAATTTGGACTCGGAAAAAAGGTTCAGAAAATTTTTAACTGTTTTAAAAAATCATAAAATATTCTGGACCAAAGGACTGGCAATGAGAGTCAGAATGAGTATCGTTACGTGATAAGAATTTGGAAAAAATCGTGCCACACCATTTCCGACAACCCAACAATGAAACTATACGCTCGTGAGATACGAACTCAAATTCGAATTGAAGATAGAAATAATTTCTCTTCATTTTCGCACTATTTATGATAAAAATTTAGAAGAAAAATTTATTTTCAAATCGAAATTATCTAATAATTCAAGTAGGTAGTCCAATAGGATCAACATTGTATAGCGAAAGACTAGAAGGCCATTCAACTTTCGGCTCTAATAGTCTATTTTTATACCTTGAACATAAATCTGAGGTATCCGGTTGAGTCCCAAGGGATCTCTCCCAAATTGTGGACCATTGCCCCCAAATCAGGTTTTTGGTCCATATTTGTCAAAATATTGGTGCTATAGGAGAAATGAGGTCTATGAAACTTATTCTACGTCAAGTTTCCCATTAAATGACTTTTAATTGGTGTTCACAAACCCGAGGGGGCTGGAACTATAGTTGATCAAAGACAGGGGGTTTTCTCCAAAAATACCTACGATTTTTCGCTAATATCCGCTCAAATATTGATCCTGGTTCGAAAATGGGGTCTACAAAATTTAATCTACACCCCTATCAGATGACTTACGAAAGATTTTCACGAAGCTAAGGGGCTGGAGCTACAATTGAGCAAAGAGAGAGGGTTCTAATGTATTTCATTATGAAAAATACCCGAAAATCGCAGTTTTTGCCTCAACATTGCACACAATGGTCAGGAATAAATGGTCAATACGATATTCGAACAATAGAGGTCAGACGCGATCTATAGACTCACATCTGAGCTTCACACGTCTTGATGGGGAAGAATAGTTGAGTCCCCTGCAATTTCAATTTCGACAATTTTTAGAGTGATTTTTGAATATTTTGGTCTCCGCACGTAAGTGGCTTCCCTTCCCTAATTTTTTTTTGGTCTTGTTGTTCATTATGCCAACTTACATGTTATTTTTTTTGAAAAATGTACAAGTTTTCAACCGCACTTTGACGCATTATTATGAATCGCATCAGAAACCCCTCTCTTTGCTCAATTGTAGCTCCAGCCCCCTTGGGTTTGTGCAAATCATTCACTAATTAATTTATCATAATTTATCGCTATTTCGAGGGGAGAAGGGGTACAATTAAGCGATACGTTTCACATTTCCAAAAAAAAATCAATTTACCAAAATATAAAATCATAATTATAAATAACAGTTTTGCGACTCACCGAAAACTGAAAATGTTAAGCAAGCTGTCACGAAATACAGTTTTCTTTAAATTGGTTCTTCCATTTCTTCACATCTATAAAATGACGAAATGGATTAAAATAAAGCCAAGATCACTTGAAATATCGTAAAATTCTCTAAAGAGAAAAAACATTGAAAATTATTTGATACTGATAAAATTTACAAAAATTTCGCGAGTAAAATTTTTCCAAAATATGAAAACTATGGTTAAATTTTAGTTTAAAAAAAGGCGTCGAGGAGAATAATTTTATTGAAAAAGAATAAATTTACGTCAAATTTGTAGAACAGGGTGTCCACAATATTTCAGAAATGATTTTTCCTGACTTTTCCACGTTTTCCTGACCAATTTTTCGAAATTTTCCAGACCTTTTACACATTATGTTCATAAAGTATGGCAAAGGGGGCAATTTTTTCGCGTGATATACTTTGAAATTGTGCAGAAAAATGATTTGAAAGTCATGGTGTCTTGACGATTTTTTTTTTCAAAAATCACTACTTTTTACGAGATTTTTAGACGCTTACCTCAAAAACGACTCAAATTCAATTCTGGAAATTTTCGATCTCACTCACCCCTTCCCTCTTGGCACAAAAACTTGAGACCTTAAATTTATAATAACAGAAAACATTTAAAATAAAAAATAAAAACTTCATTTTAAACCAAAATTATAGATACTTATAAAGTTTTGAAAAATTAAATAAATTTTGCCAGGCTGTCTACCAAATCATGCGAGTTGAAGTTCAGATTTTTCCGGGCTGAAAATTCAAAAATTCCCTCGTAATTTATCACTCCCCTCTCCTCCCCAACCCACCCAAAACGACAACCCCCGCAATTTTTTCGCTTGGCCCCAGTTTTCAAAAAAAAAATAAAGGATTCTGTAGAAAGAAAGGTATGATTTATCCTACTTTCGGATTTAAAAAAAAATTCCAGCGAAAATTCCAAAAATTCCTGACTTTTCCAAGCTAACAAAAGTTCCTGATTTTTTCTGGGTTTTCAGGTTTTCCAGAAAGTGGACACCCTGTAGAAATGCAAAAAAATCATTCGAGTTTTTAATAATTTGACTAAAAACAACATGAGAATGAAAAATTTTCCATGTTTCACTTCAACCGATTTTTTGCCACCATATCTACGAATAATTTTGACAAAAGTTTAAGATTTCAGATTTTTTTGAAAAAATAAATTTCAACAATAATTAGGTATTTTGAAATTTTCATCAACATATTTTCAATTTCAATAAGTGTTAAAACAATTCTCTTTTTGAAATAATTTCAACAATATTCATTACTTTTTAAATACCTATTTTATTTTATTTTTTGGAAATTTTACAACTTTTTTTTTCATTTCATCACTTGAACCACTCTTATAATATTTGAAAGCCATTCAAGAACTAACCTCACGATTTTCAAAATATTTTAAACAATTTTGACAGTTTTGGAATTTTTTCACTCAATTTTAATATTTTTCAACAAATTTTAAGCAACATTTTGAATACCTTCTTCAAATTTTGTAATTCTATGTCATGTTTGGAACAATTCCCAAAAACTGAACCAATTTCAACGCAATTTTAGGTAGTTAAATAAATATTTGTTTTCCAATATTTAAAAAAATTTTCAAGCACGTCTTTCATTTTTAAATGAGAACTCAGAGAACTGTCCAGTAAACTCATTTCACATCCAATTTTTTTCAGGGACGGTTCGAGCACAAGTATTTTAGGGGGATGAAAAGAGAAAATTGCCGACAAAAAAATGTAACAAGCAAAAGATGAAGTAGATAGGTACCTACAACTGTTATTCAAGAAATTAGCTCAGTAACTTTCACAAATTTATGGAAGAGACCACGAAAAAATGCTTCCTTTCGGTGAAAATTTTCTACATGTTCGAATAAGTATGAATTGTCACAAGATTAGATCCACGTTTTTTTTTTGTTTTTTTTTTTTTAAATTCACATATAACTAGAAAACAGTACCTCCCCCCTCCTTCCTGGAGTATTCATCTTATACATACAATCAAATCGCAATTCCTAGAAAAGTTTATCGGTGCGATGGAAAAATATTAAATGCAATAAGTACAAAAAAATTGAATAATTTATTCTGATCTAAAATACTATAAGTAAGTATATTTTTAAAATATAATAAATAATGTTAAAATACGAGTTATAATGATAAAATTTCGTTTAAAAATAAATAAAATAAATAAATTCCATTCAATAAATAATTGAAAAAAGTCGAGCAACGAGTTGGACTTTAAAACAATTTTTTTTCAAATCATTCATCCATTGGTTCTTCCCTCGATTCCGAGACTTCTTCGTCCTCATCTGACGCTTCATCTTCATCCTCTTCATCGTCACTGAACCTCAAAAAATCAACGTCTTTGCAAAACTTCTCTATCTTTTCTTCATCGTTATCGAAAAACCAATTCAACACGTGTCCAATCGCGATCCCGTCTCTTGCATCGAACAACCCAACAAGGGCTCCAACTTCGCTGTAATTATAAATCTTATCCAGTTTGAATTTCGTTGCAGCTTGGCGGTCTTCAAAATACCAAAGTAAAAATCCCTTCACAGGAGAAGTGCTCATTATAATATCTGATCTAGGAATGGCCTTCTTGAGTACTTCAGCGAAATCAGACATCGTTTTATTTTCAAAAGTTACAACATAATCACCTTTCATCATTTTGGTTAAGATTACATCGAACACGACATCAATTTGAATGGATTTTTTGAACTTGGCCAATTCCTGTTCGTTCAGAGCACACCATAAAAAGAACTCTTGCCATTCCCGAATACGAAATGATTTAAATATACCATTCGTGACGTTCTGTTTACAAATTTCGAAACATCTTCGTTTGATTTCCACCAGTAAATCGGTATCGGAGCTGAGGAAAAATTCGGCCATATTCCTAACTCCATTCAGGTGGGTTTGGTTTAATAAATCGTACCACGATTCCACACGTCCCCGAATATTTTCACGTTTAAATTGCTTAGCTGAATCCGGCGAAGAAAATGCTTTATCGATAAAGTCGTTGAATTTGACCAATGAATTATAACTGAACTTATGCATTCGGTCCAGATTCGAGTCGATAATTTCCTTCATTACTTTTCGTACTTTTTCTTCGTCATTGGACGAGAAATATTTCAAGTATTCGATCAACTCGTCGGTTAATCCGAATTCGATAAATTTATCAAAACTAGCGGACGCTTTTTCGTACACCATGATGTAATTTTCCTTGAAAAACTCGATTTCTTCTTCGTCGTCGTCCCATATTAATTTCAGGCAATTAAGTAAATCGGCCGGTGTCGCGATAAGCATCACCTTACGCCAATTTTTCGTCCAAAATTTGTGCACTATTTGCTCGGAATTCGACTTGGCCAATATATCTAGAAAAAATCGCATATCGCGACCGTACCAACGCATATCACCGTCGTCCTCCGGTCCCAGCAAATAGTCGAAGTAACTATCGCAATCCATCTTCAGTATTCGTCTCCTGAAATCCTCCGGAGCAGTGGACCACACATGGTAGATGAAAACCGCAGCATGATCGAGATGGAACTTTTCTTCGATAAACGCCAATCTGTACAATTTATACAGAATACTGCCAAACTGGTACTTGGAAATTTTATCTTTCATGTAATTCCACGCTTGCGGAGCGAAATTACAATTGGCCGAGTCGTGTTTGGTCAAGCTGTACAGAATATTACTCGAGCATGTCTTCAGAGCCTCGTCCAATTGAGCTTTGTTCAATTTTGGCAGCAAATATTTGGCGAAGTGGCCCTCAGACACCAAACATCCGATATGAGAGAGCTTCTCATCTTCGTTCAATTTCTCCCACAAGTATTCGATTTGAGGCCACAGGTTGAATTTATCCGGTTCCGATAAAATTAGGAGACGATATTCGATCGAGTGTTGCTGGTCACCCGGTATCTTGGTTAGGTCGTTTCTCATACGACAAATCCAATAATACAAAGTGGGATATTCGTTGAAATCTACATCCTTGAAATGATCATCTTCGGATACCGAAGGCCACAAACGATTGATTTCCGGTTCGAAACAATAAGCGCAGCAGATTCTGAACTCCTCCACTGGGCTAAGCTTGCCACTGGCAAGAATATTCCTGGCTGTAGCTTTGCAACCAATGTTGCCGTTGGAATCCAGCACCAAGTAATCGAAATATTTCATTATCATTTTGTAACCGTCGTCTTCGAAGAGCTCGTGGTGGTAAAGCCACCATCTTTTTAGCTCCTTGGCGTTAAATTTAATACGACGATCGATTTGATCTCTGATACGATTAGGTAATTGATATATTTCAATGCTGCTGAGGTCAAGGCTAAACCAGCTGTATCCGTGATTGGAGATTTCATCAAGGTAAAGATGATCGAGATGATGATGCCAACAGACCATGGCTGCAGCCGAAGAAGCAATCGATGCCAGTGTTGCTGGAGATGAGTAAAACGTGATCGGATTTTCTCTCGGGTGGTGGTTTTCTTCGTCGAACATCTTGGATAGAAGAGAAGAATGTCGAGTAAGAGGTGATATGGTCTTCAGGCTGGAATCGTAGATGATTTCAAACGTCAACCTATAATCGAAATGATATCGTTACTATTTCAAATGCACAAATAAAATCAATCAACGAGAGAGTAAGCAATCGATATCAGTGTTCCTGGAGTTCTGGAGATGAGAGGAACTTGAGTGGGTTTTCCTCTTCGGCGATAATTTCAAACATACTTGAACGTTGAAGATTATTGATTAGAATTGTAGAATTGATCAACTGTGCCCATAAGTAATCGAAACGTGAGTTGTAATACTTATCTACTTCGAAATCACGAATCAAAAAACACCAAAACTCGCGAGTCACTCGATAGATCACAAATGTAGATCAGGTAGATAAATTATCTCAATTTGATCGTCAATATATTACTTTATTTTTCTAAGGAGAGAAGAATGACGTGGAAGGAAGGACGAAGGACTATAACGTGGCTTAAGGCAGAAAATTTCGTCTACTCGTGCCATTACTGAACTGGAAATATATTTGCAGTATCTTAATTCTTTTGAACATTTAAATAAAATACGAAATATTACAATAAAGTAAATAAGCAACGAGCTATTTGGTTAATTAGTCTTACCAAATGTTGAACTTTCAAACTCTGGATAGATAACCGGTTCCTCTTCTTCATCCGATCAAATATGGACGCGAAGGACGATAATACACGAAATGGGGTGAATTATTAATTAAAATCAAAACTCGAATACATTTTTAGACGATTTATAAATTTTTAACCACGAAAACGTAAAATAGAATCGAGAATGAGGTACGAAATCGCGAAATATTGAATGTTGATGATAACACTTGACGCCAGCCATAGGGGAGTAGTTATTTTCCATGACGTGTGAGAAAAATGAACGATAATGTTCGAATAATGAACGATACTGATTCTTCACTCAAATCTTCGATTTCGCTCCAGAAATAAATTTTTTTTTCAGAGAATTTTTCCATCAGTAGTATTAGTACAATAATTTTTTAAACTTTAATTAAATTCTGGGAGTTGATATTTACCACTTCAATCTTCAATCGTGAAGAATTATTGTAAGAGTGAACGATCTTGCCCACCGCCCATCCTATACTTAAATGTGTTTATACAGGGTGACTGAAAATTGCTTCCCCCAAAAAATTTAAAATTTCGGTAAAAAATTATTATTGATAGGGTAAATTTTTTTTGGTCATATTCTACTAATATAGATCGTCTTCTAATCTCTGTATAATTTTATAACCCCAAAAAATTCAATATTGCTCAATTTTTCCCTTAAACCAGAGCATAATTCAATAATGCTGAATTAAATCACCTGACTCCAATTTGTGAAGCGCTGAAATGCAATCCTTCTTATTTCAAAATTGAACACACTGTTTTCAGATTAACAGGGTTCAATTCAAGATTTTGAGGAACTCGTCACCTATCCACAGAAATTCCTAGATTTTATTCCACGCAATTTTTAAATTTCGTTCGACTAGGTTTAGCTATAGCATTGTAAGCGAAAATCAAATTATTCTTCACAAAAAATTCAAAAATGATTGAGAATTTTTGAAGAGGCCTGTGATCGAATAGTAATGGACCAAGGATGCTGCCAGAGTTGAAATTTTTTGGATAAGTTAATTAGGGAATTTTTGCTAAGCATTTTTTTTGGGAACTACTTTTCGGTCACCCTGTAAAAATTTACGTTTTCATAATTTCTTTCACTTTCATTTTTTAGTTAACGTAAAAAAATTATTGAAATTAAAAATTAATCCTAAAAATGTAAAACAAAAATCCCAAAATACAAAAGATATAAATATGATCTTTCAAACGTCTCTAATTGCAATAATGAGTAATTATTGCCAAATGTCAATGCAATTTGAATTGAATATAAATAATTTACTACGTTCCTATAGATTTTACTAACTACATAATATTACAGGGTGACTGAAAATTACTTCCCCAAAAAAATTTAAAATTTCGGTAAAAAATTATTATTGATAGGGTAAATTTTTTTTGGTCATATTCTACTAATATAGATCGTCTTCTAATCTTTGTATAATTTATAATCCGAAAAAATTCAATATTGCGCAATTTTTCCCTTAAACCAGAGCATAATTCAATAATGCTGAATTAAATCACCTGACTCCAATTTATGAAGCGCTGAAATTTAATCCTCCTTATTTCAAAATTGAACGCACTGTTTTCAGATTAACAGGGTTCAATTCAATATTTTGAGGAACTCGTCACCTATCCACAGAAATTCCTAGATTTTATTCCACACAATTTTTAAATTTCGTTCGACTAGGTTTAACTATAGCATTGTAAGCGAAAATCAAATTATTCTTCACAAAAAATTCAAAAATGATTGAGAATTTTTGAAGGGGCCTGTGTTCGAATAGTAATGGACCAAGGATGCTGCCAGAGTTGAAATTTTTTGGATAAGTTAATTAGGGAATTTTTGCTAAGCATTTTTTTTTGGGAACTACTTTTCGGTCACCCTGTATTTTTACCAAAATCTGATTTCGACGATGTGAGTCCGAATTTATTCCAAGTTCCAAATTATGTACCTCTAAATTTTTTTAATATAGCAGGTATCCAATTTTATAACTCTTTCCAGCTGTAAAATTTTTAAATTAAAATTTCCAATTATCAAGTTGGAAAAAATTTTAAAAAACAAGGTTGAAATCTTTGAAAAAATTGGAGTAGGGAAAAAATTGCGGGAAAAAGAAAATAAACATTTATTTTTTGAATACTTATTGGAAGAAATTTTTAGAAATTTTACAATAGGAAAAACTTTCACCAATTTCAGTATTAAAATTTTTTTCAACCTGATATTTAAAAGAATTTTTCCCAATAATTTTAGAACGTTTCTTCAATTTTCTCTCAACTTGAAATATTTCTAATTGAAAATTTTCTATAGGTAATTTTGTTCAACTTCGAATTTTTAAAAAAATATTTAACCTCATGTTTTTCAAAATTTATTTTTACTTACCTACTCATTAATCAATTGGAAAAAAATTTTAAAATAATGAAAATTAAATTGAACCGTTTATGGTAGTTAATTTGAAATTTTGAATGGCTCTTGACGTTATTTGATAGTTTCAGTTAGACTTATCTCAGTACTGAAATTAGTCATACATTATAAGGGGAGGAGTAAAACTGCATTCTACCGAACAATTTCGTGAAGAAAAAAATTGAAACACCTCCATCAATAAAATTGAAATGAATTAAATTAATGAAAATTTGAAAATAAAGAGGACAACGGACTTAGATAAATTTTTTGTTACTTTATTTTTTCGAATTGGAACGAAAGATATTTGACTGAAGATTCATGTGAACGAATTCGGAATCACTTCACGACTGAAGTGGCTAATAGCATATCCCAATTCTCACAATGTTGAATTTTTCCAAATTTGATTTTTAATTTTTTTTTCTTTTCATTTTTCATTAGGCAAGACGGCAAGACGTACTTCTTAAAATTTCTTCTTTTCTTCCAATTTCTCAGGTATTGAGTTGGCATTGGAAAATAATTTTGAAAATACCAAGTTTCAAGTTGAAAATTTTTTAAACAATTCAAAGTTGGAAAAATGTTAAGAAAAAATTTTCAAATGGAAAAATCAAATTTGAATTCAAAGGTAAAATGTTTGAGAAAAAAATCTGTAAAATTACCTAGCTGATAAATTTCAAGAAAAACTGCAGTTTTTTGAAAATACGAATTTTATTAAAGTACCTACGAGAAAAACTGTTCGAGTAGGTACTCTGCAAACTTTGTTTAACTTGAATAAAAATTTAAAAAATATTTACAGTGGCTTTATGAAATTGATCTTAACTAAAAATCTTACACAGGGTGTCTAACAGAATTTGTTGAGCAAAAATGACTTACCCTGACCTTTTGGAATTACTTTTTGCATGATTTTTCTGAGCCCCCCCCCCCTTCCAAAAAATGATGCATCTGTGTGCCTGGAAAAAATGCATGGCGGTACAACCCCCTCCCCTCAACCAAAAAAAAAACGCGATAACATAATGCCTGTCCCAAAACAAAAAATAAACAGAATGAATTTTTTTTCAATTTATCAAGGGTAAATGGTATTTTTCAGGAATTTTTGAAAAAAAGCACCACCTTTTGAGTAAGTTAGTCAAAAATCCTGACTTACACTGACCGGACTGACTTATCCTGACCGTTAGACACCCTGTAATACAAAAATCCTTCAATTATTTGAAAAAAAATCCAACTGCTATAAAGATCACGAAAAAACCTTAAAACGTCAAAAATCGATAACATTGCTTTACCCACAATTTTATTCTTGGATTTCAATGAAAATCGTATTCAGATGTTTGAAAAAAATAAAATGAAAAATGTGTAGGTAAATTTTTGTTAGAATTACTCGAAAATCATATAAATGAGAAAAAAATAAAAAAACAGATTTTTCATAAAAACTGATTAAGTAATGTAAACATTTTAAAAACATTTGGAACACTGGCTGTGTAAAAATTGTTTCAATGACTCACTCAAGATTGATAAAATTACTGAAAATATTGCGAATTTTATTTTTAAAATATGAAAATTATTCAACATAAGAGAAAAATGGCTCTAGTCTCCAGCAAAACATTGTTAAACTTGAATAAATGTGGTTGAAATATTACTGAAATCGTTCAAAATATAGCTAAAATTGCTTAAAATATCATAAAATTACTTTAAATCTGTTAAAAATTTGCAATTTTTCTTTTAAAATCAATAATTAGAGAAATCATAAGGATTGTTGCAACTTCCATAAAGTTTTCGAATATATGAAAAAAATTGAGAAAAATCGTCAAATTCTTCAAAAAAAAAAAGTGTTTTTTGATCGACTGCAACACACATTACTTTTATTTTTATTTTTCAGACGAACCGTCCAACAAATGAATCATCCAATAATTCTAATTAGACATATTCATCTAAAAACTCCTCCCCAAGAAGAAATTCGTAAATACTGGAGAATTGAAAACAGAATATTCCAAATATTTATTTCTTCGTCAGTGGAAGAAAAAGTCGCAAGCTAATCTATCATGAATAAATCAAAAAATGAACGACCAATTTTTAAAATTTCAAAAAATTGTAAAATATTAATTGCATCATATATGTAGATTTAGGTATAGTGGGGGGGGGGGGGCTGAAAAATATTCCAAGTGCAATTTAACAAAGATACGAGTTGAGTTCAAGTTGGGAAAAAATTATTACTCATATTTTTGTCAAAACTCCTTGAATACCTCTTCCTTTCTCTAATAGGTGGACAGACTGGACACCTAACTCGGTGAAATAGGAAGTTGCCTATTCATAAAATATTAGACGAAATTTCGAACCCATAAAATTCAATTTAATTAAATTTTACATTTTGATTTAAAAATTTTTTGCTAAAACCCTAAAAACAAAAGATCATCTTCTGTCAAAATTGAAATTTTTCAAAAATTTTGATTTAAATATGAATTAAACAATTGGGCATCATTTGAAATGCTTCAATTATGAGAGAGAGAGGGAGAGGAATTGAACAATTATCATTTTACAAATTGTGGACGAATTTACTCGTATCAAAAAAATTGAACTGAAAATGCTCCGAGGCTAAAATATGAGAGGAAAGGGAACACAATCATTGGGTAGGTAATTTATCTAAGGATTTTGACTAAACATGATGAGGATTGAGAATAAAATTTCAAAAATGATTGCCAAACGTTACTTTAAAATAGGTATATTTGAACAAATCTACAAGAAAAACAAATCGAAACATTTTAAAAATATGAACATAAGTAGGAAAGTAATTAAAATAATACCTAAATCGTTTAAAATAATAAAATCATTCATTTGTTTCATTATCTTGTAATATCATTTATAGGTACGTATAGTGGCTTTTTTATTCAATCTTTGAGCTTCGACATTAAAACCCAAAAAAGATCCAATTTATAAAATACAAAACGAAGTCCGATTATGAAAAAATTCAAAAAATTCCGAACAACCACACCAAAAGATAAATACGAAACAAAATTCAATCAAACAAAATAACTATACAAAAATCGAATACACATTTCATGGTATAAAACTACCTAATCAATTTCTTCCAAATCTTCATCTGTCTCTTCATCTTCACTCGCTTCTAATTCCAAATAATCTGTTTCTTCCTCCTCGATCGTTTCCCAGTCGTCATCTCTCTCCATCATCAGCACCTCCTCAAATTTCTTTCTTTCCTCTCGATTCTGAACAAAAAACCAATCCAAAATACCATAGACGATCAAGCTATTCCCATTTTCCAAAATATCACCCAAGGCATCAATTTGCTTATAGTTATAAATCTTATTCAACTTGAAACTCTTCGTCGCTTCGGCAGATCCAAAATACCATCTTAGAAAACTATCCAAATAAGGCAATCTCGCTGCGACTTCGGCACAGTGAAATTCATCGGTAAAACATAGTTTGAAAATTTCGAACAAATCCGTGGGATGGGTAAACGAAGTGAGGTCGCCTTTAATGGTCCTAGCCAGAAGTACGCTGAATACGTCATCGATGGGTAATGTTTCCTTGAACTTGGCTATTTCTTTTTCGCTGGGAGCAGACCATAATAAAAATTCATTCCATTCTCGTGCTCGGAAATGAGTAAACGAACCAGTTGATAAATTATGTTTACATTTCTCGAAACATTTTCGTTTAATTTCCATCAACAAATTGGCATCAGAATTGAGGAAACATTCGACTATATTTTTAACTCCATTTAGGTGATTTTCGTTCAATAATTCGTACCAGTTTTCCAACCGATCGCGAATATTTTCTCGTTTAAATTCCTCAGCCAGATCTGGAGTTGGAAACGCTCTATCGATAAATTTGCCGAATTTCACCATAATATCGAATCTTCCAAACTTGTGCATTCGGTTCAAATTCGAGACGATAATTTTCATCATTACATTTCGTACACGTTGCTCGTTCGAAGAGCAGAATTTCAGGTAATCGATTAACTCGTCAGATAAACCGGTTTCGATGAATTTATCGAAATATTCGAACGATGCTGCGGAATCCATTATATAATCTTTGAAACACTCGATTTCTTTTTCATCTTTGGCCCAAATTTTCAGAAATTTTTCGAAATCAGCCGGAGTCGCAATGAGCATCACTTTTTGCCAATTATCAAGCCATAACTTATCATGCTTCGACAAGGCTTTCGCATTTGATAAAATTTCTCGATGAAATCTCATATCTCGACCGTACCAACGCATATCGTTATCCTTCACCGGTTCGAACAAATCTTTGAAATAACATTCGGAATATCCTTCCAAAACATAGGCCCTGAGATGATCCGGAGCAGTGGACCAAACATCGTAAATCAGAACAGCCGCATGATCGAAATGAAATCTCTTCTCGATAAATGCCAATCGGAACAAATCGTACAAAAGTCGGACAAATTGAAATTCATTGATTAGATTTTTCGAATAATTCCAGAATTGGGAAACGTAATGGCAGTTTGTATCGTGGATTGCCAAACCATAGATAAGTTTACGTGAAATTGTACCGTTCTGGAGAGCTTGATCTAATTGAGATTGGTTCAATTTTAACAACAGATCCTTGGCGAACCGGATTTCCGGAAGAAAATTATCGATTTGAGATATCTGCTGAGTTTCGTTCAATTTATTCCAGAAATATTCGACTTCCGGCCATATATTTAAACCACCGGACGATACGACAGAAAATTCAGCCGACTGCCCTTCTTCACCTGGCACCTTGCTCAGTTCGTTTTTCATAAGACAAATCCAGTAATGCAACGTCGGATCATCATAGTGATCCACAATGAAGTGGCTATCTTGGGATACCGAGGGCCACAGACGTTTGATGTCGATTTCCAAACAATAAGCGCAACAGATTCTGAATTTTTCCACCAAGCTCAGCTTGCCAAAGGTAAGTATATTCTTAGCTGTAGCTTTGGAATCAATGCTGCCATTTGAATCGAGTGCGAAGTGATGGAAATTTTCCGATAGGATTTCGTAACTATTATCGAAGAACTGATCATGACGATTCCACCATCTTTCCAACTCTTCGGCCATAAGTTTTATGTGACGATCGATCAGGTCTCGAATTCGACCAGGTACTTGAAATTGATCAGTGCAGGTGAATAAATGTCGCATGAACGAATTAACGTGGAAGCAGGCGATTTCGTCCGGATATAGATGGTTGATCTGATGACGCCAACAAAGCAGTGCTACTTTGGACGAAGCTATCGATATCAGCGGTGCTGGAGATGAGAGGAATTTGAATGGCGATTCCTCTTCGGCGATCATTTTTAAATATAAATATAGAAGATTGAGAAGCCGAGCTGTCCTGATTGGAATCGTAGAATTGATCAACTGTACCTATAAGTAATCGAAACGCGAGTTAATAATTTAAAATCACAAATGAAAACACAAACACTCGCGAACCAATTGATAGATCATCAATGTAGATAAATTATAAATTATTTCAATTTGGTCGTCAATATATTTACTTACGTTCTGTGAAACTTTTTTTAGGTATTCGAAGCATAAACGAATGACGAGGAAGGAAGAGCTAATGTGGCTTAGAAAATTTCGTCTACTCGTATCGTTGATGAACCAGAAATATAATTGCATTGGCTTAATTCTTTTGCACATTTAAATGAAGTAGGGAATATTACAATTAAGTAAGTAAACAATGAGCTACTTGGTTAATAAAACTTACCAAAAATTGATCTATTACTCTAGATAGATAACTGGTTCCTCTTCTTCATTCGATGAAATATATGTGGACGTGAAGAACTGCTGTACTATACACAAAAGACTTCAAATTATTAATACAAATCGAAATTTGAATCTTTTTTCAGACGATATATAATTTTTAATTTTTCGACGAAAACATAAAGCAAAAATAATATTGATAGATAATGAGGTTTGATAACACGCCGGTGAAGGCCGGTGATCAACGCAGTGTGACCATGTCAACAAAGTTAAATTTTACCAACAACGATTTTTTTTCTACCTCATCCAAAAATGGAATTTCGACGATCCAAATTCAAATTATTTAAAATCGAATTTGTTCAACTGTAAATTTTTTCAAAATTGTATTCCATTATAAAATTTCCCCAACTTGAATTTTTTTGACCAACTTCGAAAAATTGTGCCTCAATTTCTCCAGCACCGGAAAATTCTAAAAGAACCTTTCCTGATAAGGGTCAAAAACGGCCCTTTACTCAGTGGATTTTAACTCAAAGTTACGAATTTTGGACAATTATGCTGTGATCAATCAAAAATCTCACCAATACATACTTCATTTTTGGATATAAGATATAACCGGGTACCACTAGAAAAAAAAACGTTGATGAACAAGTTGCATATTTTAAAAATAGAAGGAGCAGATGATGTTTGTTGAAAAAATCACGTAAATTTTTTTTCAACCATAGGAATGGATAGTACTTTGAAAACTGAATAAATTTTCATTATATGAAATTTTGCATAACTTGAAAATTGAAGGGCTACAAAAAATTCTGGTCGAAAAAGTTCTAAAAAATTAAACTAATCAAGGGAATGGATAGTATGTTGAAAAATGAACAAATTATGTTCTACAGACTTTTTGCCTAACATCAAAAATAAAGGGGCCTAGGGTTATCCAAAATTGAGAAAATTTAAAAAAATTTTGAAACCCACTTTTTTTGAATGACCCTTGGCCCTTGGCCCCTTCATTTTTTGATGTTAGGCAAAAAGTCTGTAGAATAAAATTTGTTCATTTTTCAACATACATATCTATTCCCTTGATTAGTTTAATTTTTTAGAACTTTTTCGACCAGAATTTTTTGTAGCCCTTCAATTTTCAAGTTATGCAAAATTTCATATTATAATGAAAATTTATTCAGTTTTCAAACTACTACCCATTCCCATGGTTGAAAAAAAAATTTATGTGATTTTTTAAAAAACATCATTTGCCCCTTCAATTTTCAAGATATGCAACTTGTTCATCTAACGGTTTTCTTTAGTGGTACCCGGTTATATCCAAAAATGAAGTATGGCGGACCACTTACCGGACACCGGGTATTGCTATATGCGTTTTGCTTGGTTTTGCTATAACGAAATACTTGTCACTGTGGAAGAAACGAGAAACAAATACACCTTTACTTTTTTGCAAAAAGACGTGAGGATTCAAGTGATATTAATTTAATTATGCATTTACGTATTAGGTAATCCATTTCCAATTTTCCACATTTTTTTCCACTGACCCATATCGGGAATCTAAATCGATATTGACCATCTTCGTACACCTGAAGTATGATTCTTTGATGTAAAAAAATCAAAATTGAATAAATTTTGAGAAAATGTAAATTTAAGGATATGCTCTACCTTGTTATCAGTAAAAATTGAAAAATTTAGTATTGAGATATCTTAAGCATTATTGAATTAAATAGTCTGAAAATTTAATATGTGCTTCGGAACAACATTATCTTTTGAGGACTTTTGAGATATGTTCAAAATTTTTCTTCAATTTTCACAAAAAAAAAGAATTTTCAAAAATCACCAAAAATATTTTGGATAAAAAATGTCGTTGTTTGTCCAATTTTTTTCCGAACATTTTTTTTTTATTCAAAAATTGAAGAGAAATTTTGAAAATATCTCAAAAGTCCTCAAAAGATAATGATGTTCAGAAGCATAATATAAATTTTCAGAACATTTATTTATTCAATAATGTTTAAGATATCCCGATCCTAAATTTTTCCACTGATAACAAGCTAGAATATACCTTTGACAAATATTACAGATTATAAAATTTTTAAAGGCTGTGGTGCAATATGGGGGTCATTTGGCCTCAAGTGGAACTTTGTAAAAATTCTTATGCCATTCGATTTGGAGTGGTAAAAGATGATTTTAGAGCGCATGAGCGAATTTTTATCTCACCCCTGGGGGGCTGGGGGCCCAAAATACGCGATTTTCAAGCTAAAACCTTTTAAAAATTCTCTCTCCGCGAGTTTTCAACCGATTTTTTTCAAACTTGGTACATAGATAGAGGTACTAGAGGGGAGTGCTCTGAAATTTTTTCAGATTTTTCCGACCACCTTAATGACCTTGAATTTGACTTTGAAAATTTCAAATCGCCCTGGGGAGCACAGCCTTGGTGCTGTCTCAAAAATTTTTTCGAATTAAAATTTCCTAATGTATTTTACACTACTGAGAATTTTTTCAAATTTTTTCAAGTGGTGGAAATTGGTCAAACATTCAAAAAACGGGTGTAATTCATCATTTTTGTTGCTTAAAATCATTGTTTTCCATCAATTTTTCATTTTTTATAGTTTCCTACTAAAAATATTATAATTTACTCGCCGTGCCCCATTTCGACCCTTATTCATTAATTTCTTACAACTATGATGTTTTGAGCGAATTTAATGCTTATGTTACGCCTAATCCGTGTAATTGCCGAATTCATGAAATAGGCAAATTTTTGCCTAATGCATGAATTAGGCAAAGCGATTGCCTAATTCATGAAAATTTTCAATTCAAAGCTTTCTACCATTTTTCTTATTGCGAAGAAAAAAATTTAAGATACTTTGGCATTGAGAACAAACTTTCAGCTACATTTCAAAAAAAAAAATCAACCAGCTACATCAATTAGACAATTTTTTATACTGCAAACAAAATTTCTCATTCATTATATTTTCTATTGAACGTAAAAAATTTTTTAATTGTAGTAGCTGGATTAATTTTTTTTGAAATGTAGCTGGAAGTTTGTATTCTTTGCCGAAATATCTTGATATTTTTCCTGTACAATAAAAAAAATGGTAGAAAGCTTTGAATTGAAAATTTTCATGAATTAGGCAGTCGCTTTGCCTAATTCATGCATTAGGCAAAAATTTGCCTATTTCATGAATTCGGCAATTACACGGATTAGGCGTAACACTTACACCATTGCAGTAGTTCAATGTAGTCCCTGCGGTTAGTTCAGGCATACTGCACTTTTTGAACTCGAGTTGAAACGTGGTTTTTTAATTAGTGTGTGATCCATAAGGAAATTTTTAAGAAGTAAAGTCATTAAAAATTTCTCTTATGGGATGAGCGTGGGGGAGTTTCAGGAGAGGGTTAACCCCGATTCTCTCCCCCTCCCCCTTTTCTCAAAAGTTTGACCCACGAAAAAAAATTGAACGATTTTTGTTCTTCGATATCTAATGCATAATTTCATTATTATCGGGATTCATTTTGGAGCAAATTTTGTTCGTGGGTCCAACTTTTGTGAAAACGATGAAGGGGGAGAGGTCTACTTTGTCGGAAAAAGTTGGTGAAAATGGTCGTGATAGAGCTCATTGGAAAGGAAATTCAATTCTGAATACTTTTTATGATTACAAATTTTGTCATATCTTCGAAACTATTCGTTTAAAATGAAGAAAACGTGATTTTGAGGGTTTCCTCAAAAACTTATGTTTGGTTTCCAAATTTAAGAGGGAGGAGTTGCTCCAAAATGGACTTTGATGAGAAATGAAAATGTACATTAGGTGCTGAGGAACAACTTCTGTTTAAAAATTTTTTCACTACGGCCCATAGATAAGACGATACGCGCGTTTGAATTTGAAATGTTGGGGAGGGGGTGGACCCTGGGGAAATGAGGAGGGGATAAAAAGGGCATACGGGCTTATTTTCTTTGTTTTAGTGTCCAGAACAAGAATCAATCATAAAATCAATTTTAACAGGAGTAGCGCGCGAATGTACGATTGAGACCTGACTATATACCAAAAAAATGCTCCAATCTCGTTTAAACTCAAGAATGTAGTAATTGAAAAGTTGAAAATGCTCTGAAAAAATTTTTAGTCACATGCTGCGCCAGGGAGTAGAGTTAATTTTTTCTTGAAAAACTCCCTACTTTAAGAAGCCTTGGATCGGTTTGAAAAAACTGAAAATGACAATTTTGTGTTGGTTTTGAAAAAAGGATCAGTTCCAGGTACATATTTCGTTGAGAAAATGAGAAATTGCGAATGCGAGTCGACTTTAGCGAAAATCTACAGTTTTTCGCCACCAAAAATCGACAATCAAGAAGGTATTTCACTTTCTATTTGGAAACCAATAACAAATTCGAATTCAGAAGGTTTGGATTCTATCACAAACTGGTTTCAAATTCTAATGAAAACAATCGCAATTTTATTTCTTTTTTCTAAAAATCGGCCACTTTTCGCGACACAAATTGTACGATTAAGCGAGTTCTACGCTTTTGATCGAAAAACTAATCGTAGATTAAAGTTCAAGAGGGTCGAATTATATGAAAATGACACCAAGCTTACCCCGACCCTTGTTTGTGGAAAAATCGGGGTTATCCCACTCCTAAAACTCCCCCACGCTCATCCCATAAGAGAAATTTTTAATGACTTTACTTCTTAAAAATTTCCTTATGGGTCACACACTTATTAAAAAACCACGTTTCAACTCGAGTTCAAAAAGTGCAGTATGCCTGAACTAACCGCAGGGACTACATTGAACTACTGCAATAGTGTAAGCATTAAATTCGCTCAAAACATCATAGTTGTAAGAAATTAATGAATAAGGGTCGAAATGGGGCACGGCGAGTAAATTATAATATTTTTAGTAGGAAACTATAAAAAATGAAAAATTGATGGAAAACAATGATTTTAAGCAACAAAAATGATGAATTACACCCGTTTTTTGAATGTTTGACCAATTTCCACCACTTGAAAAAATTTGAAAAAATTCTCAGTAGTGTAAAATACATTAGGAAATTTTAATTCGAAAAAATTTTTGAGACAGCACCAAGGCTGTGCTCCCCAGGGCGATTTGAAATTTTCAAAGTCAAATTCAAGGTCATTAAGGTGGTCGGAAAAATCTGAAAAAATTTCAGAGCACTCCCCTCTAGTACCTCTATCTATGTACCAAGTTTGAAAAAAATCGGTTGAAAACTCGCGGAGAGAGAATTTTTAAAAGGTTTTAGCTTGAAAATCGCGTATTTTGGGCCCCCAGCCCCCCAGGGGTGAGATAAAAATTCGCTCATGCGCTCTAAAATCATCTTTTACCACTCCAAATCGAATGGCATAAGAATTTTTACAAAGTTCCACTTGAGGCCAAATGACCCCCATATTGCACCACAGCCTTTGGTACAATTTTGAAAAATTTAGAGTTGAATAAATTTGAACTTGAATAAATCTAAACTTATATCGTCCAAATTACATTTTTGATAAAAATAATTAAGAACTAAGTAAGTAAGTACATACCTAGTATTTTTTTGCTATGTGGAAATTATTTTTTCAAAATCGCGAATCTTTTTGGAAAAATGCCACTTGAATTCGAAGCCTACACTTCCGATTGAAAAATTTGGTTTTTTAAAAGTATGATTATAAAACCAAGTAGCCCAAATTTCAGCAGCCCAAGATCGTATTTCGATTTTTAGCAAATTTTAGAAAATCTATTACTTAATCGTGATTTTTGGCAAAAATTAAATAGGTAGGTAGTAGGTATTATTTATTTTTTTGAAAAAAGGAACTTTTTCTCTGAACTTTATGACATGGAGATCCCCGCCAAATATCGATCTCAAGAACCCAAATTTGACCACTTCCCACAACTATTCCGAAGCCTTCTTTTTAAAACTGAGTTTTTGGTATATTTAAAAAATTGTTATCTTATAAAAACTAAATTCACCAGAGTCGTCGCAGATTTGATCGGATACCGTTTAGAAAAATGACCCAAAAAAGCTTGGGATAATGTTCTGGACCCCAAGATCCTTCTTTTCAAAGATATGGCTAATTTTCGCTTCGAAGATGCAAAAAGAAATCGTTATTGAATAATCTGAGGTCGCTGGCCCCGAATACAGCGAAGTACCATTTGTGGATCAGGCTTTTGCGATCGCTCAAAAGACCCTGAAATTTTGAATTTCAGGTAAAACTGAATACGGCATCTGAAAGAGTGGAGTTTTTACTACTAAAATACTTTTATTTCAGATTTTTGCCATGAGTCCTTTGCTTGTGGGAATTTTTTCCCCAACCTTCATTTTTACGAATTTTTCAGGGAGTCCCGTTTGTGGATCAAACCACTTAAAATCCTATGGAAAGTCACTTCCCTCTACATCAATATTACGGATTTCAGTTCTTAAAAAATACGGACGGTAAATTTTTTCCAGAACATTTATCTTTTGTGTCAAAAAATGCCTTTAATATCATTTTATTTTTTTCTGCTTTGTAATGAAAAAAAACCACACTAATTAAAGATATGTAATAATCTGGTGGTTCATATACAAGCCTATTTTTTTTTTTACCCAACTCCTTGTTATGTGGCTTGATCCACAAACGGCCCCCGATCCACATTTGGTACTTCGCTGTATGCCATTAATTTTTCCGTTTTTAGATAAATGGATCGACTCGTTGAAGTAAATATTTTGAACTTGAAAGCGTGATCTGCAGTGTTTGAGTATACATTCGTCGAACCTCAATTTGAATCTGTCAAGAAATCAAATAGGCTAGGAAAATTTAAAAAAATTATACTACTGTCCCCGTCGCGCCACTTCCTCTGCCCATTTTCTCACCGTTCTTATAATCAGTGCCGTACCGAAGGCATTTCCCAGGGGGGGGGGTTGATGAAAATCCCAACTCAAATTCTTAAAATTCTCAACTATAAACCAGCGATTATTAACATAAAATTGTCCATTTGTCCTCAGCGAAGCAAGGTATTTATCTAGATTGAAACGAGAGTAAAAAATTTCAAAATAATTATAATTTCATTTGAAAAATTTTTCATTTCAATGTGGGAATTTGTTGCAAGAATCAGACAATTTGACCAATTCGAATAAATTTGGCAGAACATTTGGCCTAGTTTGGTGCATCCTGCCCCACCTTCCCTTATATGTAAAATTACACAAGCATTCATCCATCAAACTTGAATCTACATTAAAAAACACGTTTTTGGTATATTTTCAAAAAATAGTCGAACTGTGCTATTAAGGCCCTTTTTACAGTTGAAACTTTTAAACGCCCAAAACCTCATGAAGATATGCGCCAAAATAGATGAAAAAAATTATCGTAAATACGCCTCTACCAGACGTAACTTAGTGCCAAAGAGCAGAAAATTTCTGTCACTTGCTTGAAAGACACTATCTGGAGGGGTTAGATCAAAAATCGGAGCGCGGGCCGAATTCACCCTTTACCCGGCTATACCCTTTACCTTATTCGTAACCGCCTATACTTTCTGTCCAAATTGGATTTTTAAAAATTCCAAAAATCGAGGGCAGAGTTAAGCTCCTGAAATTTCGGTTACAGGTTTACTTTCACCTGCTCTTTTGTTCCATCAGGGTTTTGTGTCGGAGTTTTTCGCGCCGTAGGGGTACTACTTCCCTTCTTAGAAAAAAAATTATCAAAAAATTTCGACTGGAAAATTGAAAAAAAAAATAGGCACCTACATAATAATACAACAATATTGAAAAAATTCAACATGAAGATTTTGGAAAAACATCTGTATGAGAATTTTGGATACATTTTTAATGAAAATTTCAAAAAAAAACTAACATAACTAAAAATTATGTGCTAAAATAATTTTTTTTTAGAAGACATGGAAATTAAAATTAAAATCTGCTTGGAAATTTCAAAATGATCTACCTACTTGGAAATTTTACAAACATTTTTTTTTTTGAAAATTTCATTATTCATTTAAGTAGACTTATGTACTTCTTGAAAAAAAAATTAAAAAAGTAAATTTGAAAATTTTACTGCCGAAACATAAAATCACATTTTTGGTGATAATTTCTTCGCAAACACTGCAAACAGTCCAAGAGGTCTGCTGTTTCATACTGTTTTGTACCGCAAAGTAATTCACCCACTACCCCACGTTTTCTTATGCACATTCCCTTGATTTGAATCAGTCAAAAACTGAAGACAGACTGTTCAAAATAGACAAAATTGAGTCACTGATTCAATTAGTGAATTTTTATTTTTGAATTCGTAATTTTTTCCTGAACTACGTGAAATGAATTAGTAAAAATTGTAAATTTTTCACTGATTTCCACACTGACTCAATTCTGCAAATTTCATCAGTCAATTTTGACTGATTAAAATTAAGAGAGCACTGAAGAAAGACTTGGTCATTGTGTTCTATCTTCTCCCTACTTCGGAAACAGTGTCCTAAAGAAACTCCATTTCAGTGATATTGCTTCAACTACTGTTCATAAACTACAAGCTCTCAAAGTTAAATAAGGTACTTCAGCTGGAAATTGAATATTTTTTATTAAAAAAAAAAACTCAAGCCTTCTCCAAGGGCAAGGGTATCGAGAGGGAAATGAGGATGAAATACATTTCGGGCGAAATCAAAGAACCTCTGTTAGAAAAAAAAATGAAAAATTTGAAAATTGGTACCTAATTAGTACATAAATCTCATTTTATAAAATCACTTCACAACATTGCTTCGGACTTACACTCAACAAAACCCAGGTATTCAATAAAAATCTACTTTTATTCATAGCGATATCATTATCATATCAACACGATCAATATCCCAGTGAAATCAAAATACTTGCATATTTACGGCGAACCGCTTATGCAATTCTATTAACGTCTATAGGGAACTTCATTAACATGAAAGCATACACAGCGGCATTTGTTTCCAGCATCATTTTGTGGTGGTGGTGAGGTAAGATTTTTTTGTATCTTCTATAAAAGTGAGATGGGTATGGTTTTCCACTAATCGGGGGTCCCTGAATCTGAATTTGACGTCGATTTTCAGCTGTGGATCTTTATTCTCAATATTTATGCTGACTTTCGGCTCAAAAATTCTAATTTTGGAAGAACAAAAAAAAATTTTCTTCGGGCATGGTTTGAACCCTGACTTATGAGGTGGTAATCCGTGAGTGAGTCATCACGACTCTTATCTATGTCATGGAGGGGAGGGTGGTAGGTGATATCACATTTTGAGGAATATTTCAAAAACGAAGCGGTTTTGGCAAAAATCGAAGAGAACCAAAATTGTAGCCCGTGAAATTTGCTTTCGGCAGAGTGTCGTCAGATTTTCGATTTGAGCAGTGCTTTTCGAGATACTTACGAAAAACTGGTTTTTGCCTTAATCGGTGGGAGGGGAATGAGGAGGAGCTTTAACTCAATTTTTCTCAGCTTTGGAGCCAGCTTTTTCGAAACTTTTTGCACCATAATCCACCTACTTGTCGAAAGGTTTAGTTCTTGAGATATTTTCAATTTGAAAAAAAAGTTGAACTTTGAGCTAAAATATCTCGAAAACTAAGCCTCCTTAGAAAAAACTAATTGGTTTGTACAGATATGAAATTTGACGCTTTACATTTTATATTCCATTCATTTTTTTCGTAGAACCCTTCTTTTTCTCAGAAAATCGACTTGAAGTGTCAAAAGTTATCAAAAAAAGTAAAAAAAAGCGTTAAACAAAAAATTCAAATTGTGAAAAATCCTTAGGTGATGGAATTTTTTCACTATTTTTCTCGTGATAAGCGCGAAAAATACTATGAAAATTACCCATCAAACCTCAAACCGCATTTTCCATGTCGACCTGTGTAATGATACCTAACATCACACATTTCATACAATATTTTTTCAACTCAACCAGACTAGAGACCAAATTAACTCTTTCGAGGAAAAAGTTTTTATTCGCAGTTTTTTTTTTCAAAAAATACTTAGGTACTTAATATTTACCTACCTAATCGCATGCACACAAAGAAGGATGATTTTTCAACTATTTAATAATTTTTTCGATTTTTTTCTCACTCGACATTACAACAAATGAATATGTACTTCTAATCCCCAAAAAATACAATCAGTTCCAACAAAAATACATCTTTTATACTTCAACATTAAAACCTGATCGAAGACAACACAAAATTTAACAAAAAATGGGAGGTAAATCGAATACATCCCTTACAAAAATCTGATGAGCCAATCAAGTATTAAAAAAATAATATAGGAAGGCAAATAAATCAAAAGATAAAACAACGCAATCTCATCAAAACAAGTACGATCCCTTATTTCACGAGGAATTTTAACAAGCTCCAAACTGGGAACTCTAATACAAAATCTATTGTATTTTTTCGAATCGAAGTCGAAAAGCCATTGAAACACGTAAGAAATTACCCTTTTCTTGCCCTTCTTTCGGCCACTCTGAATAGCGTAGCTTTGCTCGTATTTATCAATTTTACTCAATTTAAATTTTTTCACTTCCTTGTCTGACTGAAAATACCAACGTAAAAAACAACTCAAAGGATACAATTTCGTTTTAACATAATCATCAGACAATGACCTGTTCAGCTTTTTTTTGATAACCCTACCTAAGAAATTCTCAAAAACATCATCGATAGGTAGGCATCCTTTGAACTTGGCAATATTCTGTTCATTGGGGCCACACCATTTCAAAAATTCTTCCCATTTGGGTGCATTAAAATTCAAAAACGATCCAGTGCTTAAAATTTTCAGGCTGCGTCGATAAAATCTGCGTTTTAGTGCGAACAGTCGGTGAGAATCGGTTGACATGAGACATTCGATTATATTTCTGAGTTTGCCCAGGTGGATACCTTCGTTCAAAATTTTACCAAATTTGTCGAAAGTCTGTTTGATAAATTGTTCTTTGAATTGATTTGCTGAGCTGGTCGAAAGAAATGCTCGATTGATGAAGCTGTTGAATTGGGAGATCGAACTTAATTCTAACCACTGAATTTTTCTAACATTCGAATCGATAATTTGCCTCATCATATTTCGAACACGTTCCTCGTCCGAAGAGCAAAATTTCAGATAATCGATCAACTCGTCGCATAAACCTGCTGCAATAAAACTATCGAAATGTTTCCCCAAAGTCTCAAAATCCATCATGAAACGTTCTTTGAATTCGACAATTTTTTCTTCGGTGTCGAAGCACAATTCTATGAAATTTCGTAAATCTGAAACTTTCGCGATCAACATCAACTTGGGAAAATGTTTTTGCCATAAATCAGTCCTCAATGTGGCTGGTGTACTCGCCAATAGATTGAAAAAAAATCTCATATCGCTACCATACCAACGCAGATCAGATTCAGGATGAAGATGATTGGCTAACTGATCAAAGATGTTTTCTACACGAAGCTCCGAAATAGTTCTTCGTAAACGATCCGGAGCACTAATCCAAACATCGTACATCAAATATGGCACATGCTCGGCATCAGATTCTGATGGCAATCGACACATCAGACATATTAAGTCGCGTAATATCCGCAATAATTGTTCGTTCGTGACCGAATCCTTGATGTGTTCCCATACGAGTAAAACGTGCTGCTGACTTCCTATATTTTCGGCCAAATTGTACATAATTTCGCATGGAATTATTCTCAAAGCTTTTTCCATCTCAGGACGTTTTAATTTTGGTAATAAGTACGAAGGACCGTTTGGTCTGTAGAGAATATGAATGAAATCTGAATTTTGTTCTCGGTGACTTAATTTCTTCCAGAAATACTCAATTTGTGACCGCTTAGAAACACGAGAATTTTGCAGCATGAATAATAGATTAGAATGCTCTATGCCTGTCGATAGTGTCAATACTCCATTTTTTTGCGGGTATTTCATAATACGATTCCAATACATTATCATACTATTCATATTTGAAAACCTAAAATAACGAGTATATATTACCACTTTTTTCGATACTTTGGGCCATAACCGTTTGATGTCGTTCTTAAAGCAATACAAACAAGCAAGTTTGTATTTTTCCAATAATTCGAGATCTCCACTCGATAGTAATTTCCTGGCAGTACGTTCTTGAGAAATTTTACCATTCGGTGCCAGAACTATATGGTCGAAAAATTTCGAGAAACGGCGGTAATCTTCTGCGCAGAATTTATATACATCACATAAAAGCCATTTTCCTACTTCTCTACCAAGAAATTCGATACGGCGATCAATTAGGAGTTTGATATGCTCCGGAGCTTGGAAAATATCGCTGCAGCTGAACTTCAGCTTGGGAAATAGAATGATGTCTAAATGAGCTGCAGCATTATTCTGGGCGTAAATGAGGCGATCGAGTCGCCAACGCCAGCACAGAAAAGCTACTTTTGAAGTTGCCAACGAGAGTAATGTTTCAGGCGACGACTTGAATACGAATAAATTTTTCCGTGGTAGAGTGGATCGTACGGTGGCCATTTCGATCGAAAAATTGTAGAAGGTGAATTGTGTCTTGGATTGTTTTCATGAAATTTGCGAAATCGAAAAACCTGAAATTGATAAGATCTGGGTCAGAAAATGTTGCATATTTTTTTCTATGTATTTCGTGAGTGTTTTCCTATGTGCATCTAGGTTATGACTAGTGGCATGATCGATAGGGTAACAAAAATTATTATTTTTTGAGTGAGGAAATCTCAGAAAAAAAAGATTAGTCTCTCGGGGCAAGGAGTACGGAGCTAGAGACCTTCAGAGTCGGAATGCTTTTCAAAAACGCATTTTTTTGCACCTTTTGGGTAGTGCCACCTGCTGAGACCCTGAATCACCCCTCTTGAAAAGAAAAACGAATCAAGTTTTTACACCTACTGAAACATTGACCTCAAAATGGTATGGCTGGATAAGGGATGAATTTGGCCCCGCTCCGATTTTCACTCTAACCCCCTTAGATGGTACTCCTTGATGTAAAAACATGCTAGAAAAATTTTTGACCCCCCCCAACCCCCTCCCTTCCGGAGTTATGGCCATTTTATTGCATTATTTTCAAGAATTTTTTATTTCAACGGAAGTGAAGGAAATTTTCTGTTCTTTGGCACAAACTTACATCTCGTAGAGGTGTATTTATGATAATTTTTTCAAAAACTTTGACGCACTTCTTCATGTTTTTTCGGCTATTTGAAGTTTTTAATCGTAAAAAACACCATATAATCGAAGAGCGACCACCCTCGAAAAATTACTAAAAAATGTATGAAAAAAACGTGTGACCTGTCGTTTGTTAAGTTTTTGAAGGTGCTGAGTTCGAAAATTTGCTTACATTTTTTGGATTTTGACCCTTTAGTACCCCTCTGACCCCCTCCCCCAAATTTTGGGAAAACTACATTGAGAAACTGAAATATCGTGTGGCATATCGATTCTAACTAATTTGAGGGCGTAAAATTCGAATATCGACTTACTTTTTGATACGACCCCCTCCCTGAAATTTTTTGAGATACCTATTCAATTCCGTATTGATCACCTAAGACTGGAGGAAGGGGTCAGAGCACGGGGGGGGGATCGAAAAAAAAGTCGATATTTGAATTTCACGTCTTCAAATTAGTTAGAATCGATATGCCATACGATATTTTCGTTTCTCAACATAGTTTTTCCCAAAATTGGGGAGCTAGAGGGGCACTAAAGGGCCAAATCCAAAAAATGAGAAAATTTTCGAACTCATCGCCCTCAAAAACTTAACAAACGACAGGTCACACGTTATTTTTCATTTTTTTGAATTTTGACCCTATCAAAGAGGCTAACAGGGGGCTCAGAGGGGTCGAATGAAAAAACTGAGTACATATTCGAAATCAGCGCCTTCGAATTGGTAGTAATCGATGTGTTACTTTACTATTTCAATTTTTTTGAATTTTGGTCAAAATTGTGGCCTTCTGTACTCCCCAGGGGTCTAGAGATCCAATCTTGAAAATTTTTCGGTTAAAAAAAAGGTAAAAAAGACTACTCACTGTATTTCTTTCAGATTTTTAAACGGTAGCTTTCATCTTTTGTTCTCATCATGAAAGTTGAGCTTTCACCACCGAAGTTCAACTTTGAGCTATTCAAAATGTGATTACCGTTTTTGAATCTCCTATTAATTATCGTTCAGTCCCCGCAAATAGTTTTCTCCCAAGTACAACCTGTCTCGAGATATGAGTCTTCAAAGTTGAGTAATTTGGCTAAAAATGGTATTTGCATAAAAATTTCGAGGCCCACCTCCCCGCCTCCTTGAGGGTTAGAAAAGAAATGATCGTGGTTTTGTGAATAGGCCACCCAGGGGAATTCGTAAAAAAAATGAGCGAAATCGGAAGACCCGTATACATTTTTGGTCTATTTTAGTATGGAATAGCCCTCCTACAACAGTGTTGAAAAATTAAAGAAGGTAAATTTGAAGATTTAAAAAATATTTTTACCAAATTCTACTCGTTTACTCAAACACCTTAAAACTGTGCTGAACATTTTTTTAGTCCCCATAAATAACTGTTGACATGTTTCCATAATTTTTCATCAATGTTTTAAACTAAAGTTTTATGGGAATTGCGTAAATTTAAATGAAATTGGCAGCACTGTCGTGAATCTTTTTCTTAGACCATATAGTATTAACATAGACCGCGCTACGGTCCATAAGACGTATGTTATTACCGTGTTCCAACATATTAAATTGGGTCCTCCGCGGAAAACGCGGAAAATTATCTAAAAACGAACTCGCGTTATTTGATTTCGCTCTAATTGTTTCTATGAGTCTCCATTGATAGTGGAAATTGTTTGACTACCAATTTTCCGAATTTTGTTTGCAGCAATGGTCCCAATTCACACGAATAAATATTGGGTCCACCGCGGAAAATGCGATCGAAGCACCGAACTCGAACCAAAAATGAAGTCGTATCCTCTGATTTCGCTCCAATTTTTTTTTATGGTTGGTGCAAATTGTTTGACTGCTGATGTGGTATAATTTCTCTTGATTTCTCCCGCAGAAATGGGCCCAATTCATGCAAAATAATGTTAGAACTCGTCGCTTATCCGTAGCGCGGTCTATGTCAATACTATATGGTCTAAGATCTTTTTAAAGAATTTTGTCCAAAATTATCCCAGTTGATCAAAAAAAAATTTGGTTCGATTTTTAGGCGTTTGAGTGAGTAGGTATTTCAAATTTGATGAAAATAAGAAAATCTATCAATTTGTTAGCAATCTGCAGCTTTTCAGCCTCCTCTCACAGGAGGTAAAAAATCGTACCTATCAAATTTCGAGGTCAATAATTCAGGGAGGATAGAGGATTAGAAACTCAAATCGCACCTTTTTAAAGGGGTGATTTCGATTTTCAGCACTGGCAGAAACTACGATTTTTCCGAAAATCATCTCACCTTGAGGTCCTTAATTCCATTTTCGTTTAGGTCAGGGAACTCAAATGTTTGTTTATCTGGTCCATTTTCACTTTCACGCCCTTCCCGTCGAGTTTATTAGGGAATTTTTAATTTCAAAATTCTTCAATTTTATTTATAAAATGACGACTAGATCCATCACTCCGAACATTTTCGTATGATATTTACAAGAATCAAGTTTCCCCAATGAAATTCAATTCTAAAAAGGTAGATCAAAACGAAAAATGAATATGATTTTGTAGTTCAGTTCTAAATTCCAAACAATTTTGATAGATCATAGCAATATTTTCGAATGTTTCAATGCTTTCATAAATTAATACTAAAGCGATATTTTTTACTTATTTTTATGGAATTTGATTCAAAATATCCCAGTCAAACGGATTTCGTGAGAATATTTTTGAGACCACTGGTCATACACATGGAATTTATAGTGCTGTTTTACCGTAAAAATTGCCAGCATTGCATAAAATACATAGGCAAAGCAATAAAGTGCAAATATGCTGAGCGGAAAATAATAATTTGATTACATATCAAGAACTGTTTACTATCCTACGTCTCCTACACCCATATAAATCCATTAATTCTGACCCTCTCTTCAAACTAATTTGATACTTAGGTACTGAAAAAAGGAATTTTCACATGAATTTTACAGGACTCGCCCCCCCCCACAGATTTTTAAATTACACAGGGAAGTGGATTTCGCCTCATGGCTAAATTTACAAAAAAAAAAAACATTTAAATTTTGAGTATTCCTTATTTACCAGGTTTTCCATATTACGCTGAGAGAAGAGAGGAGATTTCGCCAATGTTAAATTTCACTTTTTTTAGAAAGGCAGCTTCAGTTCGAGGTAGGTACTTCTACTTTTTTGAAAAAATTAAATAGAAAAAACTTTCGCAAATGGACGTAGGTATTTTTAATAACGACGTGATCACAAAGTTCTGTGGAAGAAAAAAAAAACAAAAGCTGCAATCTGTATTTTTTTCAACTTTACAAAAAATATTTTTCGTTGGAGGAATTTCAGATCCTGTGCTGGGGTTCAGGTGAAGGTGAATCAGTAGCTAAATGAAAAAGGAAGAATTCTTAATGGTTCTAACTTAGATATAGGTATACCTAGGTATCAATTATCAATTGATTATTCGGCGATGTTCTCACTCATTCATAATAACAAAAAATGAACAATTTTGACGCAAAAAAATATTTCGAATAAAATGAATAGATGAACGTTTTTATTTCAACACGAAAAACTGAGATGACAATGAAAAGCTTTAAATAAAAAGACAACATACAAAATTTATAAATGTATAAGTACCTAGCAAAAAAAAAATGAGAGAAGAAATTACTACACAAAATTCAATATTAAAATCTATCACATTCAACACTGAAAAAACATAATAAAATTTTATCCAAAAATAATAATAACGGGGCACCATTCACAAAGTTGGGAAAAGGGTACCGGCGGTTAAGATAGACGAATCTGCCCCCGAGCTGAAATTCGAAACTAACCGATGGAAGTTGGTTCTTATGGTCTGAAAACCTTGTGGAAAATTTTTTGGCCCCTTACCCCTCTCCTATCCTTAGTTATGGGCCAAAACGTTCTTTTTTTCAGCCTTTTCATTAAGAATTTTTATTTTCGCGAGTTTTCAACCAAATTTTCTCAAACTTGCATGGATGGTACACTATACTGAGGGGTATTAGGTGATGGTTGGAAAAAAATTTTCGATGATTTCTTCTAGCTGAAACTCGTGTTTGAAAACTTCAAATCGAGTTTTCCACATGATGGTTCAGAGGTGCAATTCTGAAAAAAATATATTTCATGTACCTAGTCCCTATGTACAACGTGATATTTTTTTCAGAATTTTCCACGTGGTAGAACATCTTGAAAAATGCGAAAAACCATTTTTCCACACCGTTTTTCACTCGTAAAGTGGTCATTTTTGGTCGAAAATTTTTTTTGTGTAATTATTCCCAAAAATACGTATTTATACGCCATTTTTCCGATTTTCACTTCATTTTATTCCTTTTTGGCGATTTTTGTAATTTTAAGTACCTATAAGTAAGTACAGCAGAAGGCTCAAAATTGAACATGTCACTTTCTTTTGTATACGAAATTGGTATACGAAAAAATTTGCAACAGATCCGTGTTCAGCAGCTCAAACTACTTGCATATACCCCATTTATACGATAAAAGCACCCAAATTTTGAAAATTCACCTTCCACCCAACGAATTATCAATTAAAAATAAGCCAATACTATAAGTTTAGGGTGACAATGAAAAGTATGGGTAATTTTTTTTTCGATTTTGAAATTGCTCACCCCAGAAGCGTTCATTTGTATGAAAAAAAATTATTCACAACATTTCACTTCACTGAGTTGAGGTTATCCTGTGTCGCCGGGCACTCAAGTTGAGGAAGCGACTCTCGAGCGCGTTCGATGCTCGTTTTTCCCCTACAAAAAAAATTATTCAGTGAATTGTGAGATTTTTGTTGAAATTTCAAAATTGGGGACGGCGTGGCACGGGTCCCCTCCCATCAATCAGGCAGAAATTTTTTCTGTATTATACCATCCCACAAAGGAAAAAATTGGCAGGGTGGCACAACCGATATCTAACAAAAAATTTTTCACCTTAGTAACGGTGTATTTTTAATTGATAATTCGTTGGGTGGAAGGTGAATTTTCAAAATTTGGGTGCTTTTATCGTATAAATGGGGTATGGGTATATGCAAGTAGTTTGAGCTGCTGAACACGGATCTGTTGCAAATTTTTTCGTATACCAATTTCGTATACAAAAGAAAGTGACATGTTCAATTTTGAGCCTTCTGCTGTACTAACTTATACTTAAAATTACAAAAATCGCCAAAAAGGAATGAAATGAAGTGAAAATCGGAAAAATGGCGTATAAATACGTATTTTTGGGTATAATTACACAAAAAAAATTTTCGACCAAAAATGACCACTTTACGAGTGAAAAACGGTGTGGAAAAATGGTTTTTCGCATTTTTCAAGATGTTCTACCACGTGGAAAATTCTGAAAAAAATATCACGTTGTACATAGGGACTAGGTACATGAAATATATTTTTTTCAGAATTGCACCTCTGAACCATCATGTGGAAAACTCGATTTGAAGTTTTCAAACACGAGTTTCAGCTAGAAGAAATCATCGAAAATTTTTTTTCAACCATCAACTAATACCCCTCAGTATAGTGTACCATCGATGCAAATTTGAAAAAATTTGGTTGAAAACTCGCGAAAATAAAAATTCTCAATGAAAAGGCTGAAAAAAAGAACGTTTTGGCCCATAACTAAGGATAGGGGAGGGGTAAGGGGCCAAAAATTTTTCCACAAGGTTTTCAGACCATTAGAACCAACTTCCATCGGTTAGTTTCGAATTTCAGCTCGGGGGTAGATTCGCCTATCTTAACCGCCGGTACCCTTTATTCGAAAAATAATAATAATTTATCGCGATAATTAGAAAATTTATTATACAGTATAACACAGAAGTCTTGGTCACTTGAAACACTTCTTCCAAAAAAGTGGCGATATGAAAGAAAGTTTGAAATAAAAGTTGTAGAGAATTAAAAAGCAAACATTTTTTGTTTCATAACTTTTTTTTCATCTTAAAATGGAACGAAGTTGTCGTACAAAAGATTGGAGTATAATTTTGTGTTTTTCTAGCCATAACTCTTCTCCATTGCTAGATGAAAAAATAATTACAGAACGTAAAATGTTCAATTTTTAATTCTCTACAACTTTTATTTCATCTTTTTTTCGATATCTCCAATTTTTTAAAACCGGTATATGTAGGTTTTTTGCGATGATTATTTTTTCCAAGTGGATAACCGGTTATCAAAAAGTGGAGATATAAAAAAAAATTGAAATAAGAGTTGTGGAGAATTAAAGACTGAACATTTTACGTTCTGTGATTTTTTCTCATCTTGCAATGGAATAATTCATCTCCATTGCTAGATAAAAAAAAATTACAGAACGTGAAATGTTCACCTTAATTTTCTACAACTCTTGTTTCAAATTTTTTAAAAACATAATTGAATAAAAAAAACAATTACTTGTGATTTGTATTTACATAGAAAGAGGAATGAGTAAATTTTTTCTTGAGAAATGGGGCGAATTTTAGATGAATGAGATGAACTTGACGAGGTTAATTTTATTTTGCGATGTTGTCAAAAAAGTAAATCAAACCAATCCCTTACAAATTTCACATAAAGTATTACAGTTATGATCAGGGAAGGACAATCAACGAAAACGAAAAGCATCAAATATTTGTACAAAACACTTCTTTCAGGAGAAATTCTAACTAGTTCCAAACTGGGAACACGATCACAAAATCTATTATAATTTTTCGAATTGAAGTCGAAAAGCCACTGAAACACGTAAGAAATTACCCTTTTCTTGCCTATTTTCAGACCTTTTCGAATAACGCAGCTTTCCTCGTATTTATTAATTTTATTCAATTTGAATTTTTTCACTTCTTTATCCGACTCAAAATACCAAAGTAAAAACTCATTCAAAAGATACAATTCCGTTTTTACATAATCAGCACACAATGATCGCTTCAGCTTTTTTTTGATGACCCTACCTAAGAAATTTTCAAACACATCATCGATAGGTAAGCATCCTTTGAACTTGACAATATTTTGTTCATTGGGGCCACACCATTTCAAAAATTCTTCCCATTTGGGTGCATTAAAATTCAAAAACGATCCAGTGCTTAAAATTTTCAGGCTGCGTCGATAAAATCTGCGTTTTAGTGCGAACAGTCGGTGAGGATCGGATGACATGAGACATTCGATTATATTTCTGAGTTTTCTCAGGTGGATACCTTCGTTCAAAATTTTACCAAATTTGTCAAAAGTTTTTTTGATTAACTGTTCTTTGAACTGATTGGATGAGTTGGTCGAAAGAAATGCTTGATTGATGAAATTGTTGAACTGGGAAATCGAACGTAATTCTAACCACTGAATTTTTCCAACATTCGAATCGATAATTTGTCTCATCATACTTCGTACACGTTCCTCGTCCGAAGAGCAAAATTTCAGATAATCGATCAACTCGTCGCATAAACCTGCTGCAATAAAACTATCGAAATGTTTCCCCAAAATTTCAAAATCCATCATGGAACGTTCTTTAAATTTAACAATTCTGTCTTCGGTGTCGAAGCACAATTCCATAAAAATTCGTAAATCCGAAACTTTCGCGATCAACATCAACTTGGGAAAATGTTTTCGCCATAATTGAGTCCTCCATACGGATGTCGTACTCGAAAATAGATCTACGAAGAATCTCATATCGCTACCATACCATCGGAGATCAGATTCAGGGAGAAGATAACTGGCTAACTGGTCAAAGATGTTTTTTACATGAAGCTCCAAAATAGTTCTTCGTAAACGTTCTGGAGCACTAATCCAAACTTCGTACATGAAATATGGCACATGCTCGGCATCAGATTCTGATGGCAATCGACACATCAGGCATATCAAGTCGCGTATTATTTTCAATAATTGATCCTCAGTGACCGAATCTTTGATTTGTTCCCATGCGACCGAAACGTGCTGCTGACTTCCTATATTTTCGGCCAAATTGTACATAATTTCGCTTGGAATTATTCTCAGAACATTTTCAATCTCGACACGCTTCAATTTCGGTAACAAAATTTTCACGTCGGTTTGTTTGTTGAAAATATAAATTAATTGCGAATTTCGCTCTCGGTTGTCCAATTTTTTCCAAAAATACTCAATTTGTGATCTCTTATCAAGACGATAATTTCGGAGCATACGTAATTCGGTAGAATGTCCCCCATTTCCCAATATTAAATTCGGTAGCTCTTTTTTAATAATACAATTCCAATAATACATCATACGTCTCATGCTCGTATTTGATTCGAAAGGTCGATCACGAAAATTGATTATCTTGGCCGAAGGCCGCAACCGAACGATAAGTTTCTTAAAACAATACAAACAAGCCAGATTGTATTTTTCCGCCGAATCGAGATCACCACTCGATAATAATTTCCTGGCAGTACGATCGTAAGAAATTTTACCACCGGGTTCTAGAACAATCCGGTCCATAAATTTTGAAAACCGGCGGTAATCATCTTTGCAGAGGCGATATCCATCATTTACGAGCCATTTTTCTAATTCTTTACCGATGAATTCGATACGACGATCAATCAGGCGTTCAACACACTCCGGAGCTTGAAAAATATCGCTACAGCTGAACTTCAGCTTGGGAAATAGGACGATGTCCGAGAGAGGTAGGCCTTTGCCCTTGGCGTAGATGAAATGTTCGAGTCGACATCGCCAACACAGAAATGCTACTTTTGAAGTTGCCAACGAGAGTAATGTTTCAGGCGACGACTTGAATACGAATGAATTTCTCCATGATAGGTTCGATTCTGCGAAGGTCATTTTGATCAAAAGCACGTGGAAGGTGATTTTTTGAAAAACCTGAAATTGATACGATCGAGTCAGAAAATTTTGTTAATTTTTTTTCGGTTTCATGAGCGATTTCCGAAGCGCATTTAAATAATCTCTAATGCTATGATCATCGGATATTTTTCTTTGAGTGAAAAATTCACACTCAGAGTCCCCGGAGGACAAGGAGTACAGAGCTAGAGAACCTCAAAATGGGGATCCTTTTTGAGAACGCAATTTTTGCACCATTTGAGTAGTGCTACTCTTTGAGAACATAGATCATCCCTCTCAAAAGCAACGAATTGAGTTTTTTACACCCTCTGAAACATTAACCTCAAAATTGGATATTATTTTTTACCTTCTACAAGGGTGTTGAAAAATTACAGAGGCAAATTTGAAGATTTTTTTACCACATTCTACTTGCTTACTCAACCCCCTTAAAATTGAGCAGATTTTTTTTTAGTCTTCGTGAATAAGTAACAGTTACCATGTTTCAAAAAATTTTCATGGCAATCCTGTCCACTGCATTTTTATTCAAGCAATTTTCATAAAATTCAAAGATAATCACTCAATGGCTTGAGAAGTGAACCAAACGATTTTTTGGCCATTGAAAGAAATTTAAACTTATTTTTGGAAATTTTTCCATTATGGTTTTCAACTAAAATTTTAAGTATGAGAATTGCGAAAATCAAAATGCAATTGGCAGCACTGCCGTGAATTCTTTAGACAAAATTTCGTCAAAAATCATCCCAGGTGATCGAAAATTTGTTTGGATCCATTTTGAGGTGTTTGAGTGGGTATTTCAAATTCGGTGAAAATAAGAAAATCTATCAACCTGCAATGTGAAGCTTTTCAGCCTTCTCTCATAGGGAGCAAAAAATACCCACGATTTTTACACCGATTTTGGATCAGGTACAAAAATAAAAAAATGTTCGAACAACTGATTCATGCGAGTCTTCAATTACCACGCAATTGGAAACTCTCGAAAAATTTTCAACTCCAGCATGTTTTCCTCAAGATATTTTTCAACTCAAAATATTTTACAACTATAAAATTTTTTCAATTCCATTGAAACTTCTTCTCAGCTCTGAAAAGTGAAAATTCTTCTTCAATTTTTTTTTCTCGCGTTTAAAACTTTTTCAACTCTAGCATTCTGTTCCATAATAATAGGTACCTACATATTTTTCAACTCTGCAACTTTTTTCTCAGTACATATATTTTTCAGCCCTAAATTTTTTTTTTCGAATCATTTTTCAACTCTTGAGATTTTTTTCAAACACTCTTGGTAATTTTTTGCCCAGAATTTTTTTCATTTCTACTCTTACTACTTTAACAAGTGTTATGAATTTTTTTCGACTGTAAAATTTCTTCCTAAAATTTTTTCTTGGGAAAAGTTTTCCTCAGAAGTTTTTTCAACTGTGGTATTTTTTCATAAGATTTTTTTCAACTAGGTATAAAATTTCTTCAGAAAAAGTTTTTCTCATTTTTTTTTCAACGCCGAAATTAAAAAAAAATGCTATGCTATTACAAAATTATATTGATTTTTTTTTCAAATTTCTACTTTCACGTAAAGCATTCTCTACTCTAAGATTTCTTATCAAAATTTTTTCCATTTTTGATATTTTGTTATTGGTTCTAAAAATTTTTCTCAAATTATTTTCCAGCTCTAAAATTTTTGGAATGAAAAATTTTTGAAATAGGTAATTTGAGTTGGAAAAAAGTTTGAGAAACTCAAAATGAAAAACTTCCAGAGAATTTCCAGTTTTTAATAATTTAAAGACCAAAGATGGAATTTTAGGTCTGACACTTGAGATAAATATTAGTAAATGGAAAAATGTTGGAGTGAAAAAAAAATTAGCAAATGATAATTGAAGAAGAAAAAATCACGAAGCTGAAAAAAAATTAGGGAAAAAATTTTAAAGTTTGAAAAAAATCATTAGGTCGAGCAAATAAGAATTTTGAGGAGAAATCTTGCGAGCTGAAAAAAATTCAAATGAAAATTTTGTTGCAAAAAAATATTTTGAAAATAAGTTCTATTAGGGTTGAATAAGATGTACCTATTTTGGAAAAAAATGCTACAGATGAAAGAATTTTAAGTTTGAGAAAAAATTTCGAGGAAGAAATTTCAGAGCTGAGAACAACTTTCATTGAAATTGAAAAAATTTTCCAGAGTTGAAAAATATTTTAGGAAAAAAAATTTAAAAATTCGAAAATATCTTAAGAAACAGATACTGGAGTTGAAAAAATTCTAAGGAAAGAGAAAAAAATGTTGAAAATAATTATTGGCTTGGAAAAAAACCGAGGTGGTTGCACGGTAAGTAACCGAGGCCTCGCATGAGTCAAACAGGAAAAATAATTTCAATAGATCGTAGCGATATTTTCGAATGAGTATTTCACAATTCAAAAAAATAAACACTACGGCGATTTTTTTTTTACCTATTTTCGTGGATTTCGGTTCAAAATAACCTCATCAAACAGACTTCGTGAGAATATTTTTGAGACCGCAAGTTATGCATGAAATAATAGTGCAGTTTCACCATAAAAATCTCAAAATTCCACAAAAATTGCATTAGCAAAGCAATAAAGTGCAACAGTGCTGAGTGGAAAATAATAATATAATAGAAAACTGCCAAAATGATATTTTAAAGAACTTTTTTCAACGATTTTTTCAAAAAAATTTCAGAAATTAAAGTACTTTTAGACTAAATCAAATTAGCGACATCTAAAATAGATACCGAAGAAAATTTAAATTCTATTCAATTTTCCTTTTTTCTTCGACACCTTTTCAAAATTTTCAAAATTATCGTGAGCAATTCTTAGAATTTTCAAAAAAATTGTAAAAATTTTAACCAGGAAAAAATGGGAAAAAATTCCGAGAAAATTAAAATTTGAAAAAATTCGGTAAAAAAGTATCTCGCCGTCGAGAAATTGAAATTTGATCGAATAATTTCGCTTTTTTGGTTGAAAAAATCAATGATTAGTACCTACATTTTTCACTCTCGGTAAAATCATCTGCAGTCAATTCGAAATATTAATTTATAGGAGAATTTTTAATTCGAGCTCTTGGTGCCAAGAATTTCACCAAGTTTGAATTCTTTCGAAATTTATTTCACGGTTGACGCGTCTCAGAAGAAAATTCTAGACTGAATTTTGGTTAAAAATATTTTGATTGAAATTTAAAAGAAATTTGTTTCAATTACCTACAATTTTTTTTTCAATTCGACTAACTCTTGTTTCAATTTGAAAAGATCGAAGAAAAAACTTCATTTTATTCTTCCACATTTTTTTAAGTTGGAACCAGATAGTGATGATCGAGTTGAAAATTTTTCGAGTTAGAACTTGGAAAACTCATAAAGAATAAATTTTTCAGTTACGATACCTTTTGAAAGATCTCAAAAAAAACCTGAATCATTTATTACGAATGTCTTTCCCATAAGCCTGTAGAAATAATAAAATTAGATCGCGAGTGAAAAACATCTATTTTATTATCATTTTAGAAAGAAAATTCATTGAAAAAAATGAATTCTTCAAAGTGATTTTTCTTTCTCAACGGTGTTATACCGAAAACAAGTTGTAATTACTGGGTGGAACGCCAAAAAAATCCCTTACAAAAAGTATAAAAAGTATTTCAGCTATACTTAAGCGAGGCAGAAAATCGAAAAGATAAACCAACAGATACTCGTACAAAGTAACATGATTGCTTCCAGGAGAAATTTTAACAAGCCCCAATCTTGGAACCCTATAACAAAATAGATTGTATTTTTTCGAACCGAAGTCGAAAAGCCACTGAAACACGTAAGAAATTATTTTCTTCTTGCCTTTCTTTAGACCACTTTGAATAGCGTTGCTTTCCTCGTATTTATCAATTTTCCTCAATTTGAATTTTTTCACTTTTTTGTCCGACTCAAAACACCAAAGTAAAAAACAACTCAACGGATACAATTTCGTTTTAACATAATCAGCAGACAATGACCGGTTCGTCTTTATTTTTATGACCCTACCTAAGAAATTTTCAAAAACATCATCGATAGGTAGGCATTTTTTCAACTTGACAATATTTTGTTCATTCGGGCCACACCATTTCAAAAATTCTTCCCATTTGGATGCATTAAAATTCAAAAACGATCCGGTACTTAAAATTTTCAGACTGCGTCGATAAAACCTGCGTTTCAGCCCGAACAATCGGTGAGGATCGGTTGACATGAGACATTCGATTATATTTCTGAGTTTGCCCAGGTGAATACCTTCGTTCAAAATTTTACCAAATTTATCGAAAGTATTTTTGATAAATTGTTCTTTGAATTGATTGGCTGAGCTGGTCGAGAGAAATGCTCGATTAATGAAATAGTTGAACAGGGAAATCGAACGTAATTCTAACCACTGAATTTTTCTAACATTCGAGTCGATAATTTGCCTCATTATATTTCGTACACGTTCCTCGTCCGAAGAGCAAAATTTCAGATAATCGATCAACTCGTCGCATAAACCTGCTGCAATAAAACTATCGAAATGTTTCCCCAAAGTCTCAAAATCCATCATGAAACGTTCTTTGAATTCGACAATTTTTTCTTCGTTGTCGAAGCACAATTCCATAAAAATTCGTAAATCTGGAACTTTCGCGATCAACATCAACTTGGGAAAATGTTTTCGCCATAATTGAGTCCTCAATGTGGCTGGTGTACCCGCCAATAGATTGAAAAAAAATCTCATATCGCTACCATACCATCGCAGGTCAGATTCAGGATGAAGATGGCTGGCTAACTGATCAAAGATGTCTTTCACATCAAGCGGCGAAATAATTCTTCGTAAATGATCCGGGGCACTAATCCAAACATCGTACATCAAATATGGCACATGCTCGGCATCAGATTCTGATGGCAATCGACACATCAAACATATCAAGTCGCGTAATATCCGCAGTAATTGTTCGTTCGTGACCGAATCCTTGATGTGTTCCCATACCAGTAAAACGTGCTGACTTTCTGTATTTTCAGCCAAATTGTACATAATTTCGCATGGAATTTTACTCAGAACCGTATCGACTTCAACGCGTTTTAATTTCGGTAACAAGAATTTGGCATAGGTTTGCTGGTAGAGAATATACATAGCATAAGACGTCCGTTCTCGGGGGCTTAATTTATTCCACAAATACCGAATTTGTGACCGCTTTTTGGGAAGATTACTCAGCAGCATCCGCAATGGCGATCTATGAGGTTGCTCGTTTTTCATAATTTCTTTCCAATAATTCGTCATCCCGGTCATATATGTTTCATTAAATATATTATGACTGGCTTTGATTCGCCTATTCGTCGATACTTTAGGCCATAACTCCACGATATGATTCTCAAAACAGTACAAACAAGCGAGTCTGAATCTATCCACCGGATCGAGATGCCTACACCAAATTAATTTCCTGGCAGTACCTTCGTAGGAAATTTTACCACCCGATTCTAGGACTATTTCGACCGACAAAAATCTCAAGAAGCAGGTGTAATTTTCTTTACAAAAGGGATATCCATCAGTTATGAGCCATTTTTCCAGTTCTTTACCGAGAAACTCGATTCGACGGTCAATTAGGCGTTTGATACGTTCCGGAACGTGAAAAATATCGCTACAGCTGAACTTCAGCCTGGGAAATAGAACAATGTCAAAGTGAGATGAACCTTTGCCTTTGACGTTGATAAAATGTTTGAGGCGGCAGCGCCAACATAGAAATGCTACTTTTGAAGCTGCCAAGGAGAGTAATGATTCAGGTGACGTTTTGAATACGAATGGGTTTTTCCATGTGAGGTTGGATTCTTCGGTGGCCATTTCGATCGAAAATGTATCGTGGATTATTTTCATGAAATTTGCGATACCGAAAAACCTGAAATTGATACGATCGAGTCAGAAGATTTTGTACATTTTTTGTGAGCGATTTCCAATGTAGGTGCATTTAATTAATCTCTATATTGGTGAAAATATATTCCAGACAGATTTTTTCAATAAATTGTTTTCTTTGAGCGAGGAAATCTCCAAAAATTTGGAGTACCCCAGGACAATAAAATATGCTTATGGAGCGAGAAAACCTCGAAGCAGGGCGTATTCTAAATACAGGGTGTTCCATGAATCGTCTGCCAAACATATTTTTTTGGATATAACCGGATACCACTAAAAAAAAACTTGAGATGAACATGTTGCCTAACTTGAGGATTTAAGGGGCAAATGCTACTTCTAAAAAAATTACGTCAAAATTTTTTTTAACCGTGAGAATGGATAGTACTTTAAAAACTGAACAAATTTTCACTAAATGACTTGTTTCCTAACTTGAAAATTGAAGGGGCTACAAAAATTTTTTTCAAAAATTTTTTTCCTGATAAATTAAGGGAATGGATAGTACGTTGAAAACAGAAAAAAATTTTGTTCTGTACACTTTTTGCCTAACATCAAAAATGATGGGGCCAAGGGTCATTTAAAATTGGGAAAATTCGAAAATTTTTTGAAGCCCACGTATTTTGCGCGAGCCGTAGCCCCTTCATTTTCGACGTTAGGCATAAAGTGCACAGAACAAAATTTCTTCAGTTTTCAACGTACTATCCATTCCCTTGATTAGTTGATTTTTTAAAAATTGTTTTTGAAAAAAATTTTTTGTAGCCCCTTCAATTTTTGAGTTAGGCAAAAAATCATATAGTGAAAATTTGTTCAGTTTTCAAAATACTATCCATTCCCATGGCCAAAAAAAATTTTCGACGTGATTTTTTTAGACGCAGCATTTGCCCCTTAAATTCTTAAGATAGGCAACATGTTCATCTCAAGTTTTTTTTAGTGGTACCCGGTTATATCCAAAAAAATATGTTTGGCAGACGATTCATGGAACACCCTGTATGTACATACAAATACCGAGTATACAACGATACGATAAGTAGAAAGTACTCGTTATCTTATCGTGTTCAAACGATACCACGAGTATACTCATAGGCAGAAATAGACCTTGACTTTTTTTGAGGGGGCCTCGAGCCCCAGTTAAAAAAGAAACACAAAACAAAAATGTATGAGTACCGTTTTTCCAAACTGAGCTAACTTCAAAAACCGTGCATGAGGAAAGGGCCTTAGGTGCCATTTTTTTCCAGAAAGGGCTCTAGGTGTAATTTTTTTCCCAGAAAAAATTGCACTCAAGGCCCTTTCTGAAAAAAAATGGCACCTAAGGCCCTTTCCTCATGCACGGTTTTTGAAGTTAGCTCAGTTTGAAAAAACGGTACTCGTATATTTTCGACCCTCTAAAAAAATTTTTACAGGTACTACTAAGTCATTTCTATTTAACCCATTGGAGGGGCGAAAATGGAAAATTTTCCGACTAACATTATAAGAAAAGAAAATATTTGCCTACTCATATTCTTAAAAACAGAAATTTGCCGAACAGTCGTACTAAAATCAAAAAGACAATTCGTGTTTTTTTTGCCACTTTTTTGACTTTCAAAAAAACTATATTCCTTAATGACCTCCTCTCTTTTCAAAAAAACGAAAAATTTTGACATATTGGCACTAAGCCCCCTAATAAATGAGAAATACAAATTTCTTTTGCGTCAAAATATTCAATTTTTTAGGGAAAGGAAAAGAATTCATACCATCATTTCGAGAAAGAATTTCGTGAATTCATCGAGCCTGAGCGAAGGATTGCGAAAATTTTTGAAAAAGGAAATATCCAAAAGCTGAGACAAAAGATATCACTTATAAAGTTACCTGCCACGTAATTCTGAAAAAAAGAAATAAAAACGTAAAAACTGAACTATTTTTACTTCAAATTCCATCGCATAGGTACCTATTCCTTTTTTTTAAGTTTTTTTTTTTTAGAGATCGTTACAAATTTTTACGAAAAAGGTAGACGAGAATTTAGGGTGCCATTCGAAATTGGAGAAAAACATAATTTGATTTCCGAAATTTTTAGAGAATTTTTCAAAAATCAGACAAAAATTTGAAAAAATAAAATACAACGTAAAAGTTATAAAGAGAATTTAGAAGAAATAGGAACTTTGACCTAAAAAATGGGTGTTTTTGGCTAATTTTTTTTTGTAATTCCTTTGAAATTCTTCAAAATGTGAAATTCCTGGACGAAATCCTTAAAATTAAGGAAAGGTATTAAAGTTGAGGAATTTTGAGGTTGGTGAAAAATTGTTAGGAATTTGTTGAGGGATTTCATATTTTGAGGAATTTTTAAGAAATTTTGAAAAAAAAATGAAAAATATTAGCCAAAAATACGCATTTTTAGGTCAAAGCCTCTTTCACACTGTGTCCAATTTTTTCAAATTTTTATCCAATTTTTTTCCAAAAACAATCGATTTTGTAATTATTTGGACTGAATAATCGATTAATCGATTACCTATTCGATATCACTGAAAAAATAATCGCACTTCGATTATTGTTTTGTCCACACCAAAAAATACGAACCTTCTGAAACATTGACAAAACTGAATATCATTTTTTGCCTTTTTCCAGAGTGTTGAAAAGTTGCAGAAAGCAATTTCAATCGTTCATGGTAAAAAATAAAATCCCATAATGTTGTTGGGAAAATTTCAAAATTTTCTCAGGTTTCATAAATCATTCGTTTTTCCTCCACAGCGGAAGTCTCAATAAAGTGAGGGGCCAAGGGTTCTTCCAGGGGATCTGAAAGTTAGAAATTTTGACTCACAAAACATTTTCTCCAAAATTTTACACTCAGAATTTCTTGTTTTTTTCATTGGAAAATGAAAATTTTTTCAAATTTTCTTTCATAAAATGTTTAACTTTTACAATCACTCTGCTCACTCAGGCTCAATTTTTTTCGACTAAAAATACAATTTTGTCATTACTAGGTTGTCAATTGCCATGCTGCCACCTTACTTACCTTTGTTTTCTCCAATGGTTGATCTAGTTCTGGAAATCGGCAAGAAAAATAAAGGAGGTGGGAAAATATCGAGCATATTTTCAACTTTTCCAATTAACGTCTTCTATATTAGGTGAATTAGTTCAGAAAAGATGAAAAAAATATAACTTCATTACATCACTTCTCTTATTAAACAGTTTCGATATCATTTTCATCAATATTTAATGTCGATTTTTTTCATTTTAGCTGTTTCCTTATTTAACCCTCTTCATCCATCAAAATGACAGGAATGGAACAGTTTGAGGAAGGCGGAGAAACTGTTTGATTGTCATTTCATTGTTGAATTCGAGCAAGTACGTGCAGTATTATTGATTTAACATCATTTCAATTCATAATTTTTCCAAATCAGCCCTCTGCCTTTATGACTCCTTTTTTTTTTAAACCAAAGTTATGAACTATGAAGGAAAGGAATGTAGAGGTGGAGGAAAAATTCCAGTACTGTAATTGTACTCCTTTTACCAAGTACGTTCTGTATCGCTTTATTTTTTTCAATTTTTTTTATTGTAGTAGTCTCAATCTAATCCTGTTTTACCCCCTGTCCCAATTTCTTCTTCTCATTTGTGAAAAAACGAGGAATGGAAAAAAAAATTTAAAAAGCTGGTTTGTTCATCGAGTAGAGTACTTTCAAAATCAGAATCATTCTTTTTCAGTGAAAATCTTTCAGTCGATATTTTATTTTCATTCTCGAAAGAACTTTTCATACAGAGTGTTCTACGAATCGTCTGCCTACCTAAGAATTTTTTTCTGGATTTAACCAGCAGGGTGAGCCGAAAACCCAAAAATTTTGATTTTTGAAAAGTTACCCCTTGCAAAAGTTGTTGGCTGGATGGACTAAAAAAATTAAATAAAAAATTTCAAAATCCATTCAAATCTTCCGATTGCGCAACAGTCTTCAATTTTTCGAAAATTGACAAAAATTCAATATTTTCAGAAATTTCAAAAAAATTAAAAAAAAATCAAAATTGAGTAAAATCGATTTTGAAGCTTAATTAGGAACTATTTGAAGCAAAAAGCACAACTTTTTGGAAAAATCCATGTTTTATAGTTTTTTTTAAATTTCTCATATTTCTTCACCTCTGAAGAAAAATTGAAAAAGGTTATAAAACACTGATTTTTTCAAAAAAAAAAAGTGCTCTCCAGTCTAGATAGTCACAAAATAAGCTCTAAAATTAATTTTAATTAATTTTAATTTTTTTCGAAATTTTTGAAGGATTGTAGGCTCTTGCGCGATCGGTAGATTTTGAAATCTTGTATATATTTCATTTTTCTAGTCTATCCAGCCAACAACTTTTGCGGGGGTAACTTTTCAAAAATCAAAATTTTTGGTTTTTCGTCCCACCCTAATAACCCAGGTACCTATTACCTAACTACCTACCACAAAGAAAACTTGTGATGAACATGTTGCCAATCTTAAAAATTAAAGGGACAAATGCGTTAAAAAAATTTCAACTATGGGAATGGATAGTACTTTGATAATAAGTTGACAAATTTCCACTTTAGGACTTTTTGCCTAACTTTAAAATTGAAGGAGCCATAAAAAAAGTATTCAAAAATAGATAGTATAAAAAGAATTGATTTGTGTTCTAGACATTACAACAAACAAATTTAGCCCAGATGCCTTTTTTTACCCCTCTCCCTTTTCCGAGGGTCCACCCTCCTTTCTTAAAAACGCCTGTAGCGCTCCTCCTATGGGTTCGCGTGAAAAAAATTTCCCACAAAAGTTGTCCCTCAACATCTCAGCTACAAATTACTTTCCATAGAGAATCCAATTTTGGACCACCGGTGCTCCTCAAATTTGAAAAAATTATTTCAAAATATCATAAAAATCACGTTTTTTGCATTTTTACCGAAAAGTTTCTAAGATGAGTAAAATTTGTAAATAACCAAAAGTATTTAGAATTCAATTTCCTATTCGGTGAGTTATATCACGACTATTTTCGTCCCGCACCCCGTTACATACAGGCCCACCCCCTCCCGCACATCAAAAATTTCGGACTTCTAGAAACATTTTCCAGCAAAAATATATTCTTCAACACTTAATCTACAATTTCGGTCATTATAAAAATTATTTTTTGACCAATCCCTACCCCCTAAATTCGAAAAATATCCCTCAAAAATACATAAAAATAATACGTTTTTTTACGCTTCCAATACAAAACTTTAAAGATAATTATGCTAACAGAAATTAGGTATATTCATTAGTTGCTTCTACATACAAAACTGGAAATTAAAAATTACGATTTTTAGACATTTTCCCCTCAATTTCTGCTTACATAATTATCTTTAAAGCTTTGCATTGGAAGCGTAAAAAAACGTATTTTTTATGTATTTTTGAGGGATATTTTTCGAATTTAAGGGGTAGGGATTGCTCAAAAAATAATTTTTACAATGACCGAAATTGTAGATTAAGTGGTGAAAAATAATTTTTGCTGGAAAATTTTTCTAGAAGACCGAAATTTTTGATGTATGAGAGGGGGGTGGGCCTGAATGTAAAGGAGAGCGAGACGAAAATAGTCGTGATATAACTCACCGAATAGGAAATTTAATTCTGAATACTTTTGGTTATTTACAAATTTTACTCATCTTGGAAACTTTTCGGTAAAAATGAAAAAAACGTGATTTTTATGATTTTTTGAAATACTTTTTCAAATTTGAAGGGCACCAGTGGCCCAAAATTGGATTCTCTATGGAAAGTAATTTGTAGCTGAGATGTTGAGGGACAACTTTTGTGGGAAATTTTTTTCACTAGAACCCATAGGAGGAGCGCTACAGGCGTTTTTAAGAAAGGGGATGGACCCTCGGAAAAAGGGGAGGGGTAAAAAAAGGCATATGGACTAAATTTGTTTGTTGTAATGTCTAGAACACAAATCAATCATAAAATTACTTTTTACAGCTCAGTCGAGCGGACGTGTTTTTTCGTGAAATTGAGACCCTACTATAGGTTGAAAAATGAAGAAATTTTATTCTGAAGACTTTTTGCCTAACATCAAAAGTAAAGAGACTAAGGGTCATTGAAAATTTACGAAATTTAAATTTTTTGAAATCCTTTTATTTTGAGTGCCCAACCTCACACCCCTTCATTTTCAATGTTAGGCAAAAATGCTTCAGAACAAAATTTTTCAGTTCTCAACGTATTATCCATTCCCTTGATTATAGTTCATTTTTTTAGAATTTTTTTTGAACAATTTTTTTGTTGTTCCTTCAATTTTACAGTTAGGCTAAAAGATTAAAATTTGTCAACTTTTCAAAGCACTATCCATCCCCATAGTTGACAATTTTTTACGTGATTTTTTTAGAAACATCATTTGCCCTTCAATTTTCAAAATAGGCAACATGTTCATCTCAATTTTTTTAGTGGTACCGGTTATATCCAAAAAAATACGTATGCAGACGATTTATGGAACACCCTGTTCGTAATTTCTTACATTGAGCGAGACCTAAGACGCAGCAGATGAAGATTTAAGCACATGATAAGCGAAAATCACCCAGGTTTATTCTATTTGATTATCCACGAATAGTCAAATAATCTCTTTTCACAATTTTGATATTTTGTCACAAGAAATGAGCCCATGAACTGCCCAAAATTTCATTTCAGCATAAAATTTCACATTTTTCCACCCCTCAATGGACCAACCATTATCCAAAGTCACCAAATACACAATTTTGCAGTAAAAAGCCTACATCAAAATAAACGACAATTGATTGGAAAAAATATACAAGCAAATTAAAAAAAAATGCAAAGCTACACAGTCTAGGTATATTATTCTATATTTAAAAAAAATTCACAATACTTACCAGTACAAACATAAATACTCGATTCGAGTAAATAAAAAGACGAATAAATCGACGTAGACATACGAAAAACGTAAAAAATATACAAAATTACAACTAAAAACACGAATCCAGTCGATAATAAAAATTACATTACATTTTAACTCAAAACAGGCACACACGTACACGTGTCTCAATTTCCTATCCTCATTCGGAAGCTCTCAGCTGCTACCAAATCGTAATCAAAAAACCAAAGCAACAACCTACTTATTTGCTGGTCATTTCCCCCTCTTAAAACTCTTCCAACAACATCGTCGTCATGGTTATTAATTATCCTGCCCAGCTTGTACCTTTTCGTCGCATCCTCGGTTACAAAATACCACCTTAGGAAACTATCGAGACGAGAAAAATACGGTGGTAAAATCACCTCGTCGCAAATGCATTCGGGTAACAGTAAATCCAAAATATAATCTACGCTGAGGGACTGTTTTAATGTCGCAATTTCATTATCGCTGGTCGTACACCATTCCAGAAATTCCTTCCATTCGCGAAGGTAAAACCTGCTGAATGATCCCGATTTCAGAATACGTTGCCAACGTTCGAACAACAATCGTCTAATATGTTGACTAGAAGATAAACAGTCTATGGTATTTTTAACATCGGTCAGCCATCCGTTCTCGAGCATTTCGTACCATATGTGGACATTTTCTAGGACAAATTTCTCTTTGAATTTTTTGGCCAGGCCTGCATTTCGAAACGATCCGTCGATGAATTCGTTAAATTTGACGAACGCTTTTAAATCGAAATAGTAAAACATACTTTGCATATTCGATTTTATTATTTTCACCCTTAGGCGTCGAACGAGACGTTCGTTGGGGGTGCAGAATTTCAAATATTCGACCAATTCGTCGCACAGGCCTCGTCTAACGAACGAGCTAAATTCGCAATCCAGCATAACGTAATCTATCATTAAAGTTTGCTTAAATTTAACAATACAGTCTTGGTCGCCGAAGCATAATTGCATGAATTTTTGCAAATCCGACGGTTTCGCCAGAATTATCAATTTGCACCAATGATCGAGCCATATTTCTTTCCTCAATTCGATGGTGGAATTTGCAAATACATCGAGCAGAAAGCTCATATCGCAGCCATACGATTCGATCACTCGATCGGTATCCAGATTATCGAAAAATAATTCCGCCCAGTTGGCCAAAACGTGACTCCTCAAATTATTTGTAGCGCTGCTCCAGACCTCGTAGAGGAAATCAGCCACATGGCTGACATTCGTCCACGTTCCATCGAAAGCGAAATTCCACAGGAGATGTAAAATTTCATAAAATTCGTTATCGCTGATGGACGATTTGATATAATTCCACGTCTGCCAAGCGTAATCCGCTGTTTCCCTTTCGACTGCCAAATTCACCACCATCGCACTTGGTATATCCTTTAAAATCTGACTGAGCTGCGATTCACTCAACTTTGGCACCAAATATTTACTAATTAGGCCTAATCCCTCGGGGACTTTGATAAATTGCAATATTTGTTCCCTGGGGGTCAATTTATTCCAAAAATACTCCATTTCGGACCATAAATTCAGTTCATTTGATAAAATCATACGCCATTCGGGCGAGTCTCGCTCGTCACCGGGTATCCGATGGAGTTCATTATTCATTCGACAATTCCAATAAAACATGGTCGGTTGTCGATGAAAATCGCATTCCCTGATTCGAGCATCTTCCCGAACCAGAGGCCATAAAAGTTCTATTTGTTGTTCGAAACCGCACCAACAAGCGATTCTATATTTCTCGACGGAATTCAGTTTATCACAGCTTAGTAAATTTTTGGCAGTAGTTTTGTAGCAAATTTCGCCATTTGATTGCAGTTCGATATCGTCGAAGCATTTTAAAACGTTGTAGCGAGAGTTTCCACCGAATGAGTTCTGCGTCCATCGGTATAACATTGGTCCGATAGATTCCATGGAACGATCGATTAGTTCTCGGATGGATTTCGGAAGGTGGAAAATATCACCGCTGGAGATGCTTTTGCTGGCGACGGCGAACCAATAAGCGTCCGCGGTTTCGTCCGGGTAGAGATCATAATGAAGGGAGTAAGTGAGGTTCCAGCAGAGTAAAGCGCATTGCGAACCAGCCATGTCTTGCAGGGTTCGAGGAGACGAATAGAAAATTAACGGGGATCCCATTGAAGCTGGAATCGTGTCCGGGATCATTTTCGAACATAGTAAAGGCTCGTGAAAAGGTGTACTTGGGTTCGCCTCGGGATGGTCCTGTAATTTAAATGATTTTATTTTAATATGGCTCGGATAAAAATTAAGAGATGAATGATGGCGGGAGATGAGGAAGGTAAGGATTTTTCGAAGGAAGAAATTAGATGTATTTTTGAGAAAAATAATAAATTTTAGGAGAGAAAAATAATAGAATTATAAAAATTCGATCGAGCATATTTTTGAAATATCCCCTCCTCCTATCCCAAGAATTATTTTGGACCATAGCTGCAGAAAATATTATTTTCTTTCTTTCCATAATTTTATGAAGTAGATGTTCAATCGAGATCGAGGTAGGTACCCCTTTAAAAAACAAAATAATCAACACTGAGCAAAATAAATTGATTATAAAAATAGATATGTGGAACATTAAAAACTGAAGAAAATTTCTTGAAAATTTTCCGGTTTAATTCTTATTAAAATTAAAAAAACTAACCAAAAAGTGAAGTGAATTTTGAAAAATTGTAATTTTTCACGAATTTTTTTATTTCAGGGTATTTATACCACCGAGCCCCTTCAATTTTGATATTTGGCAAATCTTCAAGTCACTACTCATTTTTACGATAAATTTTTTTCTTCTTGAATTTTTCTCTGTCAATATACGTTTATAGCTCCTTCATTTTCATAGTTAGGCAATAAACTTATTATGACGAAATTTTCTCCATTTTGAAACATCAATGATTTCGCTGACGAATTTTTTTCAATTTTTTCGGTTTCAACGTGTTTTTAGTCCCTTTAATTTTTTTAGTCATGTAAAAAATATTACAACAAAATTTGCTCAATTTTTAAAATACCATTTACCTATTTCGCTGATCACTTTTTTAAATTTTTTGAAAGGGGATCATTTGCCCCTTCAATTTTGAAGATAGGCAAAATGTTCGTCAGATTTTTTCTGAACAATATCAATCGTAGGTACCTACTTATTGATATTTAATCACTTTACAGATGTGAAGAAAATTGCCAACCCCCCCCCCCCCGACTCTTCATGAAATTTTCAACATCACACATTTTAATTTTTTCGTAGGTAACATAAAATAATGTATCGGTACCCTTCATTCTTATGTGTGTTCGTTATAAAGTATCAAAACAAAAAAAAATTCTCACGTAACTTGCCCATCCTTCTTTTTAAAACCTATTGAAAGCTCAGCAGATAATTTTTCGCAGATTTTTTTCAACAGTTTGTTTGACTGGAATCTCAGGTATTCTATCTCCCTTCCAATCATTATTAATCATGGCCTTGGAAATTTTTTCATCACACATTTCTATACCTAATTAATTTTATGTTTTCCAAAAAAAAAAAACTGCCTATGATTTTAATTTTATATTCCTGGTATTAAAATTCAACTCCAAGACCATCAGAGTTCAATTTAATATACTTTTCTTTACAAGCTCCGATCCAGAAAATGACTTCATGGGAGAGGAGAGGAGGGGAGAGGAGAGGAGAGGAGAGGAGAGAAGTACATGCGATTTTTTCATACTTTCTCAAACGAAGATGGTATCCCAACTGGAAGCAAACTTTTGAATCGAAACTAAAATAAATCAAAAGAACATCATAAAAGAACTCCATACACAAAATTTCAAGTGTTCAGGTTCATTTCTCAAATTTTGGAGAATTTTTGAAATTTCAAAATTACCTCATCGCCCTGCAAAATATAAACATTTGATCTAATCCATGAAAAAATCTGAAATTTGGTTAATACCTATTTCTCATTTTCCGAATCGATTGGAAGAGGTCTCGAGACATTTTGGAGCCTCCAGAAAATTTTTGATTTTCCAGCACTGGAGAAAAGTCCATAAAAATGGTCCATATGGACTTAAGCACCTGTAATCACGAATATATTGGTGATCTACTTGATGGATTAAAGCACAATTTTCTCGAAATTCGTAACTGCTGATTCAAAATCACCAGTATGGGTAACTCATGATAATAAATGTCAAAGTTCATGTAGACCATTGTTATGAGATTTTTCGAGTGCTGGAAAATTCCTAAATTTTTTGGTGGCTCCGAAACGTCTCGAAACCGCTTCTAGTTGATTCGGAAGGTTGAAATTAGGGTACTTACCAAATTTCAACTTATTTCAATGATTAAATCAAATTTTCATATTTTTCAATGCGATTAGGTAATTTTGAAATATCAAAAATTCGCTACAATTCTAGGAATGGACTTCAGCTCCTGAAATTTTTGATATGAAGTTTTTTTATAATGTACTTCTGATTTTTTTTTGTTTCGGCTCAAAATTGTACTTCCTTTCTGGATACCTCTCTGATAAGGAGAGTTGAAATTTGTTCAAAAATGGGGGGGGGGCGAAGTTTCTGCGATAAAAAATCGAAAAAGAACGTGATTTTCGAAGAATTTTTCACAGTACAAAAACATTTATTATAGGTAAATGAAAGCAAAAATTACGTTTGGAAAGAATAGATAGCCATTTTTAAACATTTTACAAGCAGATTTTCAAAGATTTCAACGATTTTCAACTACCTACATCAATCAATGGAAAAAACGAAACAACGAAACGTTATAGATAGTCTGAAATATTTATGGGAAGGGTTAGACCAAACGGAGGGGGGGGGGAGACAGAAATGCAGCTTTTCCCTTCAATTTTTAGCAGAGAAAATTAAGTTAAGAGTCATAAATTTTGGGAAAGCGATACATTTTTATAGATAGAAAACATAAAGTTTGATTCAAAAAATTTCGAACAAATTGTATTTTACGATCAAAAAATGAGGAAAATGTCATGTAGGTAAGTTGGAAATTTCCAATTTTTTTACGTTCCTCATCCTCCTCTTTCTCTACCATTCTATCAACTTCGATTTGTCTACAGCCATGGAAAGTCCATTCAAATTGAAATCCTATAATCACATATTATTTTAATGGAAAAATTTTAAAAATCAAAGAAGTGATTAGCTGACTACCTACCTATTTAAACCTCTTTAAGAACAACACAGGTCGAAATGGAAAATGCTGTTTGAAGTTCGATATGTGATTTTTATAATTTTTCGCGCTGATCACAAGAAAAATGGTGAAAAAATTCCACCACTCAAGGATTTTTCACAATTTGAATTTTTTATTGAATAGTTTTTTCACTTGTTTTAATAACTTTTGACACTTGAAGTTGAGTTTTTGATTTTATGAGGAAAGGAAGGGTTCTACGAGAAAAATGAATAGAACATAAATGATAGAGCATAAAATTTCCTTTCCGTAAAGTTCAATTGATTTTTTCGAAGGATGCTTAGCTTTCGAGATATTTCATTAGAAAGTTCAAAGTCTAACTTTTTTTAAAATTGAAAATATCCCAAAAACTAGCCCTCCTACCAAAAAACTAATTGAACTCTACAGAAAGGAAATTTTACCCTTTACAATTCATGTTCTATTCATTTTATTTTTTTTGGATGGTTGATTTTCCTAGGAAATCGATTTTTTGCGATGAACCGCATTTTCAGCATTACTCATTCGTAACAATGGAAATATCCAAAGGCCGGCAAATCAACAATTCTTTCCTGCGCAATTAATTCTGATTGGTGATTCTGACCTACTTTTTAATCCTGAGTTCGAAAATGATTTCAGTTTTACTCCATCACGACAAGATTTTTTATAATTGGAATTTTTTGTTGAAAATTTGTTTTATGTTTTTTAATGTAAATTTTGACCCTTAAATTCGATTTTTTTGGGAAATGAAGGATTCTACGAAAAAAATAAATAGAACATAAATTGTAGAGCGTAAAATTTCCTACCTGTAGAGTCCCATTACTTTTTTTCATAGGAGGCTTAGTTTTTGAGATATTTTCAATTTAAAAAAAAAAGTTGAACTTTGAACTAAAATATCTCGAAAGCTAAGCCTCCTAAGAAAAAAAGTAATTGGACTTTACATGTAGGAAACTTTACGTTCTACAATTCATGTTCTATTCATTTTTTTCGTAGAACCTTTCCTTTTCTCAGAAAATCGACTTCAAGTGTCAAGTCATCAAAAAAAGTAGAAAAACTGCTCAACAAAAAATTCAAATTGTAAAAAATCCTTGGATGATAGAATTTTTTCACGATTTTTCTCGTAATCAGCGTGAAAAATACTATAAAAATCACTCATTAAATTTCAAACAGCATTCCAAAACGTTAACATCGACCTTTGTAACTGATGAGTAACATCCCGATGAGCGGGATGACGCGGTTACCATGGCAGGTATCAAATCCCCTCCTCTTCTGAAAAATTAATCTTGTTATCGACTGTTTATAATCCAATTTCCTCCCTCCGCCTGAAAAATTTCATCAAATTCAGTCGAAATTTCACGTAGTCGCTTCGAAGAGATTTAAACCCATTATAAATAATTTTAATAATTTTGGTACCACTTAAAAAAACAAATAATTCCACAAATAGTTCCTTTCTAAAAAAAAAATCAATATCCGAGTACCATAGGGGAAATATCCCCACCGATTCTTACCAACGCATCGTGCATTTCCGCCCTACCGAACACCGCACATCACCACAACTCACTGTCAGATAGGTACCGAAAAAGTAAAGGAAAATCACAACACTTTGGGATAATCACAATCGATAATGGTAATTAATCACACTATAAACTTACCAGCACATAACACAGATTGATACGAAATTCAAAATAACATCGACGTAACCAGCAAAATGACGTAAAATTCGTTTACAGTTCACAGTCCACGAGCCAGAAATGTTTACATTATTCCATTCGAAACGAAAATACGCGTGTACTCGTCAGCACCGAGTATCATAGTATGAAGGGAAATGGTAGATATAGGCCCAAGTACACACGTACACAGTTATATCGTACGTACTCTAATGAACCCACCATAATACCATTTCTCCTACCACAGGCGATTGTAAGTAAAACGACCCATTCCCATTACCAGTTTTAAATTCGAATGGGACTAATAAAAAATATAAAAACATATCCACACTAACACTCCGAGAGCTAACTGCGCGATTGGTTGGGTTTTTCTTCAAAGCTATTATCTCTTATGTTTTTCGAAATAGATATGGTATCGTGGTATTTACACATAAAAATAACCGAAACGACTTAGAAGTACCTAAGACACTTATCGTCACATACCGATAAAACAAAACCGATTATAATGTGGGATATTTGTGTCGAGAACAATGCCTAAGTGTGAACACATGCTAAATGTGACGGAGGTAAAGCTACGTAGGAAGTATTTCAGTTTAAGTAGGTAAGTATCACATGTTGAATGATTTTTCGGTGGAATGAGTTTCAAATAAAATTCAATCGGTAAGAATTGGCGATTAGATACCGAAAATTTAATTAAGTTAGATAATAAATGATTAAAAAAGTGTAGAATGGCATTGCGAATAAGTACCTAGGTGCCTATCTATTTGAAAAAATTAATTGATTTTCCAAATTATGAAATGCCATTATTTAAATTAGGCTTGGCGATTATGGAAATTGAAATCGATTAATCGATTATTCGAATTTTAGTCGATTATTCGAATTTCAATCGATTATTCGAATTTCAATCGATTAGGTATTCGAATTATAATCGATTATTCGAATTTCAATCGATTATTCGAATTTCAATCGATTATTCGAATTTTAATCGATTATTCGAATTATAATCGATTATTCGAATTTCAATCGATTATTCGAATTATAATCGATTATTCGAATTTCAATAAATTATTCGAATTTTAGTCGATTATTCGAATTTTAATCGATTATTCGAATTTTAATCGATTATTCGAATTATAATCGATAATTCGAATTTCAATCGAATATTCGAATTTCAATCGATTATTCGAATTTCAATCGATTATTCGAATTTTAATCGATTATTCGAATTATAATCGATTATTCGAATTATAATCGATTATTCGAATTTCAATCGATTATTCGAATTTTAATCGATTATTCGAATTTTAATCGATTATTCGAATTTTAATCGATTATTCGAATTATAATCGATTATTCGAATTTCAATCGATTATTCGAATTATAATCGATTATTCGAATTTCAATAAATTATTCGAATTTTAGTCGATTATTCGAATTTTAATCGATTATTCGAATTATAATCGATTATTCGAATTTCAATAAATTATTCGAATTTTAGTCGATTATTCGAATTTTAATCGATTATTCGAATTTTAATCGATTATTCGAATTTTAATCGATTATTCGAATTATAACCGATAATTCGAATTTCAATCGATTATTCGAATTATAATCGATTATTCGAATTTCAATAGATTATTCGAATTTTAGTCGATTATTCGAATTTCAGTCGATTATTCGAATTTCAATCGATTATTCGAATTATAATAGATTATTCAAATTTTAATCGATTAATCGACGCCCAATCAATCGATTAAAAATAATCACCCGATTAATCGATCAAAAGTAATCACTCGATTTTCTCAAATCGACTGACTAATTTAATCGAAGAATTAGCCGATCAACTGAAGTTGGAAAGTTGATAGGTAGATTATTCTTCAATTCTGAAGTGAATGGGGGGAGAGACAACCCCCCCCCCCCCGGGAAGCCCTTCAAAAATAAATTTTCAATCGAAAAGTATTTCTGATATCAATAGTAATAACTTATACCTATTTTGCAAAAAAAAATAAGAATTGAACGGTTGAAATTTGAAAATAATCGATTAATCGATTAAAAATTTTGGTTGATTTTAACGAGAAAAAAATCGATTAATCGATTATTATCGCCAGCCCTAATTTAAATCAGTAATATTTCAGAGTTAATCCCAGAGTAGGGTGGGCCGAAAACCCAAAATTTTTTATTTTTGAGTTATGCAATAATTACATATGTGACCCGTGCAGGGACAGGGTACCTAAAGTCGGAAAACATAATTTTAAGTTAGAGACAAAAATATGAAAAATGGGCAATTTTTTCAAAAAATTTTTTTTCGCTTTTTTAGGTAGTTCAGACCTCTACGCAGCTTTAAACGTGTTTTTTCGATTATTTTTTTTTTGAAAGTCATGATTTTTTTTAATTTTCAAATGTCTCTATCTCACCGAAAAATTGACTTAGGATGCTCATCCAGGTCTTAAAATGTTCCGCATAGTCTCCCCTATCATTTAAGCCAAAAAACTCATTTTTGAAAAATCCGACTTTAGGTACCTTTTCCCTGCACGGGTCACATATTTTAATTTTAAAAAATCCTAAATTGATTAAAATCAATTTTAGAGCTTATTTAGTGACTATCTGGACCAAAAAGCACAGTTTTTTTTTTGTTGAGAAAATCGGTGTTTTATAACACTTTAATTCAGGGAATAGGAGTCAGCCAAAAAGTTGACTCCTGACTACGGCTTGACTCCGGAGTCACTTTCAGACCTCTGCTCCTGACTCCACCTTGACTCCGGAATCACTTTCACACCTCGACTCCTGACTCCACCTTGACTCCGGAGTCAAACTCTCACCCTGGCTCCTGACTCCATCTCAACTCCGGAGTCAAACTCACACCCTGACTCTTGACTCCACCTCGACTCCGGATTCAAACTCACACCCTGACTCCTGACTCCGGCATCATAGGCGTGACCGGACCTTCTGAGTAGGGTGTGCCAAAACCATGGGCCCTCCAATAAAATCAAAAATAATATTCATATCCAAAAAATTTTATCCAGAAATCTGCAGTTTTCTTCGTGTCACAAAAACAAAGTTTAAAATTTGATTAGATAGGTACTTACTTCAAAATGTGTGAAAGTGCTATAAAGTTCATGGGTCATTTTAATGGGGTTTTCTCGAGTGCTGAAAAATTCAAAAATTTTCTGAAGGCTCCAAAACATCTTGAAACCGCTCCCATCGATCCGAAAGGCCAAAAATAAGGCATATATACCTACCAAATTTTTAGATCAAATTTTCATCTTCTGCATGGTGATGAGGTAATTTTGAAATTTCAAAAATTACCCAAAATATTCAAGAAATGAACTTCAGCTCCAGAAATTTTAGATATTCCAACTCTAAATAAAATTTTGAGCTCAAAAAAAAATCGAAAATAGGTATATCTACTTATCATAAAAGAACCCATATTAAAAATTTCAGATGCTGAAATATTCATCTTTCAAGGTGACTAGAGGACTTTTTTCACAACATGATAAAAAATATCCCATTAGAAGAATATAAATTAGTGCATTCAGCGTTATTTAAATTCTCAGAGATTTTGTACTCGATTTTGAATGATTTTTCCATAACTTGCGACGAATTTGCAAAAACTGGGAAATTATTTAATACTTCGCATAATTTTTCAAAAGTAGAGCAACTTTTTTCCACAGCCTGAACGATTTTCCAAAAATTGAGGAATCTCCCAAACCTTGGACAGTTTCCTAAAAAAGAAAGATTCTCTATAAAAATCAGAAAATTTTATGAAATTGCCATAATATCATAAAAATTGTAAGGTTTCCCAAAAAAACAATAATTTTTCAATAAATTGGGCTGTAGGTGAGTTTATTCCCGACGAAATACCCATGTGAATGAATGGGCGAATAGATTCCCATTTTTCGGGGTATGTACTAGTTGAATCCCATTTTGTTTAAAAAATTTCTTTCCATTCTGATTTTTTTTTCAAATTTCAACTCCGATTTCCTTGAAGTTATTTTCAACTCGAATTTTTTTCACAATTATTTCCAACGCCAGAATTTTTTCAGCCTAAACTTTTTTCACATTTTTCCGAATTTTTTCTCAAAATAGTTTTCAGTACCTATTGAAAATTTTCTTGAAAAAACAATATTGCTACCAGGACATATTTGAGAATTTTTCCAAAAAAAATGTCCCCGGAGAGAAAAAAAATTGAAAAATCTGGGAAAAGTAGGGTGTGCCAAGGCACACCCGGCACACCAGGCAGTCACGCCTATACTCCGGCTTGACTCCGGAGTCGACTCCTATTCCCTGCTTTAATTTCATTTTTCAACTCTAAAAATTTATCCCCAAAATATTTTTCAACTCTAAAATTTTTCATCTAGAATAAAATTTTTACCAACTCTGAAATTTTTTCCTCCAATTTTTTTCACGTATAGAAATTTTTCAACTCTGACATTTTTTCCAAAAATACAGTTTTCATTTTTCAACTCTAGAAATTTTTTCTCAGAAGTTTAATTTTTACAGCTTTTGAAATTTTTTAGCTCAAATGTTTTTCTCAAACTATTTTCCAGCTCTGAAATTTTTAGAATAAAAAAATGTTTAAAAATTTGGATTTAAAACATTTTAAGAAATTTAATGTGAGAAAAATTTGACAGAATGTCAAGTTTTTAAAAATTTTAAGATCAAAGAATAGGATTTTACAGTTGATAATCATAGGTATAACTCTTTTAATCTGAACCAGTCTTTGATGGGATTCTGGTTTTTAGAATCAGTGCAATGATTTTTATTGAAAAATTAATGATTATTCACTGATCTTTCAGTCAAAAAGTCAAAAACCACCGATTTCTTAATAAATTCACAATTTGTCAGAAAAAAATCAATAATTTTGACTGACAGATCAGTGAAAAATCACTGATTTTCAGTAAAATTCATTTCACAGATTAAAACAGGTAAATTTTACTTATTCAGATTTAATGAGTGTATTGATTGTTTGTTACAAAAAACTTCGCAATTTTACAATTTTTCTTTGCTTAAATCTGTTTATGTATTATTAGCTCACTGAAAATACCCAGACTACGCCAAAAATTAAATAACAGGTTACTCAATTTTTTCATTGAAATTTGCCCCCTCCCAATTATTCATCGAATTCTCAGCCCTTTCCTTAAATAATTTCTGGGTGCACTTATGATAAATTTCGAATTTTTTTGAAATTAAATTTCTTAAAATGATAAAAAAACTAGACACACTGTGTCAAAATAGTGGACTTCATTTTATTCATTTTGTGTGTCGAAAAATTTGATCATTCATAAGCTTCTAAACTTTAAACTCATTTTTCTCGAAAACTGTGAGCTTTTGAGTAAAATTCATATCTACCAGAGTTGAAAATGACCCGAAAATGAGCTCCAAAGCTCAGCTTCCTATGCACAGAATTGTGCCTAAAACTGATAAGCTCTTTTCTTATATGATTTTCACTTACCTATGTACCATAAAAATTTCAAACCAAGAAATCACATCAGAAAAAAAAAACAGCTTCGACAAATAAAAATATAGAAACCGAAATGATTGCAATAGCGGATTCCCTCTGGAGCGGAAATCCGGCACGAGCTAATAAACAAATGTCAAATGTAAATAACGTACCTACCTAATTAAAATATTCAGTCGTCGACAATTTTTCACCTCCTATGACCTATTCTTCCTTTTTTAGAGGCGCATAAAATCACAATACGTAATGACAATGACTATTTGGGATTTTTTTTGACAGAAGTATATTTCGTTTTTTTTTTTGGAAAATTTTGTATGTCAGTGTAGCCAGTTACAAATCGTGACATGCCGTAGGTAATCCATTCTCAAATCAGTAAACGATCTTGTTAAGTTCATAAGACCACGGATCTCGGTGTAAAGATATGTCTTCAAAACATACTTCTATTGATTGGGAGAAAAAATTGGTGCAATCAATTGACGAAAAAATAATGCATTCGAGTTCATAATGGCAACTGGCTGCACTGACGTACAAAATTTCCTTTCAATTTTTTTATTTCTGATGATTGAAAACAAAATTATATTATTATTATTGTGAATTTTTCAAACAATAAAAAAATTAATTCGAGGTCAACGTAAATTCCATAGTGTAGCATGTCACGATTTGTAACTGGCTGCACTGACATAAAACATTTTCCAAAAAAATTTCCGAAATATACTTCTTTTGTCCCTAGAAGGCTCAATTTTTTTTTGGGAGGTGTCCCACTCAAAGTAAACCATCCCACCAATTTGAAGGGACAAATGTTGCTTCTAAAAAATCACGTCAAAATTTTTTTCAACCATGGGAACGAATAGTACATACTTTGAAAAGTGTGAGCAAATTTTCACCTTATGACTTTTTGTCTATGTTTAAAATTGAAGGGGCTAAAGAAAATTGTTCAAAAAAATCTAAAAAAATGAACTAATCAAGGGAATGGATAGTGCGTTGAAAACTGAACAAATTTTGTTCTGTAAACTTTTTGCCCTACATTAAAAATGAGAGGGCAAAGGTTAATTAAAAATTGAGAAAATTTGAAATTTTTTGAAGCCCATTTATTTTAAGTGAACCGCAGCGGGCCGCAGCCCCTTCATTTTCGATGTTGGGCAAAAAGTCTACAGAACAAAATTTTATCAGTTTTCAACGTACTATCCATTCCCTGTATTAGTTTATTTTTTTAGAATTTTTTTGAACAATTTTTTTGTCCCTTCAATTTTAAACTTACGCAAAAAGTCATAAAGTAAAAATTTGTTCATTTTTCAAAGTACCTACTATCCATTTCCATATTTGAAAAAAAATTTCACGTGATTTTCTTAGAAGCAGCATTTTTCCCTTCAATTTTCAAAATAGGCAACATGTTCACCTCAAGTATTTTTTTAGTAGTACCATAGAGTCAGCACCCCGTTAATATTCAAAAAAATATGTTTGACAGACGATTCATGGAATACCCTGTACTTACCTACACTACACACGTATTTTTTAATTTTTTCCAAAAATTTTTGTTTCAGAAAAATGAACTTTACCTGGCAGCTAAGAATTTTGAAATATGAGCTTGGATGGATCAAATAGGTCACCAATATGAGTACTTAATCTGAGTTTTTAGGTGCTAAAGTTCATATGAACCATGTTTATGAGCTTTTCTCCAGTTCTGGAAAATTCCAAAAAAATTTGGAGGCTCCAGAACATCTTGAAACCGTTTCCAATTGATTCAAAAGGTTGAAAATAGGGTGTACACCAAATTTTCGATTTTTTCGTGGTTTAGATAACATTTTTATATTTTACAGGGCGATGAGGTAAAATTCACGATAATATTCGAGAAATGAGCTTCAGCGCTTGAAATTTTGAATGTTGGGGGTTTCTTTGATGTACTTTCGATTTATTTTCGTTTCGACCTAAAATTTTATTGTCAGTTGCCGTTGGTATACGTACCTTCCTTGTAAGCGTGGGAAATTGATACCTGCGTAGGTATACGAACCTACGAAGTAAACAAATTTTAATTTAAAGGGTATGGCCGGATAAGGGGTGAATTAATTTTCTCCAGGCGTGTTTGGGCTCCTAAACACCTCAATTAGTGTATATTGACTAGAAAAAAATTTTCACAAAAATTCGGACCGCTACCCCCTCCCTATCGGAGTTATGGCCATTTTTTTGCATTATTTTCAAGAATTTTTAATTTCAACGGAAGTGAAAGAAATTTTCCGTTCTTTGGCACAAAGTTACATCTTGTAGAAGTGTATTTATGATACCTAATTTTTTCAATAATTTTGGTGCACTTTTTCACGTTTTTTCCGCTATTTGAAGTTTTTAATCGTAAAAACCACCACATAAGCGAAGAGCGACCACCCTGGAAAAATTACTGAAACATACGTTTTTTTAAGTTAAATTTTGCTGTGTATTTAGATTTGGGCATTTCTCTAAACAAAGGGCCGAAAATTACGAAAAACTCTACAGAAATGCTGTCTTTTTCCCTGATTTTTCAAATTTTGAGCGTTTTATGCAGAAAGAAATGACTAAATGAAAAAATAAATCCCATATTCGTGTTCAGTAGGTTAAAATACTCCGATAAACATCTTTTTCGTGATAGTTTTGCTTAAAGTTTCAAAATTCACCTTTTCCACTAATTTTTCATGTCAAAAAAAATGAATTTCGAGTCTCGATTTCATACCTCCTTAAATTATTAAAAATAAATTGAAAAAATCAAAAAATCTACCATTCGCTATTTTACCTCGATGTGTACGCTGTGGGCGTATTACCTATTCAATTTTTTCACAAAAAATTTCTACCAAAAATGACGAAAAAAAATTACTGGAAAATCCTAGTTCCTCCTTTTTCGTGACCGGGGGGTTTAATTTTTCTAGGAGGACTCTCGTATTAATTTTTATAAAAATCCATATGAAAATTTGATTTACCTCAATTTGTTTTCATTTTCTGTTCTCCTATTAAAAATAATGGTAAATTCCACTAATTTCAGCCCTGTACACGAATTTGGGATATGCGATGGGTGTTTTTTTTTGGGGGGGGGGGGGATTCGACATACTGTCGTTTTTTTAAATGGGGAAAATTATGCTAATTTTTCAAGTATAACTCAAAAATCTGAAAAATATTACTCAATTTTATTTATTACAGATGAGTTTTGGATTTTGGACCTGAGAAATCATTTCTGGGAGTGGGAAGTTGAGAAGAACTTCAAACAGTCCGTTTTTACACAGTTTTAGGAATCCCCTCTCCTCCCTCCACCTCCTTAGAATGATTATTCGGGTCCAATGTTCATCCCTAATCATAAAAAATGAGTCAAATTTCCAGATTTTCAAGTGATCACCTAAATAAATTATAACAGAGATTAAATATTTTTACGTAATTTCAATGATAGGTATCTGCCTTATTAATCATTCAGAATATCCCAAACGAATGATTTCTGCGAAAAAAAAACATAAACAAGCAGCATTGATATTTATATTGAAACTTTGAACACATTCTATTAATATTTTTTATATTTTCTGATAAATGTATTATACAATTTACATAAATAGAAATTTTCAATAGAAAAAAAGAAAAAAATGAAAATTGATTTTTTATTGAATTCAAGTAGGTATCCAGGGGCGTGCCGACCTAGTAAAATTTTGGGCAAATGCCCCAGTAGTTTTTGGGGTGGGTGGGTGGGTGGGTGTGTGTATGTGTAGTTGAATGAGGATAAAGAATAATAACTGATTAATTTATTCATAATTCATTTTTTTAGATAAATAAAAAATCGCCCAAATAAATAGAACGCAATCAACCATAATCTAACACTTTTAATAAATTTACTTAATGTAACATACGTTGATAATATAATACCCTACCTATGTAGTACTTATTATCTTATGTTGTATTTCAAACACATTTTTTTGAAACATAATTTAGTCGATGACGGTTGACTTGTTACTTACCCTTAACCAACTAACCAGTAACCACCCACCCACCCTTACCCCACCCACTCCACCCCACCCCACCCAAAACATAATTAAACCTCCTTGAGTGGTATACACAGTGTAGGGTGGATCGAAAAAAAAACACATCTTGGATTTTGACCAAATTTGGTGAGGTGGTTTACTTTGAGTGGGAGATTTCACAAAAAATTTTTGAGCCCCCAAGGGGCAAGGGGAGGGTAGCAGGAGGTGCTCAAAGTGCACCTCCTTTTGAAAAAAACGCTGTTTTTTGCGTTTTTTAGCCAATCAAAATTGTGTGAGAAGCCTTAGTAAGACTTAAAAGATGCGATTTGAGTTTCTACATCTCCCTAAACCATCGCCATCCTTCTCCGATCAAAACTCTGACTGCTACCAGGAGGTTGAAAAGTTGCAGATTGCAATATTTCAATAATATGAAATTATCACTAAGCTGGAATGATTTTTTTTTCATCGAGTAAGTGAACAAAAATTTTTTTCAACCACTAAAATTGAATTTTGAACAAAAAAATTGAAAAATTTTGTACACCAGTGCAGCCAACAGCAAATCATAAAATTCCAAAATACGGAATTTATATCAAAAATTTTGTATGACAGTGCAGCCAGTTACAAATCGTGGCATTCTACACTATGGAGTTTACGTTGGCCTCAAATTAATTTTTTTTATCGTTTGAAAAATACACAATAATTTTGTTTTCAATCATCAGAAATTTAAAATTTAAAATTTTTCTTTGAACATTTTGTACGTCAGTGCAGTCAGTTGCTAATTGTGATATTCTGATATTATGAACTCGAATCCATTATTTTTTCGTCAAGTGATTGGACCAATTTTTTCTCCCAATCAATAGAAATACGTTTCGAATTTGAAGACATCGGAACATCACAATTAGCAACTGGCTCCACTGACGTACAAAATTTTCAAAGAAAAATTTAAAATTTTAAATTTCTGATGATTCAAAACAAAATTATTGTGTATTTTTCAAACGACAAAAAAAATTAATTTGAGGCCGACGTAAACTCCATAGTGTAGCATGCCACGATTTGTAACTGGCTGCACTGTCATACAAAATTTTTGAAAAAAAAATTTCGAAATATACTTTCAGTGATTGAAAAAAAAAACATAATATTTTCAGGCGAAAAAATAATCAATTCAAAGTCGATATAAATTCCGTATTTTGGAATTTTATGATTTGCTGTTGACTGCACTGGTGTACAAAATTTTTCAATTTTTTTGTTCAAAATTCAATTTTAGTGGTTGAAAAAAATTTTTGTTCACTTACTCGATGAAAAAAAAAATCATTCCAGCTTAGTGATAATTTCATATTATTGAAATATTGCAATCTACAACTTTTGAACCCCCTGGTAGCAGTCAGAGTTTTGATCGGAGAAGGATGGCGATGGTTGAGGGAGATGTAGAAACTCAAATCGCATCTTTTAAGTCTTACTAAGGCTTCTCACACAATTTTGATTGGCTAAAAAACGCAAAAAACAGCGTTTTTTTCAAAAGGAGGTGCGCTTTGAGCACTTTCTGCTACCCTATCCTTGCCCCTCGGGGGCTCAAAAATTTTTTGTGAAGTCTCCCACTCAAAGTAAACCACCCCACCAAATTTGGTCAAAATCCAAGATACGTTTTTTTTTTCGATCCACCCTAATACACAGCCCGGAAAACTTACCTACATATTTGAAATAGAGTAAAATTGGAGAATTTTTGCAAATTCTGGTGATGAAAACCACTGGCCCGTAAATGTCATATTTTCCACGAAAATGCAGTGGAAAATTGTTTTTTTTGTTGATCTATTCAGAAATCAGACTTGATTTTTGTTTGACAATTTTGCTTATTTTTTAATTTTGAAGAATTGTTATGGTGCATTAATATTTAATTTAATGGAAAAGTAACAAATTTTTTGTGGAATAAAATTCATAAAATTGCTCAAAAATTTCAAAAACGAAAAAATAGAGAAAAAATTCAGTTTGGCCCATTTTGGCAAAAATATTCTGTGGTCGAAAAATTTTATCAAAATTTCCTCTTTTACTTTTTGAAAAATATATTTCTTACAATTGTGTTTAGTTGTCCAAAGAATTATTTTTACTTTTTGAAAAAAAAAAACAGTTTTCTTCTAATTCAGTTTTTAAAAAAAATATTCAAAAATGTTTGTTAGGTAATTTTTTATTTAAAAAATATAAGTAAAGTTTTTGTCCGTTTCATCAATATGTACCTTCTATCTTCTATTTTAGGGTACAGTACCTTTTGGATGGGTCGTGTTGGGGGGGGGGGTCAGTGGGGTGTGGGCTTGATGGGGGGAGGGTGGGTGGGTTTGTCATGTTCTCGCCCCAGTAACTTTTTACCTCCTGCACGCCCCTGTAGGTATCTAGGTATACAATTGTATGAAATATTTTAAGAATTTTATTTCCAACTTAATCCAACTTTCAGTACTTATCAGCTATAAAATTTTCTATAAAAAATTATTAGCAAACGAAACAAATTAATGAAAATTTAATAATATCTAAAATTCTTGTTTTCATTCACTGATCCGACTCCATTGACTGAATATATATTTTACAATAAAGAAAATTTCACGTTCAACAATAATTTATATGTTCTATTTATTTTTTTCGTAGAACTCTTTTTTTGTCCAAAAATTGACTTTAAAGGTCAGAGGTTATCATATAAAATAATGTGTAACAAAAAATTCAAATTGTAAAAAATTCTAACAGCTGAATTTTTTTAAAATTTTTGCGAGATCAGCACAAAAAATATTATAAAAATTACCCATTAAATTTCAAACAGCATTCTCTGCGTTGACCTAATGAATACATGTTTTCTTTTTTGAACTCCCTCACGATCTGGTCGCTAGCTGCTCACAGGATTCTCGCCATTCTTGACCATCACAGTAGGTTAATTAACCATTGACGAGGCACCCTCCTTAACCTTCGAAGATCTCTCGATGCAATTAACTCCGGCAAAACTCGTAGAATTCTCAGACTAAACCACATACCCTACTTTTAAATTCCTTGACGTATTCTGCATTTGAAAACATTTTGAAGTCGAAACTATCAAATTCAGCGTAGCAAGATGAAGGCAGCGGGTGATATAAATCTACAATTCGTCTCATTAAATTCTCGACACATTGCTGATTCGACGAACAAAACTTCACGTAATCGATCAATTCCGAAAAATATTGAAACTTGACAAACCACTCGAATTCCGACTCCAATTGATCATAATCCATCATTACACTTTCCTTGAAACGGATTATTTCCTGATCACAATCGAAACACATTTTCATAAATTGTTCAAGTTCCTCGGGTGCAGCTCGTATGATCAATTTACGCCAATTTTTACGCCATATTTCGTTCATTTTGGGCAATTCTTCGGTTTTCAAAATTTCCAGCATGAAACTCATATCACGACCGTACACATAATTGTCACAGAATTTTCCCCAACTCGCAGAATTCAATTTATTAAAAATATTTTCCACCGGATTTTCAGCGAGAAATTCGCGTCTAAGTGTAAGCGGAGTTTGCATCCATAATTCGTGAAGAATTCCAGATACTAAATAATGCGGATCACGAGACTCACTGTAAGATGAAGTTTGATAGGCTTCCCACCACAAACTATTCAAAGCATCGTATATTTGCTGAATTGAACCGACGTCGCATAAATATTTCCAAATTCGAAGCACGTAATCATAATTCAGAATATTTTTAGCCAACTGAGGCAAAACATCACAACCGATCACATCCAGGGCAAGATTTACTTCAATTTTGTTCAATTTAGGCAGTATACTGATGGCGGTTTTCTCGTTACAAAATTCCAATAACTTGGCTACGATTGATGATCGTTCTTCAGGATTCAACTGATCGAAAAAAAATTCGATAACGGACCAATGAGTCGGATATGGAGAAGGAATTATGTGTGATAATATGAAATAAGGTGATTTTAGGGGAGTTTTTCCCTTCATCTTGTCATTCCAGTAAGAAACTATATCAGAAGGGAACTCGATGATACACTTGTTATTTGACACCAATGGCCATAACCTTTGGATATCTTTTTCCCAGCAATAATTGCAGGCGATTTCGTATTTTTCCTCAATAATTAACTCATTGCCCTCGAATATTTTCCTGCGAATGATTATATCGTCATCGTATTCGATATAGTCGACGCATTTCACGATTAAATCGTGAAAAGAATGGATAATAAAATCTTCGAATAAATTCTGTCCCCAGTCTATCAATCGGTCGCGATATAGATTGATGAATTCATCGATGGCATCGCCAATTACAAAAGGAACGCCGAGCAGATCGCAGATATTGAAGTGTTGATTTTCAAGCCACGATTCAGTTATGATTTCGCTAGCATCGGAATCAGCATTATGGATTCGATGGCGCCATAATAGGGCAGCAATTTGTTTTGAAGCCAGCTGTTGCAGAGATGGAGGAGAGGTGTAAAAAGGTAGAGGATTGTGTTCTGCTTTGAAATTGGCCTCGTGAGACTGATCCATTTTGAAAATAATTCAAAATCAATGAAATGTCGAAGAGATTTGTCGGACGTAGGGAACTTGGTATTCTTCAAATCTGAAATTGAAATTAACTCATTAGTTGGAGGGTAAGATTCCTCGTCAGGGCTACAATGTTAGTTGTTTCTACAATGTACATTTATTTTTTGCAATATTCCCGGATAAAAAGAAATTACCTAAACAAGTATCTTTTTTTCGCTAAATTGGGTCAAATTTTAGAGTAATTTCGTAGAACCCTTTTCTTTCATGACTCTCTATCTCCTCTGCTAATGGTCGTACAAAAAAAAATTTCCATACAAAAAATGTTTAAAATTGAGTGTAGAACAAAAAAGTATTGAGCTATTTTTATCATAAAATCAAATCCAAAGGAGATAAAGGGGGAATTCGTTTTCAGGAAAACGGAACCCCATAAAAAATTAAAAATGGGTCTAGAAGGTGATAACTCTTAGGGGTTATTTAGGAGATCCCTTTCAACAATTTTTGTTTTCATTTTCACAAAAATTATGCTAATTTGTCCACACTGGAGGAGCCAAATCAAATTGCAAATTAATCGCGAAAAACTCTTAGAAGAATTATTCGCATTTTAAAGCCTTGCCAAAGGCATACAAAAAAGATATAGAGCTTTTGGATTCGTGAAATTCGAATTCTTGAACTTTTTCAAATAGGAAAATATTTTTCACAATTTTTTTCCATCCTGCTGGCAAATGACCCTAATCAAATACCGAAACCACTAGGACACATACAAATTACAAACTAAAAAAAAATGAATTTTTGACACTTTTTCCAGATGGAAACCTCAAATGTGATTTTTGAAAAATGTTATTCAATATCCATTATTTCTTGAAAGCTGGTCAAAAAATACACTCGAGTTGTTTGCATAAAAATTGCAACAATGTTTAAAATTTTTAGTTCAGCGACAGAAATTCGATTTTCAGCTATCTAATTTATTTGATTTCCAAGTCTTTAAATTGAAAAATTTTGAAAAAATTGGAGATTATTAAAATGAATTGTTCGCTTAAAAATATAGATTTTTGAACGTTGAAAAATTCACCAAAAATCGAAAAATCCAGGTAGGTAGCTAAAATTTTTGTCAAGGGGTTTTGGAACATATCTTTGAACCAATTTGGACATGACGTCCTACCCTTTTTCCAATTTAGGCATATAGGCCTAGAAAACCCCAATTTGGACATATTGTCCCACAAACAATTGAAATTTCGATATAATGCTTCAAGTCAACATTTTTCAAAGTAGGTATTTCTTAGTCGTGGATTTCAAAATTTTTGCCTTAAAAATTTGGTCCAATGATTCTTGACCCCCCCCCCCCCCCCCCCCAAGAAAAACCCACAATTTGAACGATTAAACATTAGAGTGCGTCGAAAAACCAAAATTTTCGATTTTTGAAGAGATGAACCGCGCAAAAGTTGTTGGTTGGGAGGCTGGAAAAATAAAAAAATTCAAAATCGATTCATATCTTGCAATCGCGCAAGAGCGTTTAATTCTTCGGAAATTGCCAATTTCAACCAAAAAGTACAATTTTTTTTACAAAAATTCATATTCTACAGCTTTTTTAAATTTCTCCTATTTCTTCACCTATGTAGAAAAATTGAAATAAGTTATAAAACACTTGATTTTTTTCAAAAAACATGTGCTTTTTGGTCTAGATAGACACTAAATAAGCTCTAAAATTATATTATTTTTTTTTTAATTTTAAAATTTTGAATTTTTGCCATCTTTTGAAGAATTGAAGACTTGCGCAATCGGAAGATATGAATCGATTTTGAATTTTTTTCTCTTATTTTTCTCGTCTCTCCAGGCAACAATTTTTGCGCGGGGTATCTTTTAAAAAATCAAAAATTTCGGTTAGCATTCCAAAAAACCTAATTTGGACCTAGTATGTAGGTACCTATACCAAAAAAAGTAGACATGGTGTCCCAAAATATAACGTAAAAATTAAAGCACTTTTCCTATTAGGGTCAGTGTTACCAGTTCTGTTGGAATTATGCTAAAATTATGTTAAATCACGAAAAAAAAATCGTTTTTGCCTTCCTGGCATAATTTTATTATCCCGGGAAGCCAAAAATACAAAAAAAAATAATGCTAAATCTAGCATAAATTATGCCAAATTGGCCACGCTGTTTAGGGTAAAAACTTTAGATCATAGGTAGATATTTTAGAGATGAGGCAATAGAGACAAAGCTTTATAACTTTTTATTAAAATTTCAAATCACCCGAATATTTTTTCTATTTTTTCAACATTTCAAAATAATTTTACCAGTTTTTTCTCATTTTTTTAACATTTTATAAACACTTTTTATATTTTTAAAAATATTTTATTTTTTCAAAAAATACCCTACGGAAATGTCAAATTTTTTAATTACAACAGCACGTAATTACGTCACCGATCATTCGATTTCTTTCTAAGTTTTTTCAATTCCAACATAATGTCATTAGGTATGTCTTAATTTGAAAACGTTACACTTTTCAAACTTCCCTCTCCCGTCAAAAAACATATCCTTGTTTTAAGAAATGGGGAAACCCTCAAAAAAGTATTCCAAAAGTCGGCCATCCATTCAGAGGAGGGGGGGGGGGTGTAGGAGAAGGATAATTATTGAAAAAAAATTAATTCTAACAAATGAAGTATCGAAATCCAAGGCTTTCAACTCATTGAATTCTCGTCGAACGTGAATCATTTTGACCTTAGAGCCGAAAGTCGACTTTCCGGAATGAGAGTGTGGTTCAAATTTTACAGAGTGTTCGATAAAAAATTTTCAATTTTGAATTCCCACCCACGTAGCTTTGTTTCAGAAGTTGAGTTAAAAATTACTCCATAAATGAATCCAGAGGCAGAAAAACCATGGATTTCGTTTCCTCCCTCGATAAAAATAAGCATTTTTCAATTTTGGTCTTTCAGTTTTTCAAAATCTGATAGAATGTCATTATGGTCATCGATCGTAAAAATGATTTAGAAAATTCGATTACAAAAATTTGATCACCCATCCCTTCAGCACAAAAATACATATTCATATTAATAATTTTCCAAATAATTTTTTCGAGCTTTTTTCCCCATTTTAAATACAATACAATGAAGACAACGTTAGCATTTAACGGAAGTATGAAAAAAAAAATTATGAGTCTACTTACGTATAATATTCTATAACTAAACACAGTTTTCAACAATCACACAGACGATTTTCACAATATCAATGATTACACTTTAGAGAATATACTTTTGAAACTGGTATTTAGACAAGATAATACGCGTAGGTACTTTATGATCAGACGTTCCGGATACAAATGTGATCTGACACTTACTGCAACCCAACTAAATACATGAGTAAATGCAAATAAAAATTCCCATTATCAAATTCAAAAGTGCCAGCTATTCGTTGATATCGCCAAATATCGCTGAATTTATCTGGAAATTCTATACTTAGGTACATGAAAATTTTTTTATGAATAATTTCTCGCGAATTCTGTGTCAGATTTTACAGCTTTAGACAGCACAGCAGTTATATAACGATTTCATTACAAAATCCCCGTTTCGTGAAAAAACGATTAGATAGAATAGTTTTCAAAGCTTTGAACACGTCATTATTCCGATTAAAGTTTTAATCTTTTCGCATGAAAAATTTTCTCAATTAAAAGTAATTATGCGAATATTGTGAGGTTAATTACCTTCTCAACATAAAAATTGAAAATTATTCCGTCATTGATTTTAAATTAAATGGCAAGGCTTATCACTTTTTCTTTTATTTCTCGTGTAATCTGGACTTAGGTAATTATCTAAGAAGCAAGGAATTCCAACCGGATGTAAAATTTTGATTCGAAACTAAAATAAATCGAAAGTACCTACGTCATGGAAGAACTCAATTTCCAAAATTTCATGTGCTAAAGTTCATTTTTCGAATTTGGCGAATTTTTGAAATTTCAAAATTACCTTATCACTTTTCAAAGTATGAAAATTTGATTCAATCGACGAAAAAAGCTGACATTTGATCATATGAACTTTAACACTTGAAAACTCAGATTACTATTTGATCGATTAAAGCACAATTTTCCGAAATTTGTAGCTGCTGAATTAAATCTACCTACATTTTTCTCCAAAAATTTTTTCGAAAAAATACGCCTAAATAAACTTGGTTATAAGCTCGACATCCATAAATACCAAAATCTGCTGCTTCGGTACGAACCGCATGACATAACCTAGATTCCTCCAATAAATTAAACATCTTCGGTAATTTTCATAAAAATCCACAGATGAAGAATTTATTCATCTCAATTCTTGAGTTTTCTTTTTCTGTTCTTCTTCTAAAAATAAAATTCCACAAATTTCAGCCCTCTACATGAATTAGGGTATATGCCCTGGTCCCTTTTTGGGGGGGAGGGGTTCAACGTAGAACAATATGCCGAGAATTGAAAAAAAAATTGAGAAAAGAATGCTAATTTTTCAAGTATTAAAAATCTGAATTTATGAATAAATTTTGTTTTTAATAAGGGTAAAGTGTCCTAATCTCGATCGCTTCCTAATTTCGACCATCGGCTGATTTCGGTCACTTTGAACGCAAACCAGAAAAAAAAAATTTCATACGTCTTTTTCACAGATGAACGATTTGAGACCAAAATTATCACCCTACTGACAAAACTAGCGGAGAAAATTGAAAAAAACGAAATCGCATAGGTGAAAACTTTTTTTACGTATTCTTTGATCTCAATTGTGAAAAATATTTGTAATAAATTCTACAACATAATTGTGAATTTGCAATGGTGCGCGGTGTCAGATTTCGATAAAATCATCGTTTTTGAAAACAATTCAAGGTATGTACCAAAAACCTTCTCGAAAGTTCGAATTGTTTGGGGTGCCTTAATCTCGACCACCTATGGTAACCTTATGCAACCTGTTGTTTTGAATGCGACTCTGTTTTTTTTTTATTTTCTCCGCAAGTTTTGGCTATAGAATTGTCGTTTTAGTCTCATTTTGTTCATCTGTGAAAGAAGAATAATGAAAAAATTATTTTCGGGTAGATTCCGCTCATTGCGGACGAAATCAGCTGGTGGTCGAAATTAGGAACCCAAAATTTCAAAATCGATTTTTGAAGTACCTCAGAAAGAAATCACAAAAAATTATCGTATCAATTTTAATCTTTGCAGGGAGATGGGGTGATTTTGAAATTTCAAAACTTCGCCGAATTTCGAGAAATGAACTTGAGTACTTGAAAATTTATTAATAACACAGACCGACATTTTTAAACTTTTGAAATGCTGGTTGAAGTTTAATACATAGGTAGATGATTTTTATTGTATTTTTCACGCTGATCATGAAAAAAGCAGTGAAAAAATTCCATCACCCAAGGATTTTTTGTGGAACCGGTTTTTTGATCACTTTGGACACTCGAAGTCGATTTTTAGATAAAAGGAAGAGTTCTACGAAAAAAATGAATAGAACATAAATTGTAGAGCGTCAAATTTCCTACCAGTAGACTCCGATTCGTTTTTTCTTAGGAGGCTTAATTTTTGTGATATTTTCAATTTTAAAAAAAAAGTTGAACTTGAAATTTTGAGCTAAAACATCTAGTAAGCTGAGCCTCCTAACAAGGGAGCTACCCGAAGTCGGACACGGGAAATGAAAAAAAAAATCATAGGCTTATAGAGAATCGCCAAAAACTTCCACCGCCAAAATTTCAGCCCTTAAAGTTTATATAGGGGGGGGGGAGGAGCTATGGGAGGGAGTTGAATTTCGAGAAATCGCCTAATACATTGAAAAATTACAAAAATCTAAATTATTGTAACTTGCGTTCTTATGGCGTTTAGAAGATGGATTTTATACCACGAACTAACCTCGGTATAGACCATATGGAGATGGGGTAGTCGCCTAGGTCGAGGGAGGGGGGAATTTTTTACTCATACCTTATATTCGCGATGTAGAAATGAGTTAGGGGTAGTTATTACAATTTTTCTACATCTCGCATAAAAGGTATGAATGACCCCCCCCCCTCCCATCCCACATGTTACACGCGAATCTAGGCGACTATCCCATCTTCAGATGACCTATGCCAAGGATAGTTCGTGGTATAAAATCCATCTTCTAAACGCCATAAGAACGCAAGTTACAATAATTTAGATTTTTCTAATTTTTCGATGTGTTAGGCGATTTCTCAAAATTCAAACCCTATAGCTCCCCCCCTCCACATAACAACTTTGGAGGCCAAAATTTTGGCTATGGAAGATTTTGGTGATACTCTATAAGCCTGTGAAAAAAATTTTCAGTCCGCGTGTCCGACCTCGGGTAGCTCCCTTGTAAGAAAAAAGTAATTGGACCCTATAGGTAGGAAATTTGACGCTCTACAATTCATGTTCTATTCATTTTTTTGTAGAACTCTTCCTTTTCTCAGAAAATCGACTTGAAGTGTCAAAACTGTCAAAAGTAGAAGAACTGTTAGGTAAAGGGTCATTCCACGTCAGTTCGTACGCAAAATGGTACGGTGGGTTGGCAATTTTTTTCATTTTTTTTGCGTGGGTAAACCTCGATGAGAGATGACGAATGCCGCAAACCGCAGCTCTCGAAGTCTTTTTGGAGGGCTGCCACGAGCATTTAAAGTTTTGAGGTAAAGTTGGATATGGTAAAATTGGGACGTGGATAACTCGAAAACCATGATGGGTTGAAAGTTGAAACTTTTTCCAATGTGTAGGGCCTTTGAAGAGCTTTTGAAGATTTTTTGAAAATCAGTGTTGCCACTTTTTTTAACATAAAAAATTAGCTGTAAAAGTTGAAAAATGACATTTCCCCATGATGTCAATCGCCAAAAATTCTGAAAAAAATCTGTAAAGTACAACTTTACATGCTGATTAATATATTAAAAAATTGAGTTGACGTTATTTCGTATTTTCGAGAAAAAAAATTCCAAAGATTGGAAGAAAATACAATTTTTTTTTTCAAAGGTCAAAATTGTGTAAATTGATTTTTTTTTTTGTTAATTTTACACAATATTCAAAGAAAGCGTCGGTAAAAGCATTTTAACTCCATTCAACACCCGTTAATATGTGTGAAAATGCAGAATTATTAAATGTTAACTTCAAAAGTTAGAAAAAAAAATTTCGGTATCCGGCTGTGCTGGTGTGATCCAGGGGTAACCAAATAAGAAATTCTGATACCAAAATGTCTATTTTTCAATTTTTGAAGTTGACATTTCATAATTCTGCATTTTCACACATATTAACGGGTGTTGAATGGAGTTAAAATGCTTTTACCGACGTTTTCTTTGAATATGGTGTAAAATTAACAAAAAAAAAAATCAATTTACACAATTTTGACCTTTGAAAAATAAATTGTATTTTCTTCCAATCTTTAGAATTTTTTTTCTCGAAAATACGAAATAATGTCAACTCAATTTTTTAATATATTAATCAGCATGTAAAGTTGTACTTTACAGATTTTTTTCAGAATTTTTGGCGATTGACATCATGGGGAAATGTCATTTTTCAAATTTTACAGCTAATTTTTTATGTTAAAAAAAGTGGCAACACTGATTTTCAAAAAATCTTCAAAAGCTCTTCAAAGGCCCTACACATTGGAAAAAGTTTCAACTTTCAACCCATCATGGTTTTCGAGTTATCCACGTCCCAATTTTACCATATCCAACTTTACCTCAAAACTTTAAATGCTCGTGGCAGCCCTCCAAAAAGACTTTGAGAGCTGCGGTTTGCGGCATTCGTCATCTTTCATCGAGGTTTACCCACATAAAAAAAATGAAAAAAATCGCCGACCCACCCTACCACTTTGCGTACGAACTGACGTGGAATGACCCTAAACGAAAAATTCAAATTGTAAAACATCCTTGAGTGATGGAATTTTTTTACTGCTTTTTTCGTGATCAGTGCGAAAAATACTACACAAATCACCCATCAAACTTCAAACAGTATTTCAAAAGTTTAAAAATGTCGACCTGTGTTATCGTCTCCACTTCCACTTATTTATTCGAGATTATATACTTAGTAGACGATACCTACCATACATAAAATAAGACCGAAATTAATTATAAAAATAATATTTGTATTTTAAACATTTCTACACAAGTAAATTCAAATTCCATCATGAAAATTAGAGATAAATACGGATAAAAATTATTATTACTACGGGTACACATATCAACTTCCTCTAAATACATTAATTTGTTCGATATCGCCTTCAAAAATCCAATTGAGCACTATATCCCTCAACCCGTCCACTCCTTTACCTTCAGCAATCCTCATAACATCGTTCAACTTTGCCACTTTATAATCCTTCGCAGCCTGCCTATTCCCAAAATACCACGTCAAGAAATTATCAATATCGGCAAAACGCGACATCTTTTTACGTACTTCCACAGTCCTTCTTTTCGCTGGAATCTGATCCAAGGTCAACGAACCTATCACTCTATCAATAGCTTGACCTAACAATTTATCAAAAACTTGATCCACTGGTATCGATTCTTTGAACACCCTTACGTTTTCCTCGCTTCCAGCACACGACGTCACAAACTCTTCCCATTTGCTAATTTCGAACGAGAGATAACAACCACATATTACGCTTTTTCTGCAATACGCCAAAAACGTTCGTTTAACGTCGCTCGGACAAAGTTCGTAAGACAAGTAGGCACATATTTGAATTGCAAATGTCAAATCTCCCATCCACAAATTATCAAACAGACGATTCAACATACAATTCTCAGATGCCAGTATGTATTCAGCTCTGAATTGCTTGGCATATTCGACGTCTGAAAATATATTAAATACCAATGTATCGAATTTATGGAAAATCATTTCCACAGCCTCATAGTCAACGGAGAAAAATTTAAGATACCCGATGCAATCATATAGAAATCGTCTTAGTAGATTTTCAGCTCGTTGCTTGTTCGAAGAGAAAAAATTTACATAATCAATTATTTCCGAAAAACCGCTCGCAGAAAAAAAAGTATCAAATTTATCACGTAACAAATCGTAGTCCAGCATCGTGGTTTCTTTAAATCGAATTATATCATCTTCATTATCGAAACATAGCTTCATGAACTGGTCAAGATATAAAGGTTTGGCACGTATAATTAATTTACGCCAATTTCTGTTCCACATTTCCTCCCTTTTGGCAAATTCTAAAGTTTTCAATAATTTCAGCATGAAACTCATATCACGACCATACAAATTACAAAATTCCCAGTAGTTTTCTTTGTCTTTCAATCCATTGAAAAAGTTTTCTACTCGATTGTTGGCCAGAAAAGAGCTCTTAAATTCGGCACTAGAACGAATCCATAATTCGTCTGCGACAGGTAACTCGTGGTCATACCAAATTAGTTTCTCGTCATCGATCAATGTGCAACTATCGAACTCCATAAGGAGGACAACATGGAAAACGTCGAGTAATCGATCCGTCGAAACTAATTCACGAATATACGCCCAAATTTGCACCACGTAATCGAAATATTGGACCTTTGTAGCCAATTTTCCCAAAATAAGACCACCAATCCGACTCAGAACGTGGTTCAGTTCCACTGAGTTCAGTTTAGGTAAAATGTTGGCGACGGTTTTCTCGCATCTTTTTTCCAATATCTCGACTACGACCGATAATCGATCGCCGGCACTCAACTGATCCCAAAAATACTCTACAGCGTACCACCGTTCTGTTACGAATTCTTTATAAATCATACGGTATTCCACAGTTCCACCTATGTCTGGATAAAATTCCACTGGTTTTCCCATTATCTGGCAATTCCAATAATGAAGCGCTATATGATATCTACTTGCCTCAGTAATATCAGTATTATTCGAAACGGCAGGCCATAATTGTTGTACATCATTTTTCAAAAAATAACTACAAGCGATTCTGTATTTTTCTTCCGAGTTCAATAAATCACTGTCGAGAAGTTTTCTGGCAACAAGCTTATCGTTATCATTTTCCAAAAAGTCAAAACATTTTACGACGATGTCGTAAACAGAAGATTCTAGAATACCATGATCAAAGATGTGGCAATTATCATCTGCCCAGTTTGTGATTCGTAAACGATGCTGAATTATGAATTTTTCGATGGAATGGCCAATTGCAGTTGGAACACTCAACATACCGCAAATATCGAATCGCTGACTCTCCAGCCACGATTCAGATATGGCTTTTTTCGTAATAGATGCATTTTTATAGATTCTATGCCGCCATAAAAGGAATGCTATTTGTTTTGAAGCCAGTCTTTGCAAAGGTGAGGGAGAACAGAAAAAAGGCAGAGGATTGTCTTGCAACTTGAAATCAGACTCGTGAGATAGATCCATTATGAGAATCGTCTAGATATGTTTCTTGAATGCTGAGTAGCTGAGTGGATCACTGCGGATTTCGGTCACGTGAATCTGAAATCGAAATTCACCTGTTACTTGAATAAGCGTAGAAGTTGCCACGATTTACATGCCGATCATCATTACCAATAAAATAGGCAAGCTGAAGCTTTAGGGTGCAACGATTATAGCATACGTAACAGTGTTTTTGCAGAAGCTACAGGGTGTTCTGTAAGTGGAAGTTCATACTTCATTTTTGGATATAACCGGGTACCACCAACAAAACCCTTGAGATGAACATGTTGCCTGTCTTGATAATTGAATGGGCAAATGCTGCTTACAAAAAACTTATGTGAATTTTTTTTTAACCATGGGAATGGATAGTACTTTGAAAATTGAACAAATTTTCATCTTACGACTTTTTGCCTAACTTCAAAATTGAAGGGGCTACGAAAAAAGTTGTCTTTAAAAAATTCTAAAAAAAAAAATCATCCAAGGGAATGGGTGGTATGTTGAAAATTGAACAAATCTTGCTCCAAGAAATTTTTGCCTAACATGAAAAATAAAGGGGCTACGGGCCTTTCAAAATGGAAAAAATTTGAAAAATTTTGAACCCCACTTACTTTGAAAGGTCCATTAGGTAGCCCTTCATTTTTCATGTTAGGTAAAAAGTTCTTGGAACAAAATTTGTTCAATTTTCAACATACCACCCATTCCCTTTGTTGATTTATTTTTTTAAAACAATTTTTTTTGTAGCCCCTTCAATTTTGAAGTTGGGCAAAAGTCGTAAGATGAAAATTTGTTCAATTTTCAATATACTGTCCATTAGGGTGGCTCGAAAAAAAAAACATATCTTGGATTTCGACCAAATTTGGTGGAGTGGTTTACTTTGCGTGGGAGACTACCCAAAAAAAATTTGAGCCCCCCAGGTGCAAGGGGAGGGGAACAGGGGTGCTCAAAGTGCACCACCTTTTGAAAAAAACGCAGTTTTTTGTGTTTTTCAGAAAATCAAAATCGTGCGAGAAGCCGTCACAGCACTCAAAAGTTGCGATTTGAGTTTCTACAACTCTCTGAACTATCGCCGTCCTCCTCCGATCAAAATTCAGACTGCTACCAGGGGGTCCAAAAGTTGCAGATTGCAATATTTCAATAATATGAATTTTTCACTAAGCTGGAATGATTTTTTTCATCAAGTAATTGGGCAAAAAAAAATTTCGATCACTGAAAGTAAATTTTAAAAAAAATTATGAAAATTTTATGCACCAGTGCAGCCAACAGCGAATCGTAAAATTCCAAAATACAGAATTTATGCCAACTTTGAATTGATTACTTTTTCGCTTGAAAATATTATGAATTTGTTTCACTCACTAGAAGTAAATTTCGGAAATTTTTCGGAAAATTTTGTATATCAGTGTAGCCAGTTATAAATTCTACACTATGAAATTTACGTTAATTTCGAATTAATTTTATAATTTTGTTTTCAGTCATCAGAAATGAAAATTTAAAAATTTTTTTTTGAAAATTTTTACGTCAGTGCAGCCAGTAGCTAATTGTGATATTCTAGTATTACGAACTCGAATGCATTTTTTTTCATCAAGTAATTGGACCAATTTTTTCTCCCAATCGAAAAATGTATGTTTTGAAAACATATCTTCACATCGGGATGCGCGGTCGTATGAACTGAACAAGATCTTTCACTGATTTGAGAATGGATTACTTACGCTCAGTGTTGACAAAGTTCACAAGCGTTTAGAACTTTTTACATGACTTTGAATGCGAACGCTAAAAAAAAACCCTTGGTACCTAGCTGTTCGCGTTCCTCTCCGCATACAAGTTGAGAGGTATGTACTTAAGTTGAATCGATTGTGTATTTATTAATATTTCGCCAAAAACGTATTTGTCTTCACATTTTCAAAAAAATTGTCTTGTATTTATTTTTATGGCTGCGAGAGAATATACCAGTTCTGTTTTTTTTTTCAATTTTCTAGCGTTCTCTTATGGAGCTGACAGCCTACCAGCTTGGCTTCTCAACAATGGCTTCAAAATCAAAACATACTTCTACGTATTGATCTGATTGAAAACAAAAATAATACTGTGAATTTTTCAAACGATAAAAAAATTAATTCGAGATAAACGTAAATTCCATAGAGTAGAATTTACTACTGGCTACACTGATATACAAAATTTTCCGAAAAATTTCCGAAATTCATTTCTAGTGAGTGAAAAAAATTCATAATATTTTCAAGCGAAAAAATAATCAATTCAAAGTTGACATAAATTCTGTATTTTGGAATTTTACGATTCGCTGTTGGCTGCACTGGTGCATAAAATTTTCATAATTTTTTTTTAAATTCACTTTCAGTGATCGAATTTTTTTTTTTGCCTAATTACTTGATGAAAAAAATCATTCCAGCTTAGTGAAAAATTCATATTATTGAAATATTGCAATCTGCAACTTTTGGACCCCTGGTAGCAGTCTGAATTTTGATCGGAGGAGAACGGCGATGGTTCAGAGAGTTGTAGAAACTCAAATCGCAACTTTTGAGTGCTGTGACGGCTTCTCGCACGATTTTGATTTTCTGAAAAACACTGCGTTTTTTTCAAAAGGTGGTGCACTTTGAGCACCCCTGCTCCCCTCCCCTTGCACCTGGGGGGCTCAAATTTTTTTTGGGTAGTCTCCCACTCAAAGTAAACCACTTCACCAAATTTGGTCGAAATCCAAGATATGTTTTTTTTTTCGAGCCACCCTATACTGTCCATCCCCATGGTTAAAAAAAATTTACGTAATTTTTTGTAAGCAGCATTTGCCCCTTCAATTATCAAGATAGGCAACATGTTCATCTCAATTTTTTAAAAAAATGGTACCCGGTTATATCCAAAAATGAAGTATGGTCGTCCAGTTAGGGGACACCCTGTATAGTTGGAAAGAAAAAGTAGCCAGTTTTCCATGTCGGTGTCATTAGAGTAAAACATCATTTTTCGCAAAGTCTAGAGAATATAAAATATATCGAATATATTTTTCAGATTTTTGGTAATTTCACAACAAATCGTTAGATTTTCTGCGAAGGGAAATAGGTTGGTGGTAGGCCTAAGTATTAGGTTCGCAGGTAGAGATGTGCGCCGAGGCAAAATCGGCGGCGGCGGCGAGCTTCCAAAATCTTATGGCGACGGCGGCGTTCTCGGCGCGCCGCCGAGTGAGTTTGGCGGCGGCGATTTTGGCGGCGTCATTGTTTTTTGCCTTTAAAATCAGTTTTTGAAAAAAATTGGAAAATGATGTCATTTTTAAAAGGAGGTTAAAATGTTGCCCGAGCGAAGCGAGGGCGAAAATTTTCAAAAATGAACGCGTTTTTTGCTTTAAAGCAAAAATCTTAGAACATGGATATGTCAGTAAGATATACCATACTCTCAAATTTAATATAATTCTTCAGGATGTTCATCAACTTATATTCAACATGGGATGTACTTCTTTCAGTGCCCTTAAGGTATGGCAGCTTCATTTAGTTACTGTGTTACTGCTATTGCACAGGTCTAAAGACACTTTTGATTACCATCAAGGAGAGGGATGCACCATTTACTCAGCTTCTAGTGCTGTGCCTCTACCAAACTAGTGCATATCTTCCCAACTACTATCACTCAGACAATCATTTTCCGGCAATCTTTCCCAACTTTCTGTCTGACATTCTGTCTAAGTGCACTTCCACATACAAGGCAACTTGGCGAGTTGCGGCAACTATCTAGTCATTTCTCTAGATTGTTGCCATAACACACCAATCACATTGACTCAAGTTGCAGCAACTCGCGAAGTTGCCTTGTATGTAGAAGTGCACTAACTTTCCATCCAACATTCCATCTTACGCTCCATCTAACTTCTTTGAGTCTAACATAATGTCATTATGTCTTAATTTAAAAATGTTACTGTCTAACCTTTAATATAATGGTCCATCTAACTTTCCATCTAACGTTCCATCTAATGTTCCATCTAACTTCTTCCAGTCTAACATAATGTCATTATGTCATAATCTAAAAATGTAACCGTTTAAAACTCCATATAACGCTCCTTCCAACTTTCCATATAATAATCCGTCTATTTCCGATTGAATTTCCGATCGACTTACTTTCCAACCAACTTTCCGATCGACCGACTTTCCGATCGACCGACTTTCCGATCGACCAACTTTCCGATCGACCGACTTTCCGATCGACCGACTTTCCGATCGACCGACTTTCCGATCAAATTTCCGATCGAATTTTTGATCAACTTTTCGACTGACCTTTCGACAACTTTTTGACTTACTTTTCGACTGACCTTTCGACCAACTTTTCAACCAACCTTTCAACAGCTTTCCAACTATCTTTCTGATTTTCAACTATCTTTTCAACTCAAATTTTCAATCAACTTTTCGACAGCTTTCCAACCAACTTTCAGATTTCCAACTATCTTTTCAACCGACTTTTTGACCGACTTTAATCTCTCCAAGTCTAACATGTTATCAGCAAATTATCATGTTCAAATATGATATTTAATTATATTTATGTTTTTTCAAGCCTAACATAATGTCATTATGTCTTGATCCACTGTGATCATTACACATAACCCGTAGCTCATCCAAGTCTAACATGATATCAGCAAATTATTATGTTCAAATATAATATTTAATTTTATTTATGTTTTTTCAAGTCTAACATAATGTTATAATGTCTTGATCCACCGTAACAACATAATATCATTATGTCTTGATCCACTGTCATCATTACACATAACCCGTAACCCGTCCAAGTCTAACATAATATCAGCAAATTATTATGTTAAAATATAATATTTAATTTTATTTATAAGTTTTTTAAGTCTAACATAATGTCATAATGTCTTGATCCACCATAACCGTAAGAATTTTCAAGCGTAACCATTTTCAGGCGTAAGAATTTTCTAGCGTAAGAATTTTCTAGCGTAAGAATTTTCTAGCGTAACAATTTCAAAATTTTACCCCCCAGGCCTAAAGACATATCCATGTCAAAAAATTACGTTTTGAAAAATGATAATTGAAAAGCGGCCATTTTCCCCCTTTTTTGAGGGGGAAACTTTCCTTACGCCAATACGCCGCCGAGATAGAAATCGGCGGCGGCGGCGGCGGCGCTGGTAAATTTACTCGGCGGCGGCGGCGGCCAAAAACCAAGAAAAATTGGCGGCGGCGGCGTATTTTTTCGGCGGCGCACATCTCTAATTCGCAGGTAGATTAGGGTGTTAATTTTTCTGGTACCCCCCCCCCCCCCTATCCTTTTTTATGAAAAAATAATTCCCTGAAATTTTTGGCACCCAAAGTCAACATTAACATGTGCCTGTAAGACTCCCAATATTCCAAAAATTGAAAAAAATTGAAAAATACAGTGAAATAACCAAAATTTTGAATTTTCCCGCCAAACTCATTTTAATTACTTACCTTTTCATGAAAATCGGTTTTAGAAAATTTTTGATCCCTTTCCCTTACAAATAAATAGTATCGGTACGGTATTCAAAAGAGGTAAAAGCCATTAATTCTGTATAGTACAATCGATAGAAGGACGTAACCCGGCGAAAAATGATAATATAGGCCTTTTTTGCTGAAAATGGCCTAAGACCATGCCCCGGGCAAAATATAATTACCCGGCCACCCCAAACCTGTTTCTATCTCCCAACGGTGGAAGCCCCTCAAAGATGGTTTTTTGCTTCGCCCTCCTCAGATTTTAATTTTTGGGTAAAATTAGCTCAATAGCTTTACCATTTTTCATAATCTAGTAATTACTTTTAATGAGCATAAGTGGTCAAAACTCATAAATTATGTACAAATGAGAGAATTTCATCAGGCCATTTCGAGCTCTTGACAACACTGATATTTTCAAAAAATTCGAAATAGAAAAAATTTCAAAATTATTGGTAAAATAAATTCGATTTGGAAGAAATTTTAAAAAATACTCATGAAGTTGAATCTAATTTTAAGGCGTTCGTATCGAGGAAAAGCCGCGAAAATTGGTGGAAACCCTATTTTCGACCTCACAAATCGATTGGAAACAATTTCCAGACGTTTCGAAGTCTCCAAAAGATTTTGGGATTTTCCAGCTTTGAAAAAAACGTCAATTAGTAAAAGTGATGGTAATTTGTACTATGAATCTTTCATACTGCCGCGGTGTCTACCAAATCAAGCGAATGAAAATACCGATTTTCCGGGCTCAAAATTTAAAAATGCCTTCAATTTTATTGCTCCTCCTCCCCCTCCCCCTCTAATGAAAAATTCATACCTCAAATTTATATGTGACCTTCCATGACAAAACCGACCTTCGGGCCGAAAACACCTAAGGTGTTCGAGAAGGTTTTAAATGAATTTTGAAGGTTTGGAAACCAAAATTATAAAAAAAGTGAAAAACTCAATTTTCAGTCCGAAGGTCGGTTTTGTTATGGAAGGTCACATATATCCACACAATTCCCTGCAATCTTTCCAGCTCGTACCAATATACTATAAAAAAACAATGAAGAGATAAAATATAGATCATTTTGTTGAGATAGGTATATTAATGTGTTGAACCCAGGTGGAGCGAGGGAAGACATTTTTGCGAAAAAAATCTTCAAAAGATGAAACTTCATCACTTTTTCCTCATTTAGGTTTTCCAAAACAAGGCCAATTATTTCTAATTCTGTTCCATTCCCTCTCCTTCTTCTTCAACATCGTGGTCAAGCACATCATGACATTTCTTTCTCGTCGCAACTCACTGAAAAGCAAGTATCCAAAAAAACTTGGATTTTAAATGAATTCTGTGGAGAGAAAGAGTGTAAATTACCTCGAGGATAGCGAGGGAAAAAATGATTTTTTGTACATTACGGTCAACAAAAAATAATGATTCAGAAAATTATGGTAGCAAGGGTGAAATTTTTTGAAAAATTTATAATAAAACAAGCAAAGAAACTCCTTTTTTTGGAATTTTTAAAAAAATCCAGAGAAAATACCAAAATTCCCTGACTTTTCCAGATTTTTCAGAAAATGGAGACCCTGATATTTATTCGTGGATAGTATAGTCGATACTAGGGCTGGTAAGTCAGCCTTAAGCTTTAAGCTTTGAGCCGTTAAAACAATGATTTTTTCAGAAATAAGCTTAAGCGTTATTTTCAAAATTTCAATTTCCAAGTTTAAGTTTAGGTTTTATTTTTTTTTTAGCCTAAAACTTGAAATTTTTGCTCCATAATTCCATTTTCATTCAATTTTTTCAATTTTTTTTTGAACTATCAACTTTTTTTAAATCTTTTTTTAACCTTGAAATTTTTCAAATTGAAATTATTCATCAAATGTTCTTAAAAAATTTTTTCTCAATTTCTTTCCAACATAAAATTATTTCAAATTTCAGAATTTTTTCACATTTTTTTCTCACCTTGAAATAAAACATTTTTTTCAAACTCAAATTATTTTCAGCCCTGAAATGTTTCTTCAAATATTTTTCTACATCCTTGAAATTTTTCAATCTGAAATTCCCTTTGATATTTTATCAACTTGTTTTTCAATCGCTTTTCAACTCTAAATTTTTTCCAGCTTATAATTTGTTGACATTTTTTATAAAATTGATTTTTTCACATACTCATCATTTTTTCATTCTCTCGTAAGAAATTTCAATGAATGAGAAAGAATTTCTCGATGTGACTACTGACCAGTGTAGGTGTACAGCAGGAGACATTATTTTACATAATACTTTTGAATTCCAGAATTCAGAGTATGAAAAAATATTAGGATTAGATACAAAAATTGAGTTGAAAAAATTTTTAAAAAAGTTTAAAACTTTGAAGTTTTGGTTTGAAAAAATTTAGTAAAAGAGCGTTAAAAGACGAACATTTTCCTTTTTTTTCATTTTTTCTACGTGGTGTTGGGGCCGAGCTATTGCAAAAAGAAAAAAGATCGACGCCATGTTCGAAAATTTCTCACAAAATTTTAAACCCTCTCTTTTGGGGTCCAATTTTGGTCCAGGGGATAGATGATTTAAAAATCGGTTTTAGTGACCACGAAAACCCCAGAAACCCACTTGTTGAGCTATTGGTTCGCTAGATTTTATACCAGGCCAACATATGTGTAATTTATTGAATTGATCAAAAATTTTCAGACTCGCGTCAATCCTTTTTCTTTTTGCAATAGCTCGGCCCCAACACCACGTAGAAAAAATGTAAAAAAAGGAAAATGTTCGACTTTCAACGCTCTACACCGTTTGTTTGAAACATTTTTTCGAATTTTCCACTGTAGCTGAGCTATTCTCGGGAGAAAATGCCACTTTTTCTTCAGGAGGTCCACTTCCCTACTTTGAGATAAGGGCTCGGTTGCACATTTTGCTTTTTCCACATAGTAATAGGATGTACTATGCAAAAGAACCGCTCCTAAAAGTCGATCACCTCGATTATTGGCAATTATTTCTGTTAATGGAAAATTTTCAAAATTGTTTTTTTTCTGAACGCTCTAGCTTCCCTCCATGACGTCTTGGGAAAAAATTGTGAATAGAAAATTTGTTTGTTTTTGATTTCTCTACAATTTTTGTTTCAACTTTTTTTTCGTAAGGGCGTAATTTCGAAAGTTAAAGCCGAAAACCCAAAATATTAACCCCTTCACCCCCCAAAAGGGAGACAAAATATTCTCCGATTTTAAGAAAAGTCGGGTATGTTGAAATGCACCCTCTACAAAGCTTATATACAAACTTTCCCGTCTCCGGGAATTTTTTTGGGTCAAAACCTAAAATGACCTTACTAAATGAGAATTTATCAATAAGTAAATAAAATAGGACAGATTAAAATCATTTTGAGCACTACAAAAAATCTCTCCAACACCGAAATTGATTTAAAAAATATTTGTATTTTAAAAACTTCGACACAAGTAAATACACATTCAATCATGAAAATCATATAACTACGGAGTCGGAAAAACATTACTATAGGTACCTACATATAATAACCTAATTTAAATACATCAATTTGTTCGATATCTCCATCAAAAATCCAATTTAGCACTGTATCGATCAACACGTAAACTCCTTTACCTTCAGCAATCCTCATAACACTGTTCAGCTTCGCCACTTTATAATCCTTCACTGCTTGCCCATTACCGAAATACCAAATCAAGAAATTATCAATTTTGGCAAATTTCGAAATCGTATTTTCACGTACTTCCACAGTCCTACGTTTCTTCACTAGAAGCGGATCATCGATCAACAAACTCATCACTTCATCGATAACTTTACGTAACACATTATCAACAGCTTGATCCACCGGTATCGTTTCCTTGAACACCCTTGCGTTTTTCTCACTTCCAGCACACGATGTCACAAATTCTCGCCATTCACTGATTTCGAACTTGTAATAATTACCATTAATTAGGCAAATCTTGCAACGCTCCAAAAACTCTCGTTTCACTTCGCTCGGGCAAATATCGTAACTCAAGTGAGAACATATTTTAATTACAAATTTCAAATATCCTTCATCCAAATACGAAAGTAAACGAGACAGAAGAGGATTCTCAGATGCCAGTAAATACTCAGCTCTGAATTGCTTGGCATATTCGACGTCTGAAAATAGATTAAATAGCAATATATCGAAATTAAAGAAAACGTCTTTGAAAAACGGATAACCATCAAGTACTGATCCAAAATGCTCGACGCGATAAGACAGAAATCGTCTTAGTAGATTTTTAGTTCGTTGCTTGTCCGACGAGTAAAAATTTACATAATCAATTATTTCCGAAGAAAAGCCTTGAAATACGAACGCACGAAATTCTTTACGTAATAAATCGCCATCCATCATCTCGTTTTCCTTGAATCGAATTATTTCATCTTCATTATCGAAACACAGCTTCATGAACTGTTCAAGATATAAAGGTTTGGCACGTAAGATTAATTTACGCCAATTTCTCTTCCATATCTCTTTCCTTTTGGCAAATTCCAAAGTTTTTAATAATTCCAGCAAGAAACTCATATCACGACCGTACAAATCCTTAAATTCCCAGAAACACGCTTCGTCTTTCAACCCATTAAAAAAGTTTTCCACCCGATTGTTGGCCAAAAAAGAACTCTTAAATTCGGCACTAGAAAGAATCCATAATTCTTGAGCGACTGGTAACTTGTTATTCTCAATACCTCGCCTTTCAGCGAGAAATCGGCAACTATCAAACTCCATCAGGAGGACAACATGGAAAACATGGAGTAATTCATCCATTGAGACTAATTCACGAATATAGGCCCAGATTCGCAACACGTAATCGAAATATTGGACCTTTGTGGCCAATTTCCCCAAAATAAGACCACCAATCTGACCCAGAATGTGGTTCAATTCCACTGAGTTCAATTTAGGTAAAATATTGGCCACCGTTTTCTCACATCCTTTTTCCAATACGTTGACTACGGCCGAAAATCGTTCTTCGGAGTTAAACTGATCCCAAAAATACTCAACAGCGTACCATCGTTGTGATATGTGATAGCTGGAAATCAAATTGTATTCGACTGATTCATTCGGGTTTCTACCATAAAGTTCCACCGGATTTCCCATCATCTTGCAATTCCAATAATAAATCTTCAAATTATGCGGCGCAGTTGTCCCAGTAATACGACTGTTATTCGAAACCGAGGGCCACAATCGTTCTACATCATTTTTCAAAAAATAACTACAAGCGAGTCTGTATTTTTGTTCCGAGTTCAATAAATCGCTATCGAGCAGTTTTCTAGCAACAAGCTTATCGTCCTCACTTTCCAAAAAATCGATACATCTTATATTGATATAATTAATGTAAGATCGTTGATAATCATATTCGTATCCATTGAGTTCTAACCAATCTGTCATTCGTAAGCGATGCTGGATTATGTATTTTTCGATGGCATGGGCAATTACAGGTGGAACTTGTAACAGACCGCAAATATCGAATTGTTGCCTTCTCATCCACGATTCACGTAGGACTCTTTTCGTATTATAATCATTCTTACTATAGATTCTTTGCCGCCATAAAAGGACTGCTATTCGTTTCGAAGTCAAATCTTGCAAAGATAAAGGAGACGAGCAAAAAGGCAAAGGATTATCTTCCATTTTGGAATCAGTCTCGAGAGATGGATCCATTATGGGAATCAATTAAATTCCTCGAATGCCTGAATAGTTGAGCGGATCGCAGCAGATTTCGGTTTCGTGAATCTGAAATCGAAATTCATCGGTTACTTGAATAAGGGTATTAATTGCCACGACTTACATTACGAATAAAATAAACAAGCTGAAGCTTTATGACCCGTCGACCGAAGCGTAACATCATTGCAGGATTTAGTTGGGGTGAAAAAGTAGCCTCTTATAACTCCAATAAATTTTTCCCCCACAGAAATTTCTTCCTCAGATTTTTTTAGCCCCAAGATTTTTTTCAATGTCTTCAATTTTTAATTACTAAAATTTTTTCCGTTTTGAATTAAATTTTTTTATTTACTGATATTTATGTCAATATTAACTGTAAAATTTTATTCTTTAAAACTTGACATTTTCTCAAATTTTTTTCACCTTGAGTTACGTAAATATTTTTCCGATCCTAATTTTTTCATTTTTTTTTATTCCAAAAATTTTAGAGCTGGAGAATAGCCTGAGAAAATATTTTAAGTTGAAAAAATTTCGAAAGATGAAATAGTTTGAGAAAATATTTAGGTACTTGATATGTGTCATTCCGCTAGCAAAGGGCCCATATGGTCGAAATGGAGTTATTGCCATGGGGCAATACTAGAGACCCTAAGTAGTCGAATAAAACCGATCCCAGCCCAAAAGGTCCCAAATTCGCCGAGATATCGCATTTTGAATTTCGAAAATGCGAGTAGTCAAAATTTTAAAAAGTCGAGAAAATTGAGTTTAAAGTTTTTCGAAGTGAAAAAGTGAAATATTTTTTCCACATATAAACCGATCGTCTTGAGATTTGGAACTATTGTTCTTCATGTCATTTCTCATCATTTGGCTGAAGAAGCGATGCCCCCCCCCCCCTCCTTTAGAGCCTGTACACAGCCTACGGCCATATGGGCCCTTTATAAAAACGGTTTCAATTCGTGAGAGAACATCAATGTTTAAGTTAGAAAAACCTGCAGAAGGATGAAATTCAGTCAGATGAATGTTTATTACGAATCAGAATAGAAAAATTATGGTGAAAAAATAGCGATTCCTTGCATTCTGTGTTTTTATTTTAGAAAAAACATGCAATCGACCAAATGGGCCCTTTTCCAAAAGATTTGGAATTTTAACGTTGTTCGTTGATTAGATCAAATTTTAATTTTCGCACGAAGATGGGGTGATTTTGAAATTTCAAAAATTTGCCAAATTTCGAGGAACGAACTTCAGAATTTAAAAATTTATGATGTATTTTCGATTTATTTTTGTATCGACCTAAAATTTTATTGCCGGTTATAGGATACCTTCCTAGTCAGTCAAAACTGATGAAATTATGATTTCTTGAATCAATAGGTAATATAAATTTCATGGAAATAAATTATGTGATTTTTTTCCACAGATTTATGAGAAATAGAGCTTGAAATTCCTAACAATTTTTTTGACCTCCATTTCTCTCTACAATGCACCGTTTCCGAGATATTTTTGAATAACTGAATAAATTTGAGCTTCAAAAGCTCAGCTTTCTATGTTAGATCGCCTTCCAAATTCAATCAGATTTTCTCCTACACACATTCTAATCACCATAAAAATTTCAAATCGATCGGTCGATTTTATTTATCTTGTCAGAGGGAGGTTTCAGAAAAATGAGCTTTGGAGTTTCAAAGCTCAGCTTTCTATGCACAGAGTTACACAAAAACATAATCAGTTTTTCTCCTGTACGATGTAAACTTACTGTAAAAATTTCAAAACGATTGGTTCAGTTGAACGAGAGAAATTGAGTCAGAAATATTGACCAATCACAACCCTTCCAACTTTCTCGAAAATGGCGAGCTTTTAAGAAAAATTCATGAGAATCAAAGTTGTAGAGCTTAAAATTCCTAACCATCCGTTTGGTCACCGTTTTTCTCTACGATGCACCATTTTCGAGATATTTTCGAAAACTAAATAAACTTTGAGCTTTAAAAGCTCGACTTTCATTGCACGGATCGACTTCAAAATTTAATCAGCTCTTCTCCTGCACACGTTCTAACCACTGTAAAAATTTCAAGTCAATTGGTCAACTCTAACTTGAATTATAAGATCACAAAAATGAACTTGAAAGCTCCAAGCTCAGCTTTCTATGCACTGAATTGAACCAAAAACAAAATGATCATTTTCTCTCCTGTACGATCTACACCTACTATAGAAATTTTGAAACGATTGGTTCAGTTAAACGAGAGAAATTGAGGTGGAAAAATTGACCAATCACAGGCCTTCCAACTTTGAGCTCAATTTTCTCGAAAACGGTGAGCTTTTAAGAAAAATTCATGAGAACCAAAGTTGTAGAGTTTGAAATTCCTGACCATCCTTTCTCAACATTTTCTTAGGCCCTAGTGTGGTAAGGGAGTCATTTTCCTCTGGTGGAACTTCGTCAAAACCATCCCTCCTTTTTACCTTGAAAATTTTTTTATCGTCAGATTCGTAACCTACGACCTCGAAAACCTAGATTTTGATATACAACACGATATTTTTGACGAATTTCGATTTCACCAACGCCCCACCCCCTCCCCATTACTTTCGAATTTTTTTTCATCATTAGATTCGTAATGAACCTAGACTAGATTTTACCAACTTTTATCGCTTGATTTTCGACCATTTTGAGGGGTCTCCAGGACCACTGTGGCCCTGCCCAAAAAGTTTTTTTTAAAAAAAAGGGGTGAAGGGGAGCGGCACAAACGTCGGGAATAGCAGCACAAACCGGCACAAACGTAGCACAATCCTCCCATATGTGAATACCCCTCCCCCCCGTTCAATGGGCAGGGCCGGTGACATGGACCTGACTGAAGGTTTAATTCGCATCAATAAATTTTTAATAAAATTACATTTTCATAGAGTCGTGTATGAATAAAATACAAAATAGGGAGGGGGATTAACCCCCGCGTCCTCGAGGGGCTCGGACATTTTGAGATGCTGCTTGCAGAAGTGTTCGGTGTCAATTCATTCGAGAAAAAGACATGGACACGAATTTTTACCCAACTTTGCCATTTTCTTGCCTTTTTTGAAAAGTACGCGTGACTTCACGCGTCCATAATAGAAGTAAAATGTTCTAAATTTTATGGAGAACATTTTTTGTCATGGTCATGTTGCCCCAAAGTTGTACCGTTTTGGAGTTAGAGGGGAAAATGTTGATTTTGAGGGGGTAGGTCAATGAAAATGGGCGCCATTTTGTTATTGGGGACAGTTTTTTTTGAGGACAACCGCTAAAAATGTTCCCTAGGATCTCCCCTTCAAGAAAAAATATGTCCCGGAGGATCGGCGGGGGGGGGGGTGAAGTACCCCCTATGCTGGCCACTAGTCTATCAGCTTTCTATGCACAGAATTGCACCAAAAACTAATCAGTTCTTCTCCTGCATGAACTACACCTACTGTAAAAATTTCAGCCCGATCTGTTCAGGTTAGCGAGAGAAATCGCGTCAGAACACAAAAGACTTCAACAAATAAATAAATAAATAAATAAATAAACCCTGATGATCGCAATAGCGGATTCCCGCTAGAGCGGGAAGTCCGCTAATAAACTAGGCCCAATTAAAACCATTTTGAGCACTACAAAAAATCTATTCAGCACCGAAGTTGATTTAAAAAAATTTGTATTTTAAAAACTTCGAAACAAGTAAATACACATTCAATCATGAAAATTATATAACTACGGAAAAACATTACTATAGGTACATATAATAACTTAATTTAAATACATCAATTTGTTCGATATCCCCATCGAAAATCCAATTCAGCACTGTATCGATCAACACGTAAACTCCTTTACCTTCAGCAATCCTCATAACACTGTTCAACTTCGCCACTTTATAATTCTTCATTGCTTGCCCATTACCAAAATACCAAACCAAGAAATTATCAATTTCGGCAAATTTCGAAATCGCATTTTCACGTAGTTCCACAGTCCTACGTTTTTTCAGTGGAAGCGGATCTTCGATCAACGAACTCACCACTCCATCGATAACTTTACGTAACACATTATCAAAAGCTTGATCCACCGGTATTGATTCTTTGAACACCCTTACATTTTTCTCACTTCCAGCACACGATGTCACAAACTCTCGCCATTCGCGAACATCAAATTTGTAATTATAATTTCCATTAATTAGGCAAATCCTGCAATGCTCCAAAATCTCTCGTTTCACTTCGCTCGGGCAAAGATCGTAAGTCAAGCGAGTACATAGTTCAATTGGTAATGACAATTGTCCTTCATCCAAATCAATAAGCAACCAAGACAGCAGAGGATTCTCAGATGCCAGTAAATACTCAGCTCTGAATTGCTTGGCATGATCGACGTTTGAAAATATATTAAATATCAATGTATCGAAATTATGGAAACTCATTTCCAAATCTCCAAAGCCAGTGTACGATAATGCAAGACGCCCGACACACTCGGATAGAAATTGTCTTAGTAGATTTTTAATTCGTTGCTTGTCCGATGAGCAAAAATTTACGTAATCAATTATTTCCGAAGAAAAGCTCGCATTTACAAGCAAACTAAATTCATCACGTAACAAATCGCCGTCCATCATCTCGTTTTCTTTGAATCGAATTATTTCATCTTCATTATCGAAACATAGCTTCATGAACTGTTCGAGATATAAAGGTTTGGCACGTAAGATTAATTTACGCCAATTCCTCTTCCATATTTTTTTCCTTTTGGCAAATTCTAAAGTTTCCAATAATTCCAACACGAAACTCATATCACCACCATATAAATAACGGAATTCCCAGAAATTTTCTTTGCCTTTTAATCCATTGAAAAAGTTTTCTACTCGATTGTTGGCCAGAAAAGAGCTCTTAAATTCGGCACTTGAACGAATCCATAATTCGTGAGCGATTGGTAACCTGTCGTTATCCTTAATACCGTTTCTTTCGTCGAGAAATCTGCAACTATCGAACTCCATCAGGAGGACAACATGGAAAACGTGGAGTAATTCATCTAATGAGACTAATTCACGAATATATGCCCAGATTCGCAATACGTAATCAAAATATTTCACTTTTGTGGCCAGTTTTCCCAAAATAAGACCACCAATCTGACCCAGAACGTGGTTCAGTTCCACTAAGTTCAGTTTAGGTAAAATATTGGCGGCGGTTTTCTCGCATCCTCTTTCCAATACGCTGACTACCGCCGATAATCGTTCTTCCGCGTTGAACTGATCCCAAAAGTACTCACCAGAGTACCATCGTCGTAAGTAATCGGCGAAAATCAAACGGTATTCCACTGATTCATTCGGGTTTCTACCATAAAGTTCCACCGGTTTTCCCATCATCTTGCAATTCCAATAATAAATCTTCCAATAAGGCGAAATAGTTTCTCCAGTAATACGACTGTTATTCGAAACCGAGGGCCACAATCGTTCTACATCATTTTTCAAAAAATAACTACAAGCGAGTCTATATTTTTGTTCCGCGTTCAATAAATCGCTATCGAGCAGTTTTCTAGCGACAACCTTATCGTCGTCACTTTCCAAAAAATCAATATATTTTACATTGATATAATTAATGAAATATAGACCATGAAATTCGTGTCCATTATATTCTAACCAGTTTTCCATTCGTAAGCGATGCTGGATTATGTATTTTTCGATAGCATGAGCAATTACAGGTGGGACACGTAACAGACGGCAAATATCGAATTGTTGCTTTCTCATCCACAATTCACATAGGACTTTTCTCGTATTATGATAATTCCTAGTATAGATTCTATGCCGCCATGAAAGGACTGCTATTCGTTTCGAAGCCAATTCTTGCAAAGGTAAAGGGGACCAGAAAAAAGGCAGAGGATTATCTTCCACTCTGAAATCAGTCTCGAGAAATGGATCCATTATGGGAATCACTCAAGTCCCTCGAATGCTGAGTAACTGAGTCGATCACGGTGGATTTCGGTTTCGTGAATCTGAAATCGAAATTCATCAGTTACTTGAGTAAGGGTATTAATTGCCACGACTTACATTACGAATAAAATAAACAAGCTGAAGCTTTATGACACATCGACCGAAGCGTAACAGTATTATTGCAGGATTTAGTTGGGGTGAAAAAGTAGCCGGTTATAATATAAATCCAATAAATCCCCTCCCACACACACACACACCCACACACACACACACACACACACACACACACACACACACAGAAATTTCTTCCTAAAATTTTTTTAGCCCCAAGATTTTTTTCAATTTCTTTAATTTTTAATTACTAAAATTTTTTCCCCTCTGAATTAAAATTTTTTTATTTAAGGGTAAGGTTGCCATATTTTGACCACTTTTTTTCTAACTTTCACCAATCGTAGACTTTTTGAGATAGAAACGTCGAAAATGGCTTAAAAAATACCTTGATCCTTCCTCTACCACTCCCTAAAATTTTGAGCCGATACAATCATTTTTTGTATTTTTTGCGATTTTTTTTTCTGAGGGAACTCAAAAATTGATTTTGAAATTTTGGGTTCCTAATTTCGACCACCAGCTGATTTCGCCCGCATAGAGCAGAACCTACCCGAAAATAATTTTTTCATATTCTTCTTTCACAGATAAACAAAATGAGACCAAAACGACAACCCTACAGCCAAAACTCGCTGAGAAAATCAGAAAAAAACAAAATCGCATTCAAAAAACAGATTACATAAGATAGTACAGCTGGTCGAGATTAGGGCACCCCAAACAATTTGAACTTTGGTGAAAATTTTTGTTGCCTACCTCCAGTTGTTTTCAAAAACGATGATTTTATCGAAATCTGACACCATGCCCCTTCACAATTCACAATTATTTGGTAGAATTTATTAAAAAAATTATTCATAATTTGAGATCAAAGAATATTACGTAAAAAAAATTTTTCACCTATGCGATTTCGTTTTTTGCAATTTTCTCCGCTAATTTTGCCTGTAGGGTTGTGATTTTGGTCTCAAATTGTTCATCTATGAAAAAAGAATATGAAAATTTTTTTTCGTGTAGATTGCGTCCATAGCGGCCGAAATCGGCCGGTGGTCGAAATTAGGAAGCGGTCGAAGTTAGGGCACTTTACCCTTACTGATATTTATTTCAATTATCAACTGTAAAATCTTATTCTTTGAAACTTGACATTCTCTGAAATTTTTTCACCTTAGTTACGTAAACATTTTTTTCACCCAAATTTTTTCAATTTTTTTCATTCCCAAAATTTTAGAGCTGCAGAATAGTCTGAGAAAATATTCTCAGTTAAAAAAATTTCGAGAGATGAAATAGATTTGAGAAAAGATTTAGGTACTTATAGAGAAAAAATTTCTAGAGTTATGGAAAAAATATGTGTTTTTGGAAAAAAATACCCCAGTTGAAAAATTTGTAGACCTGAGAAAAAAAATTGGAGGAAGAAATTTCAGAGTTGGTAGAAAATTTTATTCTAGATGAAAAAATTTTAGAGTTGGAAAATATTTTGAGGGAAAATTTTTAGAGTTGAAAAATAATATATAGGAAAAAAGAAATTAAGAGTAGAAAGTATTCTGAGAATCGCGAAAAAAAAATTTTAGTTGAAAAATTTTCGATATCAGCTTTCTTACGTTTCAGCTTCTAGTTGCATTTTGTCAAACTTTCCGCTTGAACTTATGACTTTCACCTTAAAACTTCTGATTTACAACACCTTGACAGCACACCGATAAAAATCAACGTCCATGTCTGTATTCTTTTCCCAAAATTTAAATTTCATCAACTTTCGAAATTTTTTCTCAACATTTCAATTTTTTCTCAACATTTCAATTTTTTTCAAAAATATTAATTTTTGTAACTCCGATGAATTTTTTCCCCCACTAAAATTTCTTCCTCAAATTTTTTTGTCCCAATTTTTTTCAATTTCTTCAATTTTTATTTACTAAAATTTTTTCTGCTCTGAATTAAAATGTTTTCAATTACTGATATCAATCCTCTCGTAAAAAAAACACTTTACATCAGTTCCAAAATCGGGGAAAATCTCCCACTTTTCCTTTCATTGAGCAAAAAACTGCCTCCTGGCGCAGAACCCCCTCTCGAGATTTTCGTGAAACAACACCTAAACCAAAATTTTAGTGATATCTATCTCAATTATCAACTGTAAAATCCATTTCTTTAAAAGCTGACATTCTCTCGAATTTTTTCACCTAGAGTTTCGTAAAATTTTTTCCCACCCAAATATTTTCAAAATTATTCCATTCTCAAAATTTTATAGCTGGAGAATAATTTAAGAAAATATTCACTTAGGTAATATTGAGAAAAAATTCACCGAGTTGAAAAATATGTATTTTTGGAAATCAATATGTGTTGCACATTTAAGTTATTTCGATACAGAATACTACACAGGTAATGTAAATAGAAAAAAATCAATTGTGCAACATTGTAACGATCAAATTGAGAAAAAAACTGGATTGCTGTTTGTCTACGAAACAATTGGGTGGATTGTTAATTTGTTATGAACAGCCACGAAGCCAGGTCGTAATTCCCATCAATGTGTCAATACATTATTGAAAAGTATTCTTAATTTATGGATGGAAGTCATTTCAATTTGGAGCTCATTTCATATGGGGAAGTAATTTCAATTGTAAAGGGTTCATTTCATTTTGGGAAGTGACAGGCATGCCACACAGATTTTGGGGAAAAATAGTGACCTATTTTTCGAAAAAAGTGACCAATTTTTCATTTTTTTTTCATAAATAAATACACCCTCCCCCCCCCCCCCAAAAAAAATAATAACTCAAACTGTATTTCTCTCTGCAATAGTGTTGAAAATACTTTTTTTCTGAAAAATTTTTTTAACCAAGGGTAAGGGTGCCATATTTCGACCACTTTTTTTCAAACTTCCAATAATCAAAGACGTATGGAGGTAAAACAGTCAGAAATGGCTTAAAAAATACATTGATCCTTCCTCCACCACCCCCTAAAATTCTGAGCCGATACGATCATTTTTTGTGATTTTTTTCTGAGGGAATTCAAAAATTGATTATCGAAATGGGTTCCTAATTTCGACTACCAGCCCCCCCCCCACTTTGAGATGAGGGGTCGGTTGTACATTTTTCTTATTCTACTTAGTAATAGGATGTAAAAAAACCCGCTCCTAAAAGTCGATTACCCCATTATTGGTAATTATTTGAGGTAATGGAAAATTTTCAAAATTGATTTTTTTCTGAAGGCCCCAGCTCCTTCCCATGACATCTTGAGAGAAAATGGTAAATGACAAAATTGTTCGTTTTTTTATGCTCTACAACTTTTGTTTCAACTATTTTTTCATTAGTGCGTAATTTCGAAAGTTATCGACGAAAAAACAAAATTTGAACCCCCCTTACTCCCCAAAAGGAGGACTAAATTATGCACCAATTTTAGGGAAGTTTAGTAATCTTAAAATACATACCCTACTACGAAACTTCCCCTTTCTACTAATTTTTTTGGGGTCAAAACCTAAAATGACTGTACTTAACTATGTTATTTCGTTTTTTTCAATTTTCTCCGCTAGTTTTGCCTGTAGGGTTGTCATTTTGGTCTCAAATTGTTTATCTGTGAAAAAGGAGCATGAAAATTTTTTTCCCCGGTAGATTGCGTCTATAGCGGCCGAAATCGGCCGGTGGTCGAAATTAGGAAGCGGTTTAGATTAGGGCATTTTACCCTTAATAAATCTTTAATTGAAGCTACGAGTTTAAAAATATGCTTCAAATAACTGAAAAAAAGAATAAACTTTTTTTATAATAATACATTTATAATTAATATAACTTCTGTCTAAAATAAGTTTTTACTGAAAAAAAACGTAATATTCTGCATCTAAAAATCACGAGTTCTAAAAAATAAACTAGTATTTTTTTAAATTTTATGCAAGAGCGGAAGGCCGTTTGAATGAAAAAAGTGACTTTAGAGTGAAAAAACGGACTAATAGTGACTTTTGGCCAAAAAAGGGACTTTTAGAGACCAACCCTGAAAATAGGGAACAAGTCACTAAAAAAGGTGACTCTGTGGTATGCCTGAAGTGACAATGACAACTCCAATATTGGAGGGCATACAAAAAGAAATTAAGCGAAAAAATCTTATTTCAGAGGCCGTATCGTATCATATTTTATTAGGTATTGATTTCTTTTTTTCATTTCGTGTACCGAGGTGAATAGCTATTTGGTAAAGAAATGAGTCGATTCGGCTTCTCCTTTCATCAGCAATGAGGAATTGCTGTTCAAGAATAAAATTGAACTTCTTATGTACATATACTACACCTCGCTGAAGTATTTTTAATAAAGTATCTGTGATAGTTGCATGATAGTGTAATACCTAACCCATAAATGGGTTTTAAAATGATACAACAAATTTATAAAAGCGAAAATTGTATTTTCGAAGACTCCATCGGTATAACTAAAGAATATGTCATTTGCGCGATTTGGCCACTTCCCCTTCTCGTATCACCCCCCCCCCCCCTACCAAGTCTACAAGAATGCCATGTGGTATCATTACATTCTTTATACTCCAATGAAAGATTATTGTTGCTTCCATGGTCACGCTTTTCCTCTTACAAAAAAAGTTATTTAGCGAATTGTGAGATTCTTGTTGAAATTTAAAAATTGAGGAGAGGGAGTCACGGGTCCCCTTACTCCCCTTCCATCGATCAGGCTGAAATTTTTCTGTGTAATAAAGCATCCCATAAAAGAAAAAATTCATGGGATGGCACGATCGATATCTAACAAAAAAATTTCACATGTAAATGTGGATAACCCTAGTATTGACAGATTTTTGAAAAGTAATTCTTCGGCTGGAAGGTGGATTTTCAAAATTCGAGTGCTTTGATCGTATAAATGAGGTACATAAAAGCAGTTTGAGCTGCTGAACACGAATTTGTTACAATTTTTTTGTATGCCAATTTCGTGTTCAAAGAAAGTGACATGTTCAATTTTGAGCCTTCTGCTGTTCTCATGAAATTACAAAAATCGCAAAAAAGGAAAAAAATGAAGTGTAAATCAGACAAGTGGTGTATAAATACGTATTTTGAGGTATAACTACACAAAAAAAAATCACCAAAAATGACCACTTTATGAGTGAAAAACGTGGAAAAATGGTTTTTCGCATTTTTCAAGATGTTCTACCCCCAGGAAAATTCTGAAAAAATATCACGTTGTACATAGGAACTAGGTACATGAAATATATTTTTTTCAGAATTTCACCTCTGAACCATCATGTAGAAAACTCGATTTAAAGTTTTCAAACACGGGTTTCAGCCAAAAGAAATAATTGAAAAATTTTTTCAAACCATCAACTAATACCCCTCAGTACCGGTATAGTGTACAATCCATGCAAGTTTGAAAAAATTTGGTTGAAAACTCACAAAAATAAAAATTCTTAATAAAAAGGCTAAAAAAAAGAACGTTTTGGGCCATAACTAAGGAAAGGAGAGGAGTAGGGGGCCAAAAAGTTTACCACAAGGTTTTCAGACCATAAGAACCAACTTTCATCGGCTAGTTTCGAATTTCAGCTCATGGGCAAATTCGCCTCTCTTGACCGCCGGTACCCTTCTAAAAATAGTGACCAATAGTGACATTTGAAAAAAGTGACTTTTAGTGACCAAAATCGAAAAAAGTGACCAAGTCGCTAAAAAGGTGACCAATTCCGATACCTCTTATCGAAAACCTTTTTCGTCTCCAATACCTTCTTACTTACCCGAGATTAGTAGACCATACAATATAAAATGAAACCGAAATATATTACAAAAATAATATTTGTATTTTAAAGATTTATACACAATTAAATTCAAATTCTATCATGCAAATTAAAAATAAATGCGATAGTTGCTAATTATTGAAATCAGCACAAAAATTTTAGATCAATAAAAACTCGAAGATGCAGCGTCAGGTATGAGAATAGATTATACCTGTGTGTTTCGAAACTTGTAAATTGCGCACAAAAAAACCAATATGAAGCTCTCCTGAACGCAAAAATTAAAACTTTCAGGCATCGGAATGAAATTTCAAAAAAAAAAGTGACTAGTGGTCATTTTCCACGAAAATAATGATCAAAAGGTGATCTCAGAATCGTTGATTTATACGCATTCAGGGTGTCTACTACATGAGAGAAAACAAAATTTCCTACCTTTTTCGCACGTTTTGTACTTTTTTTCGTATTTTTTCGTACGTCATCTTTCATATGGTTGCACTTGGATTTTTTGATATAACAGCCCTCCCCCTCCCCCCAAAGAAAAAAAAATCAACGAGATTAAATTCATTACAAAAAACATGTCAAATTAGAAGAAAATCTGTGTATCTTAAATCAAAATAAAAAAAGTATGGAATTTTGTACCTGTTATGAAAAATGAATAATTTTTTTGTATTTTTTCACTAAAAATTTTACCCTCCTCCCCCTCCGCACAAAAATATTGAGGACTCGAATTTAAAAGCTGTTTTGAAAGTTTCAAAAAATTAAACAAATTATGTCAGTGTCTAACTGTCTACCAAATTTTGCGAATAAAAATTCGGATTTATCCGGACTAAAAATTAAAAAATTTATTCACAATTTATTACCCCCTTACCCCTCCTCCTCCTCCTCCCAAAAAACGCCCCTCAAAATTTATGAATTCCACGCAAGCCCCTGCAATCTTTTCGGCTCGCTCCAGTAAGTAAATGAAAAATCGATGAGGGATAAAATATCAATCACTTGGTCAAGACATATATTAATTATTTGTTGAGCCCAAACGAAGGGAGGGCGAAAATTTTTACGAAAAAGAAGTGTTAAAAGTTGAAAATTCATTTTTTTCCTCATTCAGATTTTTCAAAATGCGATCAACAATTTCAAATTCTCTTATATTCTCCCCTTAGTAACATTTGAAAAAAAGCGACTTTTAGTAAAAAAAAAAAAGTAAAAGAAATGGGGAATATAAAACTGCACGATAAAAGAAAGGGTTTGCACGACGAAAATGGGAAAACCGAATCACGACAGAGTAATGGGAATGCACGACACAGAAAGTAAGATTTGCACGACAAAGTATGAACGACAAAATAATATGAATGAACGACAATTTTTGAGATAAGAAATAAATCATTGCACGACAGTATGAAATTGAATTTTATTAAATACTGCCTTAATTTTGGCCCCCAATTCTATACAACTCTGAGCATTCATTTTTTTATTTTTTGTAACGATATTTAAATTTCAAATTTTCACTCACTATTCAGTACAGAAAAATTGGAGATTGCCCAAAAATGAAGTTTCCATGTTTTCTAAATCTATGAACTTATGAAAAATTTGGAAAAAATTATGAAAAGGTGTTTTTCAAACTTGAAAAGTTCAACTTTTCTTGGAAATTGAAATTTTATCTTTTAAAAACTCTTTCTCGTTAAGTTGGTTTTTCATGTTTTTGTCCCATTTTCTTCAAAACTATTCGACCAATTTTCTATCTGTTTTTTTTTTTAATGTGTTCAGGAGAGATTTTTTTATATAAAAGGAAGCGCGGACGCCCATCAAAAGCCAGGAAGGCGTTGTTGTTGCAGTAGGATATAGTAATTTTCGCTTAAAATTTTAATTTTTTTTTTATTTGTCGCTCAAACTTTTAATTTTTTCAATTGTACTTTGTCGTTCCTTTGATTTTAATTGTCGTTCACAAGTTGTCGTTTGATAATTTTTTTTCTGTGTTTTCATTTATTTTCCCGTTGATTATTTTGTTTCGTCGCCCAAATATATTTTTTTGACGTGCGTTTTATTTACTGTCGTTTATTCTTTTTTTTTTACGTGGATTAATTTGTTTCGTCGCTTGATATACTTATAATGTCGTCGTTATTTCCATTTTTTCTGTCGTGCAAACCATTATTTCTGTCGTGCAGTTAAATGGCACCCAAAAAAAATTACCAAGTCACGAAAAAAGTGACCTGTTTCGATACCTGCTATTATGTACCTACTCAAAAAAATTATTGTACTTATCGAAGACCTTTTTCGTCTCCAATTCCTTCTTAATTACCCGAGATTAGTGTACCATACCATAAGAAATGAAACCGAAATATATTACAAAAATTATATTTATATTTTAAAGATTTCTACACAATTAAATTCAATTTCCATCATGCAAATTAGTAGGGCTGAGATTTTTATGATATCGCATATTTGATAGCGTGATAGTAGATACCGCATACCATGGTTTCTTTTGCGATTCATGCATTTCTATGCCGAATTATGCAATTTGATATCGCATATTTTTGCTTATTTCGACGTAATTGCTTAAAAATGCTTATTTTAGCCAAAAAAAGGCCCTTAAACCGCTTATTTAACGCTTATTTCGACCGTTCTCGCATATTTGAAAAAAAATCACTAAAAAACAGCATAAAAGTTGAAATTTTGAGCTTAAAAAAATTAACCCTTCAAAATTAAAAAAAAAAAATCAAGATTTTGTCTGTGACTTGTCGAACGAGTTTTCGATTTGTAGTCGCATCGTTTTCACGAAAATTTTAAAATAAAAAGTTCGATGTTTTTTCTTCTCATAATTCATAATTTTATAAAAGTTCGATTTTTTTTCTTCTCATAATTCACAATTTTATAAAAGTTCGATGATTTTCTCACTTTACTTCTTTCCTTATTCTAATTTAGTAATTTTGAAAGCATTTCCGCATTCAGATTAAAAATACCTACATTTTGATATGCTGCATGGTGGGGTTTGATAGCGCATATAAATGCTTTTTTAGGCAATTTTAATCGCTTTTTATAAGCGCTTATAATCGATTTGATAGCGCATAAAAATCTCAGCCCTACAAATTAGAAATAAATACGGAAAAAAATTACTACGGGAACATATAATAATTTCCTCTAAATAAATCAATTTGTACGATATCGCCATCGAAAATCCAATTCAGCACTGTATCGACCAACAAGCTTCCCTTATCTTCAGCAATCCTCATAACACTGTTCAACTTCGCCACCTTATAATCCTTCGCAGCTTGCCTATTACCAAAATACCACGTCAAGAAATTATCAATAAGGGCGAAATTCGAAATCGCCTTATTACACCGTTCCGCAGTCCTCCGTTTTTTCAGTGGATGCGGATCTTCGATCAAGGAACTCGCCACTTCGTCGATAAATTTACGTAACACATTATCAAAAGCCTGATCCACTGGTATCGATTCTTTGAACACACTTACGTTTTTCTCACTTCCAGCACACGATGTCACGAATTCTCGCCATTCACTGATTTCAAACTCGTAATAATTACCATTAATTAGGCAAATCCTGCAATGCTCCAAAAACTCTCGCTTCACTTCGCTCGGGCAAAGTTCGTAAGTCAAGTGAGTACATAGTTTAATTGTAAATGTCAAATATCCTTTATCCAAATGAGTAAGTAATCGAGGCAGCACCTCATTCTCAGATGCCAGCAAGTACTCAGCTCTGAATTGCTTGGCATATTCCATGTCTGAAAATAGATGAAATAGTAGTATATCGAAATTGAAGAAAATTTCATCCAAAAATTCATAATCTCTGAGGTACTTGAAGCGGAAAGACAGAAATCGTCTCAGTAAATTTTCAGCCCTTTGCTTGTCCGACGAGCAAAAATTCACATACTCGATTATTTCCGAAGCAAAGCCCCCAACTACAAACGAAAGAAATTCTCGCAGTAATAAATCACTGTCCATCATCTCATTTTCTTTGAATCGAATCATTTCATCTTCATTATCGAAACACAGCTTCATGAACTGTTCGAGATATAAAGGTGTGGTACGTATCATTAATTTTCGCCAATTTCTCTTCCATATTTCGTTCCTTTTGGAAAATTCCAAAGTTTTTAATAAGTCCAGCATGAAACTCATATCACGACCGTACAAATCCTTGAATTTCCAGAAACATTCTAAGCCTTTCAATCTATTAAAAAAGTTTTCCACCCGATTGTTGGCCAGAAAAGAGCTCTTGAATTCGGCACTAGAACGAATCCATAATTCGTGAGCGATAGGCAACTTGTCGTTATTCTTATTACTGTTTCTTTCATGGAGAAATCCGCAACTATCGAACTCCATCAGGAGGACAACATGGAAAACGTGGAGTAATTCATCCATTGAGACTAATTCCCGAATATACGCCCAGATTCGCAACACGTAATCAAAATATTGGACATTTGTGGCCAATTTCCCCAAAATAAGACCACCAATCCGACCCAGAACGTGGTTCAGTTCCGCCAGGTTCAATTTAGGTAAAATATTGGCCACGGTTATCTCACATCCTGTTTCCAATATGTTGACTACGGCCAAAAATCGTTCTTCGACGTTAAACTGATCCCAAAAATACTCAACATCGTACCATCGTTTTGATATGTAATAGCTGAAAATCAAATTGTATTCGACTGATTCATTCGGGTATCTACCATAAAGTTCCACCGGTTTTCCCATCATTTTGCAATTCCAATAATAAATCTTCAAATTATGCGCAGTTGTCCCAGTAATACGACTGTTATTCGAAACTGAGGGCCACAATCGTTCTACATCATTTTTAAAAAAATAGTTACAAGCGAGTCTGTATTTTTGTTCCGAGTTCAATAAATCACTATCGAGCAGTTTTCTAGCAACCACCTTATCGTCATCACTTTCCAAAAAATCAATATATCTGCTGACATTGATATAATTGATGAAAGATCGTTGATGATTATATTCGTATCCATTAAGCTGTAACCAGTTTTCTATTCGAAAGCGATGCTGAATGATGTATTTCTCGATGGCATGTCCAATTACAGGTGGAACTTGTAACAGACCGCAAATATCGAATTGTTGTTTTCTCATCCACATTTCACATAGGACTTTTCTCATAGAAGAATCATTATTGCTATAGATTCTATGCCGCCATAAAAGGACTGCTATTCGTTTCGAAGCCAATTCTTGCAAAGGTAAAGGGGACCGGAAAAACGGCAGAGGATTATCTTCTACTTTGAAATCAGTTTCGTGTGATGGAGCCATAATGAGAATCACCTATATCCCTCGAATGCTGAATAACTTGAGCCAATCACGGCGGATTTCGGTCACGTGAATCTGAAATCGAAATTCACCTGTTACTTGAAGTGGGGTACACGATGCCACGATTTACATGCTGATAATCATTACCAATAAAATGAACAAGAAGCTTTAGGATGCAACGAATGTAGCATTACAATGACAGGGTGTCCAGTTTATCTCAGAAATGATATTCGCAGACTTTTCCAGGTTTTCCAGACCAATTTTTCGATATTTCCCAGAACTTTTAAATACGTTATTCTTGAAGGATGGAGAAGGGGTGGTTTTTTTGCGTGAAGAAATTGTACAGAAAAATGATTTAAATTATGTCCAACAATTTTTTTTTCAAAAATCATTATTACTTCCCTGCTCACAATTATAAATCAGTGAAAATTACCGAAAGTCATTGAGAAACAGTCAGAATTGCAGCACAGAAGAAAATCAGTGAAAATTTTTTCACTGAAAACAAACCAGTGTAAGAAAATTACTGAATATCAGTGAAAATTCACTGAAAACTCAGTCATATTTATGAAATTACTGAAAAATCTGTGAAATTCTTCAAATACTTAATCAGTGAAAAATCACTGAAAATCAGCGAATCTCCCTGATTCGGAATGAGAGAGTTTTTATGAGATTTTTAGATGCTCCTTTTTCCGGCCACAAAAACGACTTACATTCAATTCTGAAAACTTTTGACGCCACCTCCCTCTCAACTCGACACAAAAACTTGAGAGCATGAATTTATAATAGAAAAAATTCCAAATAAAAAGGAAAAACTTTGGAGTCAACCAAATCATGAGACTAAAGGTTCGAATATTTCCAGTCTGGAAATTCAAAATTTTCTTCATAATTAAATACCCCCCCCCCCCTCTTCAAAAAAACACGGAGGTACCTCAAATTTACAAATTTTACGAAAGTCCCTAATAGTCCAGGCAAATAAGAGTAAAAATGTACCAAACCCCCCAAAAATTAAAGCCTGATTTTTTTTTCGCGTTTTACGTTCTTAATGGTCCACTACACATCATACTAAAATGGACACCCACACAACCCTTTGCTACCTCCAGGGGAGGGGTAAACGTCCGCTGAAAACCGGTTTTTCGTGAATATCTCCTCAAATAAGTCTCAAAATTGAAAAGTAGTTATGAACAATCTTGTTCTACGCGTAATTTCCTATCGGAAGGGGTTTTTTCTTTTTCAAAAACACTCACTTCCTTGACCAAAAATTAAGGGTAAAAATCACCTATTTTTCAACAATTTACAGAATTTTTGGAAAAAATCGAAACTTTTGGGAATATCTCCTCAAAAAAGTTTCAAAATGGAAAAATGGTTATGAACAATCATGTTCTACGTGTAATTTCCTACCAGACAGGTTCGTTTTTTTTTTCGATAACACCCGCTTCTTCGCCCAAAAATTAAGGGTGAAAAACACCTATTTTTCCAATTTATGGAAATATGAAGCTAAAAGTACCCAAAATGAGTGTTTTTTTTTATACTTGGTGGTAGGGTATTTCAAAAAAAAAAAGGTCACCGCAAAAATTTCAACCCCTACCGTTAATTATAAGAGAGGTTATTGAAATTGAATACTGCATTTAAAAAATCGGTTGTGGAAAGAAAAAGTACTATAAACGCGATGTTATGCTGATTATTGGTGATACGAACATTTCTTTGTGTCGTATGGATTCAAAAACGATATTTTCAGCTTCGTATTTCCATCATTTCCAAAAATACTGTGAATATTGGAAAAATAGGCGTTTTCCATCCTTAATTTTTGGGCAAAGAAGTGGGTGTTTTCGAAAAAAAAAAAAACGAACCTGTCTGATAGAAAATTACACGGAGAACATGATTGTTCATAACAATTTTTCCATTTTGAGGCTTTTTTGAGGAGATATTCCCAAAAGTTTCGATTTTTTCCAAAAATGCTGTAAATTGTTGAAAAATAGGTGTTTTTCACCCTTACTTTTTAGTTAAGGAAGTGAGTGTTTTTGAAAAAGAAAAAAACCTTTCCGATAGGAAATTACGCGTAGAACAAGATTGTTCATAACTACTTTTCAATTTTGAGGCTTATTTGAGGAGATATCCACGAAAAACCGGTTTTCAGCGGACGTTTACCCCTCCCCTGAGGGTAGCGGAGGGTTGTGGGGTTGTCCATTTTAGTATGTTGTGTAGTGGACCATTACGAACGTAAAACGCGAAAAAAAATCAGCCTTCAATTTTTGGGGGTCAACTCCTAAAATGCCTGGACTATAATACAATCTTTTCGACTTGGTTCAGTAAATAATACTTATATCGACGAGGAGTAAAATATAAATTATTTTGACGAGATATACAAATGCGATGAGCCCGAGCAAAGAGAGGGCGAAAATTTTTGTAAAAAAATACCTTCAAAATTTGAAAATTCATCACTTCACACCCCCAGTAAAATTTCCCAAAATGTGACCAAAAAAATATAAAGTTTCTTCCATTCCCTTGTTACAAACACAGCTACAAAAAATATCTAAAAGAGTGAAAAGAATCCTGTAGTAGTTCACATAAATAACACAGGTCGGCACGATTTTTGTGTCTGGGTTCCAATTGCCGAATTTTAGTTGCTTTTATGTAACTAATGAAGAACTAATTTTTATGACCAAAGTTTCCTTTTGGGAGTGGGGGAAGGGATTGAAAAATAAGGTTTTTCAAAAGCAATAAAACGAGCTTGAGAAAAAAAATCATTTTTTTGGCCTAGTCTCATAGGAAATTTTACGGCGAATCGAACAGAACAAACTGCAGACCTTTAAGTATCTCATTTAGAAATCAAGTTACCTATGTACAACTTGAAGTTTCCTAAATTCTGTGAAAAAATCTCATTTGTTGGTGCCTTTCCTACCAAAAAGTGACATTTCTGAGTAAACCAAGCATCTTATGACAAAAATGATGAGAACTAAAATTGTAGAGAATGAAATTTCCTATTTTGTAGAAGCAGTTGGATTTTCCTGGGAGGAATAGTTTTTATGATATTTTTGAGTAACGTTGAACATTAGTAACTTTTGGCAGCCAGAAATTGATTTATTTATATTTTTTCTTAATCATCCCTACTAATGTTCAGCTTTACTCAAAAATATCTCGAAAACTATGCTTCCCAGGAAAATTCAACTGCTTCTATCGGATAGGAAATTTCATTCTCTACAATTTTGGTTCTTATCATTTTTGTCGTAGGATGCTTAGTTTACTCAGAAATGTCACTTTTTGGTAGGAAAGGCACCAAAAAATGAGATTTTTTCACAGAATTTAGTAAACTTTGAGTTGTAACTTTTTTCTAATTGAGATCGAGGTCTGCGGTTTATTCCATTCGATTCACCGTGAAATTTCCTATAAAACTAAGCAAAAATTTTTTTCTCAAGTTCGTGTTCATTGTTTTCGAAAAACCTTATACTCGACCCCCACCCCTCAAAACAAATTTTGAAAGCCACAAATGAATATATTGGAGTATTTCTATGCCTGGAATCAGAATTTAGGCATTAGAACTGAAACAGAATAAAAAAAAAATTGTCGACAATAGTGTACCTAATTGGTGCTCGCCATCCGCAGACTTAAATATGTACATCCATTCAAACACGAAATAAAACATGATCCAGCTCAGATATTGACTCGAATTTGCAAAAATATTCCCAAACACGTGGCACGTTGTCAAAATATTCCACAATCAGGCCAACACTGCCAAAATATCACCTAAGAACTCTTTCAAAATATTACTTATTCAATTCGACTTTAATTCAGATAAAATTCCGATCAATATACAAAAGCTCAAATTTTTATCATGCAGTATAAAAAAACGAAAAAAGCACGAAATTTTGTAAAAAAAAAAACTAAAGTACGAAATTTCAACTCCCAAGAATAGTGGAAATTTTTCGAACAACAAACTATTAAAAAACAAATTATTTTCTTACTAAAAATTATCAATCTCTTAAATCTTAGCTTTCGCTTCGCTCGGGCATATGAAGTCTGAAGTATAACTTTTTTCAAGAATTTATTATACAAAAATTTTATAAAAATTCACTCTCTTATGGGTTTCAAAATTTTCTGCAGAAATCGTGAAACTCATTCAGGTAAAAATTTTCTCATCGAGTACTTCTATAGCTATAGAGACATTTTTACTCAATAAGAAGTTAAGAACGTCGAAGGACACTAGAAAATCGTCGACGAATTATCCGCCATCTTTCACACAGGTCTCATAAAATTATCCATCCTGAAATCATTTCGATAAAATCTTTCAAGGAGGCACAATTCATTTCCACTTTTTCTTCGGCAATAAATAAACTTCACTCAAGTACCTACCAAGATTATCAGCAACAGATTTTTTCCAGCCTTTTCAAAAAATGTTGAAATACGAATGTGGAGATTTTTTTCTCAGTAGTTTTTCCTAAAAAATCATAGCTAATGATTTTTTTTCAAGAGAAAATATCTCTACCAAATGCAAGAATGTTTTCAAAAAATTTCCCTTCAAAAGATTCTTGATTCTTCAACGAACCATAATTTAGGTATTAAATTTAAAAAAAAATAGCCATGTAATACTTTTTTCTCATTTTCGATGAAAATTTTTTCAAATAAGTAAAGTGGTCTTTTCAAATAGGTTACCCACCGTGAAAAAATTCAGTCAAGGTTGAGAATGGCCACTGATAATATTTTTTTAAACTTTCAAGTATCAACTCTCAGTCAAAACTGATGAAATTTTATGTTTTTGAATCAATTATAGATACCTAAGTGTAGATTTCACTGAAGTTCAGCGATTTTTCACAGATATTGTCACAAATTAGTGAACTGAATAAGAAACCATAGTGATTATGACTGAAAAATCAGTAAAAAATCATAAATTTTCAATGAAAGGTAATTTTGCCGATTTAGAAAGACAGAATTTCCCCAAATCTAACTGATATAGATTCGGAGAGAACGTTTTTTGATCATTTTAACGCAACACAAAATATTTGCAGATTACCAAAATCAGTACAAAAATTTTAAATCAATAAGTAAAGACTCGAAGGTGCAGTCGGTGCAGCGCAGCGTCAGGTGGGACTAGATATGGATTATACTTCGAATCTTATAAATAGTACATTTTTTAAAAAAACAAAACATTTTGAAGCCTTCCTAAACACAAAAAATGAAAAAAAAAATCTACTCAAAAAAACTTTATTGTATCGCAGACAATTTGGGTCTAAAATCACTTCTTATTTAATCGAGATTAGTAAACGATGCCACAACCATAAAATAAGAATTCATCAATAAGTAAGTAACCAGATCTAATTTAAACATTTTTAGTTCTCTGAAAAATCTACTTCAAACATCGAAGTTGGTCACAAAAATACTATTTTTTTCGCCAACATTTCCTACACAAATTCAAATTCAATTATTAAAATTAAATAAATACCCGCAGAAAAAAAACTACTAGAGGTACAAATAATAACTTATTTAGGTACATTACATTCAAAAAACCATCTATTTCAAATTCATTAACTATTGTTCGATACCAGGAAAATTTTTCATCAAAAAAGCGAAATTATAACTAATCTAAAATCCATTTCAGCACAATATCGACCATCTCGGGACCTACTTTACTTTTAGCGATCTTCAAAACATCACTTTTTCGACCATCTTTCAACTTCGACGCCTTATATTTCTTTACAGCTTGCTCATTACCAAAATACCACGTCAAGAAATTATCAATGACGTCGAAATTCGAAATCATTTCATCACTTAGGTCTTCATCATTTAACGAATCCGTCACCAAATCGATAACTTTACAGAAAACATTATCAAAAGCTAGATCCAATGGTATCGATTCTTTGAATATCCTTACGTTTTCCTCACTTCCAGCACACGAGGTCACGAATTCTCGCCATTCACTGATTTCAAACTTGTAATAATTACCATTAATTAGGCAAATCCTGCAATGCTCCAAAAACTCTCGCTTTATTTCGCTCGGGCAAAGTTCGTAAGTCAAGTGAGTACATAGTTTAATTGTAAATGTCAAATATCCTTTATCCAATTCGCCAAGTAAACAGGGCAGCAGCGGATTCTCAGATGCCAGCAAATACTCAGCTTTGAATTGATTGGCGTATTCGACGTTTGAAAAAATATTAAATACCAATACATCGAACTTGAAGAGCTCGTTTGTTAAAAATTGAATACGTTGGCGAAATGATGCAAAATATCCGACGTGGTAAGATAGAAACCGTCGTAGCAGATTTTCAGCCCGTTGCTTGTTCGACGTGCAAAAATTCACATAATCGATTATTTCCGAAGTAAAGTTCTCCGTTACAAACGAATGAAATTTTTTACGTAATAAATCACCACCGTCCATCATCTCGTTTTCTTTGAATCGAATCATTTCATCTTCATCGTCGAAACACAGCTTCATGAACCGTTCAAGGTACAAAGGTTTGGCACGTAAGATTAATTTACGCCAATTTCTCTTCCATATTTCTTTCCTTTTGGAAAATTCCAAAGTTTTCAATAATTCCAGCATGAAACTCATATCACGACCGTACAAATTCTTGGATGGCCAGAAAGATTTTTCGCCTTCCAATCCATCAAAAAAATTTTCCACTCGATTGCCAGCCAGAAAAGAATTCTTGAATTGGGCACTAGAACGAATCCATAATTCGTAAGTGATCGATAACTCGTGGCCATTCTTTTCACCGAGAAATTGGCGACTATCGAACTCCTTTAGGAGGACAACATGGAAAACACTGACTAATTTATCCATTGAGAATAATTCACGAATACACGCACAGATTCGTAACACGTAATCGAAATATTGGATTTTTGTGGCCAATTTACTCACAATAAGACCACCAATCTGACCCAGAACGTGGTTCAGTTCCACTAGGTTCAATTTAGGTAAAATATTGGCCACGGTTTTCTCGCATCCTTTTTTTAATACCTCGACTACGACCGATAATCGTTCATCGACAGTCAACTGATCCCAAAAATACTCTACAGCGTACCATCGTTTTGTAACGTATTCTTCAGAAATTATATAGTATTCAGCAGTTCCACCTGCGTTTTCAAATATTTTCATAGGTTTTCTCATCATCTTCTGATTCCAATAATAAAGCATTAAATCACGTCTAATATTTGCTCCAGTAATACAACTATTATTGGAAACCGATGGCCACAATCGTTCTACATCATTTTTCAAAGAATGACTACAAGCGAGTTGATATTTTTGTTCCGAGTTCAATAAATCACTATCGAGCAGTTTTCTAGCGACAAGCTTATCGTTATCATTTTCCAAAAAATCCATATATCTGCCATTGATACAAATACAACTAATGAAAGCTGGTTGATCATTATAGTAGTATCCATTAAGCTGTAACCAGTTTTCTATTCGAAAGCGATGCTGGATGATGTATTTTTCGATGGCATGTCCAATTACAGGTGGAACTTGTAACAGATCGCAAATATCGAATTGTTGCATGTTCAGCCACTGTTGAAATCCGAATTCTCCGGAAGTAGAATCATGGCGATAGATTCTATGCCGCCATAAAAGGACTGCTATTCGCTTCGAAGCCAATTCTTGCAAAGGTAAAGGGGACCAGCAAAAAGGCAGAGGATTATTTTTCAATTTGAAATCAGTCTCGTGAGATATATCCATTATGGGAATCACTCAAGTCCCTCGAATGCTGAATAGCTGAGTGGATCGCGGTGGATTTCGGACTCGTGAATCTAAAATCGAAATTCATCTGTTACTTCAATAAGGGTATTAATTGCCTAGACTTACATTACGAGGCATCCTTGATAGGGTCAAAATTCCAAAAAATGAAATTTTCAAAATGAGATCTCTAGACCCAGCGGGGTAGCCAGGATTTTGTCAGGGGGGGGGGACAAGAACGAGATTTTATGTCAAATTTTCTGTGGTTGTTTTGAAACATAGCAAGTATTTTTTCACTACATATTTTCAGTGGCGTAGCCAGTCTCATGGGGGGGGGGGTAGGTCAGAGCTTTCAAAATTTTTTGAGAAATTTTAAGTAAATTTTTAAAAAATTTCAAGTTTAGCCCTCCCTCCCTCCCTCCCTCGCCACAAAATTTCTTCAAATTTGGAATCATTTTCATAAATGAAACGTTCCGTATAACAAGACAAGGGACAACTTATTCGGATTTTTGAAAATCGAGTTATTCACACTACGTTATAGTCCATAAAATTCTGAACAAAATAAGACCAGAACGAAGAAATTTCATTGAAAATTCGCGGAGTTATGAATTTTTGAAATTGAAAGTTGAAAAAAGTTGATTTCGAGAAAAACGAGCTTAAAGTTTTTAAAAATTTTTTCCCCCATTTTTTTCATTTTTTTAGCGTTTGAAACGAAATTGTGAAAAAAATAAGCAGCTTAGGGAGAATGTGAATGGAAGCAAATTGTAGAGCGTGAAATTTCCTTCCAGATTACGGCATTTATTTTTGTCAAAAATGCTTAGTTGGCATCTTATTGTTCAAAAATGAAAAATCGACAAATTTTCAATTTTTCTCATTTTTTGACATAAAACTAGATTTTGCAAGGAAAGGAAGCGTTTTCATGACAAAATTATTATTACCAAAATTGTAGAGAATTAAATTTGCTCTCTGCTACGAGCGATTAGTTTTTCTCCACGAAGCCATGTTTCAAAAATATTCAACTTTCAAATGTTCTTCATGAATGAAAAATCGACAAATTTTCAACTTTTCTCATTTTTTGATATAAAACTAGATTTTGCAAGGAAAGGAAGCGTTTTCATGACAAAATTATTATTACCAAAATTGTAGAGAATTAAATTTGCTTTCTGCTATGAGCGGTTAGTTTTTCTCCACAAAGCCATGTTTCAAAGATATTTAACTTTCAAATGTTCTTCATGTAATTTTTTTTTAAAAATGCAAAAAAATTTGATAAAAAATGAAACACGTTTTTCTGCTACTTGCGAACTCGGTTGGAACTTTTCAAACATACCAGGTGAAAGAGGATGAAATTCTCTATCCGAATCGACCAAAACCCGAAAATCGACAGTTTCAACCCAAACACCTTATTTCGCGTTTATCTCGAAAACAACTTTTAACATAAGTTGTCCCTTTTTAAACGGAACGTCTCAAATATTTAGGTAAAAGTTGCAGAAAAATACTTAAATTTTGGAGCAAACAACTTCCATGCCAATTATTTTGACCTTGAAAACCAAAAATAATGACAAATTTATGCAGTGGAATTGGAAGCTTATATTTCAGAAGGGTACAAAGAGGGTACGAAGACTTGGATAACTAGAAGGTTTTAGGGGAAGGGGTTAAAAAGGAGCATTTTTTTTGCAATATTGTCTCAATTAGTTGATATAATTATGATTTTGTTCATGCCCGAGCGAAGCGAGGGCGAAGCTTTGAAAAAATTGAATTTGTAATGTTCAAAACAGACGTTTTTTTGCTCAAAATTTTTTTTTAAAAAAGGCCATGGGGGCGATCGCCCCAGTCGCCCCCTTAGCTACGCCACTGTCTAGACACCGGGAGGGGGGAGAAGGGTTCACAATTTTGACCAAAATTCAAAAAAATCGAAAAAGTAAAGTAACACATCGATTGCTACTAAGTCGAAGCCGCTGATTTCGAATATGTACTCAGTTATTTCATTAGACCCCTCTAAACCCCCCTCTTAGCCACCTTGATAAGGTGAAAATTCAAAAAAATGAAAAATAACGTGTGACCTGTCGTTTGTTAGATTTTTAAGGGCGTTGAGTTCGAAAATTTGCTTATTTTTTTGGATTTGACCCTTTAGTGACCCTCTAGCCCTCCTATTTTGGGAAAAGCTATGTTGAGAAGCGGAAATATCGTGTGGCATATCGATCCCAACTGATTTGAGGGCGTAGAATTCGAATATCGACTTACTTTTTGATTCGACCCACTCCCCGTAATTTTTTGAAATATTCAATTGCGTATTGGTCACCGATGACTGGAAGAAGGGGTCAGTTGGAGCACAGGGAGGGGTCGAATTAAAAAGTAAGTCGATATTAGAATTTTATTCTACACCCTCAAATCAGTTAGGATCGATATGCCACATGATATTTTCGTTTCTCAACATAGTTTTTCCCAAAATTGGGGGCTAGAGGGGAACTAAAGGGTCAAATCCAAAAAATAAACAAATTTTCGAACTCAGCACTCTCAAAAACCTAACAAACGACAGGTCACACGTTATTTTTCATTTTTTTGAATTTTGACCCTATCAAGGAGGCCAATGGCAGGGTTCAGGGGAGACAAATGAAAAAACTAAGCACATATTCGAAATCAGTGCTTTCGAATTTGTAGTAATCGATGTGTTACTCTACTTTTTCGATTTTTTTAAATTTTGGTCAAAATTGTGGACCCCTCCACCCCTCCCCTCATAGGTCTAGAGATCCCATCTTGAAAATTTATTGGTTGAAAAAAGGGTAAAAAGGGCTCCTCACTGTAATTATTCAGATTTTTAAATGGTTACTTTCATCTTTTGTTCTTATCATGAAAGTTGAGCTTTCATCACAAAAGTACAACTTTGAACTTTTCAAAATTTGATTTTCAATTTCAAATCTTCTCTCAATTCTCTACAAAACCGAATGAACAGATTCATCGTTGACTTAACTAATCTTGAGATATGCGCCTTCGAAGTTGAGCCATTTCGCAAAAAATCCCAATTATACCTACGAGAATTACAAGGGCCACCCCCACCCCCTGAAGGATTAGAGTTGGAATGACGGTGACTCCTTCATTAGACTATCGAGGGGAACTCTTCAAATTTTTTTGACCGAAATCAGGAGACCCAAGGTCAAAACCTCATCGAGTTAACATAAAATGAGTCCATTAAAATAGACAGACCACAACTGAGAGCACGTGTAGTGTTTAGAAAAATTGAAAATCGCAATTTCATGTCGGTTTTGGTGAAAATTGGGCGCTTTACGCTCCACCAGTTTCACGATGGAAAGAATTCTCTACTTCCAATCGGGAAACTAACTAAAAATTCGTGTTCATGAGGTTAAAATCGTGCCTAAAAATGGTTTCATTCCGGAATTGGTTCGAGGTATTGGGTTGAAAAAATTGGAAATTGCGAATTCGAGTCGATTTTAGCGAATTTTGGGTGTTTTTCGCCACCAAAAAGCGACGATCGTGAAGGTATTTCACTTCCTATCGGGAAATCAATAACAAATTCGAACTCGGGAGATTCAAATTATTTTAAAAACTGGTTTCAAACTCTACTTGATCCACATTACTCGTCTCAAGATGAAAAATTGCAATTTTACCTCTTTTTCCTCAAAATTAGCCACTTTTCGCGACACAAATTGTACGATTGTGGAAATTCTACATTCTTGATCGGAAAACTAATCGCAGATTCGAGTTCAGGATGGTCGAATTATAGGAAAATGATACCAAATTCACCCCAACTTCTTTATGTGGAAAATTAGAGGCAAGACCCCCCCCCCCAAAAAAAAAAAAAATCCCTCCAACCGCTTGACTTCTCGAGAAAAAAAATTGGGTTATACTAAAATAAAAACCACATTTCAACCCAAAAGTACAGTATGTCCGAGCTAACCGCAGGGACGAAGGACTATAATACATTATTGAAAAATTGAACAATAATGAAAATTAAAATAGGCAAGTAGGTAAGTATAAAAGTACGTAGTCTTTGTATGCTTTCTTTTCTTCTTTCGTGTTTTCAAAAATTTCAACCAAAAAACTACTCAAAAAAATTATTTTAATGGTAAAAAGTAACTTTCAATGGAATTTTCAAGATGAAAATTTTATATGAATCAAGACCATTTTTGATACTCTGGTAATCGTTTTTAATAAGCGTAATTGAAGGGCCTGCTGGAAAAAGGGCCCCGTGGAGAAAACATAGTTTTGAGAAAAACGCATTTTAAAATTCATTTTTGCGTAGCTCCGAAAATATAGCACCTAGAGACCTGCGGTTTGCTTTATTTGATAGATCGAACCTTTGACTACACATACAAAGTTTCACCCCCTCCTCAAAAAGTTTTGCCTTCTTCCTATTGGCCGTTCTTTTGACCTCCCGGGAGGCCCTTTTTCCATAAGGTTTTTTTTCAATCTTTTTTTCAATTTTTTTCGAGCTAAAATAAAGTAAAAAAATCATTTTTCAATTTTTTTCGAGCTAAAATGAAGTAAAAAAATCATTTTCAATTTTTTTCGAGCTAAAATGAAGTAAAAAAATCATTTTTCAATTTTTTTCGAGCTAAAATGAAGTAAAAAAATCATTGATAAAATAAAATCTTGTAATCAAAAATAATTTATTAATAATGATAAGTTGAGTGTCAACACGTTCTAGCACTCCAGGTACCGCCGTGCGGCCAAGTAATAAAAATTCAGTCGAGGTGCTTGTGAAGAAAATCGTTTAGCGCCATCTAGGGGCGAGATATTGAAATGTTGGGTTTGGTAGGTTGTAGTAGTAGGTTGAGAGAACACATTGACGAAAAATGCGGAAAAGGGTCCTCATCTCGATGAGGCCCTTTTTCCAGCAGGCCCTTCAATTCAGAACGTCCATATCGTACATCCAGAGATAAAATGAAATGTATGAGGTTAACGATTTTTTTTTCAAAATCTCTAGACACTTTTTACGAAATTTTTAGATGCTCCACTTCGGATTAAAAAAAAAATGAAATTAAATTCTAAAAATTTTTACCCCCCCCCCCAACAAAAATGAGAAAATTTAAATGTATTACAGAAAAATTTCTTATGATAAAGAAAAACTAAATATTTCAAATCAAAATTATAAAGTTTTGAAAAATGAAATTATGCCAAGGTGTCTACCTAATCAAGTGAATGAAAATTCGGATTATTTCGGGGTGAAAATTCAAAATTTTTCACATTTTATTGCTCCCCCTTCAAAAAAAAATAAAAAACACGTGCCTTAAATTTACAAAACCACACAATTCTTTGAAATCTTTTCAGCTTGTACCAATAAATAAAAAAATCAATGCGGAGGTAAAACACCCTGTAATTGGTCAAAGCTCATAAATCAGTGTAAATAGGAGATAGTAGAACTGTAAAGAGAAAATTTTTATTAGGTCATTTCGAGCTCTAGGCACTAATTTTTTCAAAAAATCTCGAAAGTGGAAAAATATTTGGGGGAAAATTTCAAAATTATTGGTAAAATGTCTTCAATTCGGAGGAAAATTTGAAAAATAGGTGAAACAAATTTTTATTTAATTAAACGATTTTTTGTTCAAAATTTCTTCCAACTCAATCAAAGGAAGAAATTTGAAGAAAATATTGAACTAGGACGAATTTGAAAAAATCGAAATTGGAAAAATTTTGAGTTGAAAAAATTCGAACTTCATCTTATGCAAACCTCAACCTCACCACGTAATTGAAATCAACCAGATCAAAATTTAGAATAACTGTTCATACTATTTAAATTACTTATGTAAAATTGACTTTGTAGTAATAATTGGCGTCTATTACTTACGTAGCAATCTGTCGAAGTGAAAATCCACCTATCAAAATTGAAATAATAACGTAAAATAGCACAGCAAAACGTACAAAATTGACGAGATGTTTACTGCATAAGCACGAAAATTCAATTGCACACAACTGTCGGTTCGTTCGTACAGCTTGTAACCGTTATCTCATCAGATTGTATTCGAGTTGCCTGCATGAAATTACACAAGCTACATTGTACAATTTTTATCTAAATATCTACACAATGAGAGAAGTTACTTTCCCATTACTGAAAAACTTGTAGTAACTTCGATGATTCTACCCCCACCAACTGCACAGTGTAATTTTGCTCGAGTCGCTTGAAATAATATATTAGTTCATTCTTGGGTGAAAAACGCGAGTCATTTTTTGCCTTTTCGGCTAATTCGTAGATCTCGCTCATGAAACCGCGATTAATAAATTTTGGTTGTATTTTGAGTTGTTTTGAGCGAGCGATTTGAATCAAACCCTTGCGTGTGGTAGGCAAACAGTGCTACTTATCCAATTTCGAGGTCAACGGTTTACGAATGTGTGGGAATTTGATTTTCACATTTTTTAGAAGGAAGGGGGTGACCAAGAATCTCGAAAGGTGGCACTGCCCAAAAGTAACAAAAAAGAAACTGGTGACCGTGATTTTTTCGAAAATTACCTCACTTGGATAAGAAGAGTTACACGTAATTTTATAATTTTTCCAAACAACTGTTAGGGTATTTTTTTGAAAAAATACGACTGATAAGGTTTAAATTGAATGTATGTATTCAGAAACTAGAAACAATTTTTTCATAAAATCTAAAAATTCACGAAAAATAAGTAATTTTTCTCGAGGTTTCTCGACTTTATACTGGAACGACCCGAAAAATCAAAAATTTTGATTTTTGAAGATACCCTTGCAAAAGTTGTGGGCTGTGGAGACAAAAAAAAAAAATTCAAAATCGATTCATATCTTCCGATGGCCCAAAATCCTTCAATTCTTCAAAATTGCCTAAAATTTAAATCTTGAAAACTTAAAAAAAATTTAAAATCGATGAAAATTAATTTTACAGCTTATTTAGTGACTATATCTAGACCAGAAAGCACTTTTTTTTTGGAAAAAATCAGTCTTTTATAACTTTTTTCAATTTTTCTACATAGGTAGGTAAAGAATTAGAAGAAATTTAAAAATTCTGATAACATGAATTTTTTCAAAAAAGTTGTGCTTCTTGGTTTAGATATTAGTCACTAAATAAGCTCTAAAATTAATTTTAATAAACTTTGTGTTTTTTTGCAATTTTCTGAAATTTTTGAAAAATTTCCGAAGAATTGAAGGCCCTTGCGCCATCGTAAGATTAGGTATAATATCGATTTGGATTTTTTTTTCATTTTTCTAGTCTTCCCAGCCAACAAATTTTGCTCTGGGCATCTTTAAAAAAATCTAAAATTTTCGTTTTTCAGCCCACCCTGGTGACCAAAATTCCCTACGGATGGCACTGCCCGAAAGTAATAAAAAAGAAACAGGAGACCGCGATTTTTTCGAAAACGACTCCACTTGGATCGGACGAGTTACACGTAATTTTTGAATTTTTTCAAAACTATCTGACAATTTTTTGGAAGAAATACGACCGATAAGTTTTAATTAAATGTTTTCAGGAACAGTTTTCCCACAGAAATATCTGAAAATTATCGAATTTTTTTTCTTCAAATATCGATTTCAAACGTAAAGGGAAAAAATAAAAAATCACCACAATAATACTTTCGAATAAAATTGACTTTGAAATAATTGATACAAATTCTGTAGAAAATCAATCAAAGTTTTCAAAAAAATACCAAGTGGTGGTTTTTAAAGTGGGTCTGTATTTTTCAGCAAGTAATGATGTCTCGTCAAGTTGATCCCATTTCGGTCGAACAATTTTTTCAATTTTCGGAAATTACCGAGGATTACCAACGTAATTTCACAATATAAAAGTACCTATGTAGAATAGTGACTTATTGACACGTCAAATATCAACAATTACAACTTCATTTCTGAAAATTTCAATTTATGAAAGAATTATTCTGTGTTAGATGCATACGAGCATTATTTCCATTTTCAAACAAACTTATTCACCTATCTATTATTTATTTAAAGAAAGAGAAAATAAATATTATATAGATAAAATTATTTTTCTTCATATTTCATTTATTCATCAAAAATGCATACCTACGAATTACATAATATTTAGAACGATTGAAAAATGAAAAATATTACCTACAACTAAACTTTTTAGCAGGGTCTCAATTTTATGAAAAAAACGTGTCCGCTCGACTGAGCTGTAAAAAGCAATTTTATAATTGATTCGTGTTCTAGACGTTACAACAAACAAATTTAGCCCAGATGCCTTTTTTTACCCCTCTCTCCTTTTCGAGGATATATCCCCTTTCTTAAAACCGAGTGTAGCGCCCCTCCTATACGTTACGGAAAAAAAAATTTCGTACAAAAGTTGTTCCCCAACATCTCAGCTACAAATTCCTTTCCATGGAAAATCGAATTCGGGGCCACCGGTGTCCCTCAAATTTGAAACAATGGTTTCAAAAAATCATCAAAATCACGTTTTTTTATTTTTTACAGAAAAGTTTCGGAGATGAGTAAAATTTGTAAATAATCAAAAGTATTCAGAATTAAATTGCCTATTCGGTGAGTTATAGCACCACTATTTCCGCCCTGCTCCCCCCTACAAACGGACCCATCCCCTCCTATGCGTTAAAAATTTTGAGTTTGTGGAAAAATTTTTCAGTAAAAATTATTCTTTACCATCTAATCCATAGTTTCGGTCATTATGAAAATTAATTTTTGAGCAACCCCTACCCCTCGAATTTGAAAAATATCCCATAAAAATGTATAAAAATACGTTTTTTTACACTTTCAATAAAAAACTGTAAAGATAGATAGAAATTAGATAAGTATACTCATTAATTGCTTATTCAAACAAAATTGGAAAATAAATAGAAAAAGTTGGAAAATGTGTCTCAAATGAGAAAAGTTGACAAATTTGTCTCGAATGAAAAAAACATGCAAATTTGATTTAAAAAAAAAGTAAAATTCTGAGAGAAAACGTTCCCTTTCCGAAATCATTAATCCAACTCTGGAATTGCCTCTCAAATCTAAATTTTTCAAAAAGTTTGGCTTCGCTGCGCTTGGATTTATTGTATCCCAACTTACTCAATCCTTACAAAAGTAATTTTTTCGTGTTTTTCTTCAAAATTATTTCATCTAATTCTATTAGATTTTTTTCTCCTCAAAACTCATTTTCGATGTTTCAAAATCAAATTTTTAAAAAGTTTTTTCTTCTCTGCGGTCAGCCTCATAGTATTTCTTCTTCAATAATTTGAAAGTAGAATCGATCAATCTTTTTTCAAGTTTATTAATCTACTACATTGTTTTTTGCGTCTTGAATTTGAGGTTTTCTAAAATTTTCCCCTCCTCTTCGCTCGGGCCAAATTAATTTTTTTCGTATTCGCATTGATATTAATCAAGTTATAATTTTTCTTGAAACTTTCCACCCTAGACAATTTTATAGGAATTTTCAATAACAATGAAATTACTCAGAGAAAGGCAATAAACTGAATGAGAGAGAGAAGAAGTCAAAGAATTTAATTCGGTCGGTAAATTTGTACCATCATCATCATCTCCCAAAAAGTAAGTCGGTTTCGTCAATTTCATTACCTGAAATTGATATGGTAGACGGGAAAGTATCTAAAAAACGTAGTTTTTTTTCAATTTTGTATGAAGAAGCAATTGATGAGTATACTTACCTAATTTCTATCTATCTTATCTTTAAAGCTTTTTATTGAAAGTGTAAAAAAGCGTACCTATTTTTATATATTTTTAAGGGATATTTTTCAAATTCGAGGGGTAGGGGTTGCTCAAAAATTAATTTTCATAATGACCGAAACTATGGATTAGGTGGTAAAAAATAATTTTTACAGAAAAATTTTTCTAGAAAACCAAAATTTTTGACGCGTGGGAGGGGGTGGGTGGGTCCGTAAGTAAGAGGGAGCAGAGCGGAAATTGTAAAAATGAAAAAACGTGATTTTGATGATTTTAGTCTACAGTCCAAGAGGCAAAAAATGCTTTGGAAATCGAAATTAGTGTGCATTTTCGCTGGGCAAAAAAATCAGTTGGTTTGTTGTAGGTATGGGTCTGGTAGTCCCAAAAAATCGTATTTTGGATTTTTGCACTGGCACAATGAGGAGCCGAGGCCTGAAAACCCCCTTTTCCCCAATTTTTAAATTTGACCTTGGACAAAAATTTTTTCACATTCTGGTAGCAGGCATTCCCCCGACTCTAAATATATGTCACATCCCTTGGGTCACGGGCACAATGGGGTACTGGCCCCCCAAGTGCGATTTTTTGCCAAATTCGATCATTTTTGGCACAATAATGCCTCTGTAGGCGTCATGCGGTATGCTGGACCAAAAAATCAAACGCAATGTATTCTTGGGTTCATTCCGCGTCCAAGGAGCTAAAGTTTGAAGAAAACTGTTGGCACAATAGGCCGGGCCGTGGTGTTATTTCAAAGTTTTAAAGACGCGTGATTTCCTACCCTTTTCATTAAAAAAAAGTTGTGAAAAAAAATCTGAAACTTAGGTTGCGACCCATCAAAATGAGTTAAAATTTCACGAGCAGAGCAAAATTATTGATGAAAATTAAATTTGAGCAATTTTAACCCATTTTGAGCCCCAAATTGGATCGATTTTTGAGTATTTTCAAATGATTGACATGTCACATATGAAAGTGGGGTAGAATTTCTCCAGAAATTCAAAATATCGCCCAAAACTTTTTTGAGCAAACTTTTGAGAATTTTGAGCCTCAAATTGAGTCTCCAATTTGGGGCTCAAAATGGCTTAAAATTGCTCAAATTTAATTTTCATCAATAATTTCGTTCTGCTCGTGAAATTTTACCCCATTTTGATAGGTCGCAACCCAAGTTTCAGTTTTTTTTTCACAATTTTTTTTTAATGATGGGGAGGAAATCACGCGTTTTCAAAACTTTGAAATTCCACCACGGCCTATTGTGCCAACAGTTTTCCTCAAACTTTGGCTCCTTGGACGCGGAATGAACCCAAGAATACATTGCGTTTGAATTTTTTTGTCCAGCATACCGCATGACGCCTACAGAGGCATTATTGTGCCAAAAACGATCGAATTTGGCAAAAAATCGCACTTTGGGAGGCCCAGCACCCCACTGTGCCCGTGACCCAAGGGATGTGACATATATTTGGAGTCGGGGGAGTGCCTGCTACCAGAATATGAGAAAAATTTTTGTCAAAGGTCAAATTCAAAAATTGGGAAAAAAAGGGGGTTTTCAGGCCTCAGCTCCCTATTGTGCCAGGGCAAAAATCCAAAATACGTTTTTTTGGGACTACGAGACCCATACCTACAACAAACCAACTGATTTTTTTGTCCAGCGAAAATGCACGCTCAATGAACACTTTTTGCCTCTTGGACTGTAGCCTATTTTTTGAAACCTTTTTTCAATTTGAAGGACACCGGTGGCACCGAATTCCATTTTCCATGGAAAGTAATTGGTAGCTGAGATGTTGGGGAACAACTTTTGTGAGAAATTTTTTTTTCTATCAGCTATAGAAGGGGCGGCTACACGCGTTTTTAAGAAAAGGGGTGGCCTCTCGGAAATACCAGAGGGGTAAAAAAAAGGCATCTGGGCTAAATTTGTTTGTTGTCTAGAACACGAATCAATCATAAAATTGCTTTTTGCTCAGTCGAGCGTATATAAAATTGAGACCTGACTAAAACACTTTAATCGTAAAAATTATAATATCGTTACAGAACATACTTTCAAAAATCATTTTCTCGAACGATAATGCTCAAAAAAAATCGTGTAAATGGAATGTCCCGAATCCGCAATTTCCGTAACAGATTCATCATCAGGCGATTCTGACATATCCTTGAACTTTTCCACCTCAGATTTGTCAGCTTTCAAACACCATTCCATCAGATCGAGGAATACCGATTTTTTAATTGTGACGGCCAGACGACATTTTTCGAACAAGTAGAGTTTCACCTTGAGATTTCCCTCAGATGACGCGTATTTATCGACCATTTCCCTTACTTTTTGAAGTCTGTTGGGAGTCTTCAACGCCTTGAACATTTCCTCCAGATTACCAGGATGTGTGATCATTTCATTTAAAAACTCTTTAGATTCGTTTTCGGTAAATATATCTTCTAGATACAGATTAAAATCTCTGATCATTTCGTCGTTCGACTTCCGGAATATGAATCCAAAGATAACTTCTTTCGGTATCTCAATCATAATTTTTTTCTTAACATCACGAATCAGTTGCGAATCCGATGTACAAAATTCCAAATACGTTTGTATTTCTTTAATACGGCCGACAAATATTAACCATTCGCAATAATATCGCATGAGATGGTAATCAATCATGATTGTCTTTTTGAAGCCCTCGATTTTCTGATCGTCGACGATGCACAGCTTCATTATGCGACCGATAATGCTTCGGTTTTCCGAAGTCAATTGGCCGACGACAAAGTAAGTACAATTTTTTGACCAATATTCGTATCTGCGTTCGAGATCGCAATGAGAAAGGAAGTCTAAAATTAGGGTATAATTAGGAGTAAAATAAGAATTGTAGGTTTGGTCGAACTTCTTTTCGGTGAAATCGCAGATATTTTCGTTAATAATGTATTTTTTCTGCCGTTCCGACATGTTGCGCCAAATATCCCATAATAAAAGATTTATGTAGCTTCTTTCGAACTTCAAATTATTCACGTGACGTATGATTTTGGCAACCGGCCGATCGTCGATTATGCGAACCATACGTTTCCAGATCAATTTCGTATACTCGACGTAACCGCGTTTCTTTACCAATGCTTCCATGATATCTAAACTAAATTTCTTGATCACTTCGTACAATTCAGAGCAGGTCAATTTGGTAAGAATATACAATGTGAGTCTCGGCCTGCAAATACGAACTATTATTGCTTTAACTATATCCAAACGATCTGTGTTCGCAATGTGATCAAAGCAATATTCAATGGCCGGCCATTCGTCGTAGGGTTTGAAATGAACATAACTGTCGAAGTAATGCACCGAATAAAATAGTCGGTCGAATAATTGTCGTGGATTTTCGACTCTGTCCCCAAAAAATTTACCAGTCCAGTAATTAAAGAATCCGTCGTATAACCTCGGAAACTTCTCGATTTCTTCTGCTATCGAGTCCTGCGCCAATGTTCTCAGACGGTCGACATCGTCGGTAAAACAATACGAACAAGCTAATTGATATTTCAGCTTATTCGGGATTTTATCACAATTCAGCATGGTCTTGGCTGTTTTTTCGTAATTAATCGTACCGTCGTCTGACCAGGTGAGCTGGTCTATCCAATCGATCATATCGTCGGGAGATGGAGAGTGTTCGAAAAAAACCCTTTTCACGTGATGAAACCACCATGCTGTCCAGGATTTTCGCATATCATCGACGAGTCGATGGAAATTTTCTCGAATACCATTCGGGACTGAAACCTGAGCCAGGTCCAATACGTGAATATCGAATCCTTTTCCATCATTTCGACGCATATATGCAAGTTTATAACGCAGAAGATCGGCTGCGAATGATACCGCAGCTAAATCAGTCAACTTGCCAGGATGGAAATGGATCACCAGTGGCCCTTCGTATAAGTTTTGGTCGTCGTCCACTTCCATAGCATTCATGATCTAATGGAAAACCTGAAAATCCAACAGTTGCATCAGAATGAGTAAATAGTCTTGACACCTATGTCACATTTTTTGAAAAAGATCAACTAAGAAAATGAAATCTTAAATTAATTAGGTATGTACTTCTTAGCTAAAAATATAATGACTGGATTTGAGCAATTGAAAAACGATCAGATAGTAGGTTTAGTGTAGGCGAATTAGCATTATTTTGGAGAAAAAAAACATAACGAAATGACCAAATTATATGCTCAATGATTTGGCCGTTTCGTTGTGTTTTTTGCATTTGAGGAGTCCGGTTCCAAAGTGACCTATCAGAAAAAAAGTGATTTCGAGATAATTGAGAAAAACGTGTCCGCACGACATAGAAAGGTTTCAAGTGATGGGAAAAAATGTCATCCAAAACTATTTTTGAGCAAAGGGTATAGCCGGGTTTTAGGTGAAGTATTTCCAAACAATTATCATGTGACCTATGAAAGAGGGCTAGAATTTCGTTAAAAATTCAAAAATGTCATCCAAAACTATTTTTTCAAATTTTGAGTATTTTCCAAAAAATTGGCATGTGACATAGGAAGGTGGTACAGAATTTCTTTAAAAATTCAAAAATGTTATCCAAAACTATTTTTGAGCAATTTTCTAAAATTCCGTGTCTCAAATTGAGCAGATTTTTTGTATTTCAAAAAATTGGGAGGTCACATGCCAATTTTTTGAAAATACTCCGAAATTGATCCTATTTTGGGCTCAAAATTCTCAAAAGTTGCTCAAAAATGGTTTTGATAATATTTTTGAATTTTTGAAGAAATTTTATCCCATTTCAATAGGTCACATACAAATTTTTGGAAAATACTCAGAACACGATCCTATTTTGGGCTCAAAATTCTCAAAATTTGCTCAAAAATGGTTTTGGATAACATTTTTGAATTTTTGATGAAATTCTATACCACTTTCATATGTTACATGCCAATTTTGGGAAAATACTCAAAATTTGATCCTATTTGAGGCTCAAAATTCTCAAAAGGGTATAGCCGGGTTTTAGGTGAATTTGGCCACCGCTCCGATTTTTAATCTAACCCCCTCAGATGGTGTACCTTGTTGTAAAAAAAATTTAGAAAAATTTTTAACCCCCCAACCCCCTCCCATTCGGAGTTATGGCCATTTTATTGCATTATTTTCAAGAATTTTTGATTTCAATGGAAGTGAAGGAAATTTTCTGTTCTTTGGCATAAAGTTACATCACGTAGAGATGTATTTACGATAATTTTTTCAATAATTTTGGGGCACTCCTTCACGTTGTTTCGGCTATTTGAAGTTTTCAATCGTAAAAAATACCATATAAGCGAAGAGCGACCACTTTTTAAAAATAGCCCAAAAACGTGTTTTTTAACGTAGATTCACGTCACGTATTCACTTTTGGCGACTTCGATGCACCAAGGGCCGAAAATCGCGAAAAACCGTACTAAAATGTTGTTTTTTAGCAGATTTTTCACATTTTGAGCGTTTTGTATAGAGAAAAATGACTGAACGAAGAAACTAACGTCGGATTCGTGTTTAACGGGTCAAAATACCCTGGTAAACACCTTTTTTCGCGGTCGTTTTATTTGAAAACTCGAAATTCGCTATTTTTGTCATGAAAAATCAGTGAAAAAGGTGAATTTTGAGACATTGAGCAAAACGATCGCGAAAAGGGTGTTTATCGGGCTATTTTGACCCGCTAAACACGAATCCGAGGTTAGTTTCTTCATTTGGTAATTTTTTCCGTATAAAGCACTCAAAACATGAAAAATCTGCTAAAACAACAACATTTCGGCATGGGTTTTCGCGATTTTTGGACCTTAGTTCAAAGAAACAGCCAAAACAAAATACTCTGGGAAAATCTTCATTAAAAAATATGAAAATGTGCAATACATTATTAAAGCAAGAAACACAACATTACCCCCCCCCCCCCCCCCTCCAACTTTTACCTGCCCACTTTGTCAACCGAAAAGAGAGCTGCGTATTTGAAAGAATTAATATCATTTGGTTTTGAATCGCGAACAAATCCGAAATATGTTTTTACGAGCGAAATTATGCGAAAACAAATAGGGCTCATCCTCTTCGAAATGATGTGAATTGGAAAAGTACATTGAATACCTAAGTACATAATTATATCAATTTTTTTTTGACACAGAAAAATATGTGGTCTCATATAAATTCGCTCACTACATGAGCTTAAGGGCGTGTAGAGGGCCTAAATCAAAAAACTAAGGCTAAATTTGAAATCAGAACCCCAAATTTCATTTTATTTTACCACTTTTCAAGTTATTAGTTTGCCTTCCCGAAATTGAAATTTTGGCCTAGTAGGTATCCAGGTTCAAAATTTACATTTTCATTCTTTAATGTAGATTTTCCCAGAGTATTTTGTTTTGGCTGTTTCTTTGAACTAAGGTCCAAAAATCGCGAAAACCCATGCAGAAATGTTGTTGTTTTAGCAGATTTTTCAAGTTTTGAGTGCTTTATACGGAAAAAATTGCGAAATGAAGAAACTAACGTCGGATTCGTGTTTAGCGGGTCAAAATACCCCGATAAACACCCTTTTCGCAATCGTTTTGCTCAATTTCTCAAAATTCACATTTTTCACTGATTTTTCATGACAAAAATAGCGAATTTCGAGTTTTCAAATAAAACGACCGCGAAAAGGGTGTTTATCAAGGTATTTTGACCTGTTAAACACGAATCCGACGTTAGTTTCTTCGTTCAGTCATTTCTCTCTATACAAAACGCTCAAAATGTGAAAAATCTGCTAAAAAACAACATTTTAGTACGGTTTTTCGCGATTTTCGGCCCTTGGTGCATCGAAGTCGCCAAAAGTGAATACGTGACGTGAATCTACGTTGAAAAACACGTTTTTGGGATATTTTCGAAAAGTGGTCGCTCTTCGCTTATATGGTGTTTTTTACGATTGAAAACTTCAAATAGCCGAAACAACGTGAAGGAGTGCCCCAAAATTATTGAAAAAATTATCGTAAATACATCTCTACGTGATGTAACTTGTGCCAAAGAACAGAAAATTTCCTTCACTTCCATTGAAATCAAAAATTCTTGAAAATAATGCAATAAAATGGCCATAACTCCGAATGGGAGGGGGTTGGGGGGTTAAAAATTTTTCTAAATTTTTTTTACAACAAGGTACACCATCTGAGGGGGTTAGATTAAAAATCGGAGCGGTGGCCAAATTCACCTAAAACCCGGCTATACCCTTTTGAGAATTTTGAGCCTCAAATAGGATCAAATTTTGAGTATTTTCCCAAAATTGGCATGTAACATATGAAAGTGGTATAGAATTTCATCAAAAATTCAAAAATGTTATCCAAAACCATTTTTGAGCAAATTTTGAGAATTTTGAGCCCAAAATAGGATCGTGTTCTGAGTATTTTCCAAAAATTTGTATGTGACCTATTGAAATGGGATAAAATTTCTTCAAAAATTCAAAAATATTATCAAAACCATTTTTGAGCAACTTTTGAGAATTTTGAGCCCAAAATAGGATCAATTTCGGAGTATTTTCAAAAAATTGGCATGTGACCTCCCAATTTTTTGAAATACAAAAAATCTGCTCAATTTGAGACACGGAATTTTAGAAAATTGCTCAAAAATAGTTTTGGATAACATTTTTGAATTTTTGAAGAAATTCTGTACCACCTTCCTATGTCACATGCCAATTTTTGGAAAATACTCAAAATTTGAAAAAAAATAGTTTTGGATGACATTTTTGAATTTTTAACGAAATTCTAGCCCTCTTTCATAGGTCACATGACAATTTTTTGGAAATACTAAAAAATGGGGCTCAATTTGAGGCTCAAAAAGGGTCAAAATTGTTTAAATTCAATTTTCACTAATAATTTCGTTCTGCTTGCAAAATTTTAACCCATTTTGATAGGTCGCAACCCAAGTTTCAGAATTTTTTTGATAACTTAATTTATGATGAAAAGGGGTGAAAATCACACATTTTCTCAACTTTGAAATTCCACCACGGCGTATTGTGCAAATCATTTTCCTTAAACATTGGCTCATCGGATACAGAATGAATGTGGGTATGAAAATATTGTGCGGCATAAGTTTTTGAGGCCCGGGTGATCAATGGAATGGATTTTCACCCAACAAATTATTCCACGATTTTTCCGAGATTTTTTGGGCTGCGATTAATTTGGGATGAAATTTCATCGCAGAGTTAATCGCACACTATGAATATTTTATCAACTTACTTTTCCGATCTGCCTCCCCCATGCCTTGCAATGACCCCCAATTCATCCTACTTTTTGTGTTTTAGGGGTCATTGTAAGGCATGGAATAGGCAGATCGGAAAAGTAAGTTGATATTCGAGCTCAGCACCCACAAATTAGTAGAAATCGATATTCCGCACGATATTTTCATTTTTTGCAGGGGTTTCTCAAAATTGGGAGGGTTAGGGGGGCACTAAGGGGTCGAATCCAAAAAATAAGCAAATATTCGAACTCAGTGCTCCCAAAAACCTAATAAACGACATGTCACACGGTATTTTTCTCTTATCAAAGGTTTATCGGGGGGGGGGGTCGTATGAAAAAACTGAGCTCATATTCGAACTCAGCGCCTTCGAATAAGTAGAAGTCGATGTGCTACTTCATTTTTGCAATTTTTTTGAATTTTGACCAAAATTGAGGACCCATGTGCCCCCTAGGGGTGTTGAGATCCTATCTTGAAAAGTAATTAGTTGAAAAATACATAAAAAGTTTTCCTTACTGTAATTTTTTCAGATTTTTAAATGGTAGCCTTTAGCTTTTGTAATTATCATAAAAGTTGAGCTTTCATCACAAAAGCTCAGTTTTGAACTTTTCAAAATGTGATTACCAATTTTGAATCTCCTCTCAATTCTCTACAAAACTGCACCAACAGATTCATTTTTGACTGAACCAATCTGGAGATATGAGCCTTCAAAGTTCAGCTGTTTCGCACAAAATCCCAATTGTGCAAAAATTACGGGGGCCAGCCCCCACCCCTCTGAAGGATTAGGATCAAAATGACGCTGATTCCTTCATTAGAGCATCGAGGGGAACCCGTAAAAATTTTTGAGCGCAATCGGAAGACCCAAGCTCAAAACCTGCTCGAATTAACATGGAATGAGCCAAGAGTTACCACCCCACAGACCTCAGGCCAAATTTTTGTAGGAAGGTTGACCCCTCCTCCCCCCCCCAAAAAACACAGGTTTTTCGAATAATCTCCCCGGGTTCGATTTTAGGGTAAAAATGGCTCAGTACTTTTTTCTTTTACACACAATTTTCAACATTTTTTGCGAAAACACTTTTTGTACGACCATTAGCGGAGGAGATAGAGACCCTTGAAGGAAAGGGGTTTTGGAAAGCACAGTGTGGGCATGAAAACAATACCCAACTTCATAATTTTTTATTAATGTCAATTAACTTTATTTTTTTAATTTTTTTCACATTTTTTCAATATTTTAAAATTATTTTCTCTTATTTTTTCAACCTTTTAAAATAGGTACTTGCTTTATTCGTGTTTTTTCATATTTTTAAAAATATCTTCTTTTTTCTCACAATATACATCTTACGAAAATGTAAATTTTCTATATCTAACAGCACGTAAGTAATTATGTATGTCATCGATCATTTCTTTTCTTTTCAAATTGATCTAAAAACGTTACGATTCACTTTCAAAACTTTACCCCCTCACCAAATTCATCGCAATATAAAGAGGTCTCAATAAAAAAAAGTACTTATTTGGCATATGGTAATTAACCTGATGACATGGCAAGTGCAATTATGTACAACTTCATGTCTAAAAATTTCAATTTACGAAAGAATTATTCTGTGCTAGGTGCATACGAGTAATAGTTCCATTTTCAAACAAAATAACGAAACAATCTATCTGGTTGTCAACTTTATTCATCCATTAATGATTTTCAAAAAAATAAAAATCAACAATTTTGTTCAAAAGGAAAAAAAAGTGGGGAAAAAATTATTAGATACAGTTCTTACTCTTGATATTTCAAAAATACATAGATACCTACAAATTATATAGATCATTAAGGAAGATTAAAAATAAAAAATAAAATAAGTAGGGATTATAGCATAGGTACAACTAAACATCTAGAACCTCTAACTCTGCTAAACAAAATTAAGTAGAAATTATAACGTCGTTATCGAACACTCTTTCAAAACACATTTTTACTGACGATAATGCTTAATAAAAATGTTGTAAATGTAATCTTCCGAATTCCCAGATTCATCATCAATCGAAGATATTTAAACTGAATATGTTAAATTTCGAAAAAATGAACTGAAGACCCCAATTCCAAAAAGTGCTTTTCCAAAAAAACGAAAAATGAGTTAGCGACGTCATTGAGTTGTCTAGGTAATTTCTCACCAGTTTAGGACGTCATACAGCCGAAAACTGAAGATGGACCATTTTTATGGGCTTTTCTTAAGTGTTGAAAAATACCAAAATCTTCTGGAGGCTCCGAAACGCTCCAAAACCGCTTCCAATCGATTCGACAGGTCAAAATTATGGTATATACCAAATTTTAGCCTTTTCCGTTTCAATTTAGAATTTTTGCTGAATGATCAAAAAGAAAAAAATAATTAATAATAATTTCATTACATTTATGTAGGTCCGAGATTTCACCTCAAATATTTCAAAAAAAATCAGTACTGTTCCAAAAAGTACTTAGTCCAGAAAAGAATATCACTACATCATGTTTAGGCCTGAGATTTTGCCATAAATATTCGAAAAAAATCGTTACTATTCCAAAACGTACTTGGTCTAAATTTCATCAGCCTCTCACACAGATAGAGTCGCAGTGGTGGGAATTTTTAAAATGAGATAATCTAGAGGAACCGTTGAACTACAGTTTAAGATAAGATTCATCAGCTTTTTCAAAAAATTATGGGCCTGGGATCATTTTTTTTGATTCCCCCCCCCCCAAAAAAAACATGTTTGGATTAAGCACTTTTTCAGGGTGTCCACTATATTTCAGAAATGATTTTCCCTGACTTTTCCAGGTTTTCCAGAAAAATGTTTCAAAATTTTCCAGACCTTTTAAATATGATATTCGTAAACCATGGGGGAGGGAGGGGGGAGGGTAATTTTTCACGTGATGTACTTAAATTCCGAAATTTTGCATCGGTAAGAATGATACAAAATTCATGGTAGTCTAACGATTTTTTCTTTCAAAATCACTATTAGATACGTTTTACGAGATCTTTAGATGCTACTCTTCGGGCCAAAAAAAAAGATTTAGTTCAATTCTGAATTTTTTTGAGCCTACCCAACTCTCCCTCATCACAAAAAAAATTGAAAATTTGATTTTATTACCCACAGAAAAAAATTCAAATAAAAATAAAAAAACCAAGTATTCCAACCCAAAATTAAGTTTTGAAAAATGAAATAAATTATGCCAGGGTGTTTACCAAATCAAGCGAATCAAAATTCAGATTTTCTCAAGCTGAAAGTTCAAAATTTCCAGCATATTTTATCCCCCCTCCCTCTCTCCCCCAAAAAATGAAAAACACTGTCTCAAATTTATAAATTCACGCAATCCCTTACAATTTTTTTAGTTTGTACCAATAAATAAAAAAGTCAATGAGGAGGTGAAATATAAATAATTTCATGGAAACAGATGAACATGTTGAGCCCGAGCGAAGCGGGGACGAAAATTTTAGCGAAAACAGATTTTCAAAAGATGAAAATTCACCACTTTTCCCACATACGTGTTTTCTAAAACATGGCCACTAATTTCGAATTCTCTTCCATTCCCTCCTCCTTCTTTTCAACATCGTGGTCAAGGGCATCATGGCATTCCTTTCTCATCACAGCTCATTAAAAAGTAAGTTTCCCAAAAACTTGATATTTTAGATAAATTCTGTGTAAATACATAGTGTAAATTATCCCGAGCGTAACGAGGGGAATTTTTTTTGAATAATTCATAATTTAGTGGACAAAAGACATGCATTTTGAATAAATGATTAAAAAAATCAGACAAAAGATATATAACAATTTGGCCCGAGCGAAGCGAGGGCCAAATTTTTTGAAAAATCTATAATAAAATAATAGTCAGGTTTCAATTGAACATCCGCGCAGGATTCTTGTTAAAATTGATTTTATGATTTATTCTTGTTTTAGACACTAAAACAAATAAATTTAGCTTAGATGCCTATTTTTCCCCCTCCCCTTTTTCCCAGAGTCCACACTCCAACATTTCAAACGCGTGTACCGCCCAATCTATGGGTCATAATGAAAAATTTTTCAAACAAAAGTTGTTCCTGAACACGTTCCGTACATTTTTATTTCTCATAAAAATCCATTATGGAGCAACTCCTGCCTCCCAAATTTGGAAACAAAACATGTTTTTGAGAAAACCTCAAAATCACGTTTTCTTCATTTTAAACGAATAGATTCGGAGATACGACAAAATTTGTAATCACAAAAAGTATTCAGAATTGAATTTTCTTTCCAATGAGCTCTATCACGACCATTTTCACCAACTTTTCCCGTCATAGTGGACCTCTCCCCTTCCTCGTTTTCACAAAAGTTGGACCCACGAACAAAATTTGCTCCAAAATGAATCCCGATAATAAATGAAATTATGAATTAGATATTGAAGAACAAAAATCTTTCAATTTTTTTTCATGGGTACAATTTTTGAGATAAGGGTGAGGGGGAGAGATCCACCCTGTCGGGAAAAGTTGGTGAAAATTGTCGTGATAAAGCTCATTGGAAAAGAAATTCAATTTTGAATACTTTTTGTGGTAACAAATTATGCCGTATCTCTGAAAATTTTCGCTCAAAATGAAGAAAACGTGATTTTGAAGTTTTTAGAAAACTGTTTTATTTTCAAATTTAGGGGCAAGAGTTGCTCCAAAATGGATTTTTATGAGAAATAAAAATATACGGAACGTGTTGAGGAACAACTTTTATTTGAAAAATTTTTCATTATGACCCATAGATTGGATGGTACACGCGTTTGAAATGTTGGTGGATGGACCCTGGGAAAAGGGGAATGGGAAAAACAGGCATCTAAGCTAAATTTATTTTTTTTAGTGTCTAAAACAAGAATCAATCATAAAATTAATTTTAACAAGAATCCCGCGCGGAAGCCTTTTTTTGTTCAATTGAGACCTGACTATAAGCAAAGAAACACTTTTCTGAATGATTTATCCTTTTTTTGGATTTTCGAAAAATTCCAGAGAAAATTCCAAAATTCCCTGACTTTTTTCTGACTTTTCCAGACCACCAAAATTCCCTGACTTTTCCCGAGAATGGACACCCCGTTTTTGGAATTCAGGTCTTCAACTGATTTGATTGATTGATTTGACTTTCTTGAACATTTCTACAACCGGTTTGTCAGCACCGAAGCACCACACAATCAGATCCAAAAACACAGACTTTTCGATTGCGGCATCAAAACGACATTGTTCGAACAAATCATTTTTCACATTGACTAGGCTTTCTTCAGACGATACGAATTTCTCGACGATTTCTATCACATCTCGAAGCCTGTTGGGAGACTGCATCGCATCACACAACTGCTTCAAACTACCAGGATCGGTAATAATCTCATTCAAAAATTGTTTCGATTCATTTTCAACGAATATGTCGTCCAGATATTGATAAAAATCCATCGTCGTTTTATCAGTCGCCCAGTGCACAAAGAATTCCATGATTTTTGGTTTCAACATCCCCGTAATGATTTTTTTCTTCAAATCGACGATTATCTGCGAATCAGAGGTACAAAATTCCAAATAGGTTTGTATTTCTTCGATACGACCGTTGTATATTAACCATTCGCAATAACTTGTAATGTGATCGTAATTTATCATGTTTGTTTTTTTGAAGTTTTCGATTTTCTGGTCGTCCACGATACACAGCTTCATTATGCGATCGATAATGCTTCGGTTTTCCGAATTCAATTGACCGATTACTAGGTAAGGCCAATAAGCAAACCAATATTCGTATCTGCGTTCGAGATCGCAAAGAGAAAGGAAATCTAATATTAGGGGAAAATTAGGAGAAAAATAATAGTTGTAGTTCATGTTCAACTCCGGTTCGTTAAAATTGCAGATTTTTTCGTTAATAATGTACGTTTTCTGGTGTTCTGATAAGCAGCACCAAATCTCCCATAACAAAGGGTTTATGTAGCTTCTTTCGTATCGCAAATTATTCACATAACGTATTATGATGGAAAGCGTCTGATCGTTGATTATATTTACCATACGTTTCCAGATTAATTTTGTGTACTCGATGTAATTGCGTTTTTCCACCAACGCTTTCATGATCTTATAACTATATAGCTGGATCATCATGTCCAATTCGGAGCCAGTTAATTTGGGAAGAAGATACAACGTGAGTCTCGGCCTGACAAGATGAACTATTGAAACAGCAGAATGAAAACGATCCTCGTTATTCAGCTGATTAAAGCAATATTCAATGACAGGCCACTTGTCGTAGTAGGGTGCACGCAAATTTAAGGTATAGTATGTTTGCCTATCAGTTAAAAAGAGAAGTAATTCTCGTGCATCATCGAGTCGACCTGTCATCAATTTACAATTCCAATACCCCAAGAATCCCTCGTATAACCCCGGAAATTCAGGGGTTTCTTCTGCTATCGAGTCTTGCGTCAGTGTTTGCTTCAAACGTTCGACATCGTCGATAAAACAATACGAACAAGCCAACTGATATTTCTGCAAATTCGTAATTTTACTACAATTCAGCATATTCTTGGCTGTTCGCTCGTTATTAATCGTACCATCGTCTGACCAGATTAGGTGATCTATACAATCAATCATACTATCAGGAGACGGAGAGTGTTCCAAAAAAAACCCTTTCTAAGTGATAAGAGCACCATTCTGTCCAGGTTTTTTCCATATCATCGACGAGCTGATAGATGGTGTCTCGAATACCATTCGGGATTGAAACCTGAGCCAGAACAAAGGCGTGAATATCGCATCCTCGTCCATCATTTCGACGGATATAAGTAATTTTATTACGCAGAAGGGCAGCTGCGAATGATACCTCAGCGAAATCAGCTAGTTTTCCGGGCTGGAAATGAATCACTAGCGGCTCGTTGTTTAAGCTTTGGTCGTCGTCCACTTCCATAGTATTCAAACCTGAAAATCCAATAGTTTTATGAGAAGGAGTAGATAAGTACTCCAGACAGCCATACTTATTACTTTTTTTTTTTTAGAAATGATTTAGTACCCAATAGTCCGGGAGCCCGAATAGGACATGGATTGCACCCCCTCGCCGATTCTCTGAAACATGATTTTTCTTGAAGGGGACATCCTAAGTGATATGTTTAGCGGTTGTATTCAAAAAAAAAGTTAGCTGTACTAACAAAATGGCGGCCATTTTGATCGACAGGTCTACCTAAAATCGATATTTTCGCGTCTAACTCATTAATTTTTGGACCTACGACAAAAATTATAATAACAAAAAATGTTCTATATAGAATTTAGAACATTTTATGTCATTACCTTGAACGCGTGAAGTGGTCGCGTTCGCGAGATACACGCGCGTGAAGTTACGCATGGCTCCCAAAACTGAAAAATAAAGACCAAAAAATGGCGAAGTACTGGAAAAATTTCCATCCGAGGTTTTTTTGGCTTAATCGACTGAGGATACCACATGAATCAACATGACAAAGAATCTTATGCCCCCATGGGCGTGGGGAGTTAAACCCCCTTCCCCCAAAAATGGGCTTTTTGCTTATACATAACTTGACAAAAATGCAAGTTTTCAAAAAATTAGTTATAAACAATGTTGATTTACTTGGAATAAAAAATTTTAAATTTTTCTTTGAAAATTTTGTACGTCAGTGCAGCCGGTTACTAATTATGATATTCTGATATTATGAACTCGAATCTATTATTTTTTCGTCAAGTGATTGGACCAATTTTTTCTCACAATCAATAGAAGTTCGTTTCGAATTTGAAGACATCGGAACATCACAATTAGCAACTGGCTGCACTGACGTACAAAATTTTCAAAGAAAAATTTAAAAAAATTCATTTCTGATGATTGAAACTAAAATTATTGTGTATTTAGTGTAGCATGTCACGATTTGTAACTGGCTGCACTGACATACAAAATTTTCGAAAAAAAATTTCGAAATATACTTTTAGTGATTGAAAACAAAAAATACATAATATTTTCCGGCAAAAAAATAATAAATTCAAAGTCGATTTAAATTCCGTATTTTGGAATTTTATGATTTGCTGTTGGCTGCACTGATGTACATAATTTTCATTTTTTTTTTAAACACCACTGGAAACACTTTTCCCTTGTGGTGAAATATGTGGATAAATTTTATCCACATTTTTACCACCACTGGAAACACTTTTCCCTTGTGGTGAAATATGTGGATAAATTTTATCCACGTTTTTACCACCACTGGAAACACTTTTCCCTTGTGGTGAAATATGTGGATAAATTTTATCCACGTTTTTACCACCACTGGAAACACTTTTCCCTTGTGGTGAAATATGTGGATAAATTTTATCCACGTTTTTACCACCACTGGAAACACTTTTTCCATGTGGTGAAATATGTGGATAAATTTTATCCACGTTTTCACCCTTCTCTGAAATTATTTTTTTTATGTGGTGAAATATGTGGATAATTCTTATCCACGTTTTTACCACAACTTGAAACACTTTTTCCTTGTGGTGAAATATGTGGATAAATTTTATCCACGTTTTTACCACCACTGGAAACACTTTTCCCTTGTGGTGAAATATGTGGATAATTTTTATCCACGTTTTTACCACCACTGGAAACACTTTTTCCTTGTGGTGAAATATGTGGATAATTCTTATCCACGTTTTTACCACAACTGGAAACACTTTTTCCTTGTGGTGAAATATGTGGATAAATTTTATCCACGTTTTTACCACCACTGGAAACACTTTTCCCTTGTGGTGAAATATGTGGATAATTCTTATCCACGTTTTTACCACCACTGGAAACACTTTTTCCTTGTGGTGAAATATGTGGATAAATTTTATCCACGTTTTAAATGCACTTTCAGTGATTGAAAAAAATTTTTGTTCACTTACTCGATGAAAAAAAAAAATCATTCCAGCTAAGTGATAATTTCATATTATTGAAATATTGCAATCTGCAACTTTTCAACCCCCTGGTAGCAGTCAGAGTTTTAATCGGAGAAGGATGGCGATGGTTTAGAGAGATGTAGAAACTCAAATCGCATCTTTTAAGTCTTATTAAGGCTTCTCACACAATTGTGATTTGCTAAAAAACGCAAAAAACAGCGTTTTTTTCAAAAGGAGGTGCACTTTGAGCACCTCCTGCTCCTCTCCCCCTGCCCCTCGAGGGCTCAAAATTTTTTGTGAAGTCTCCCACTCAAAGTAAACCACCTCACCAAATTTGGTCAAAATCCAAGATATGTTTTTTTTTCGATCCACCCTAATGTGCATTATCATTGTGAAATTTCAATTTCGATCCCTCCCTCACTCCAAAAATTTTTTGAGTACGAAATTCGTAATCTACGACCTCGAAAACATATATTTAGACATATCACACGATATTATTATGAAATTTCAATTTAGACCCCTCTCTCCTGCCTCACCCCTCACTCGAAAATTTTTTTCTCTTCAAAATTTGAAATCTACGACCCCGAAAACATGAGGTAAACATTTTTTCAACGTTCTTTCTGGGTTTTTGAGCAAAACGGACGTTTTTGGGGGTCTCCTGGCCCACTGTGAGTCGTACCAGTGAATGACGACTTTAAAATTAAGCCGAAGGCATACAAACAAAATTAGCATTTTCTGGTCTGTGGCATTTGATTCCTTGCAGTAAGTATTTTAGTCAAAACAGCAATTTTTTAATTTTTGGCACCCACCGGTGGTGGGGGGGGGGGGCAAATGTGATTATGAAGTATGACTAAAAAAAAGAAGAGCAAAATTAATTTCTTCTTACTCGCAGGGTCCATTATTATTTCATCAAAAAATCCAAGAAAGATGCCCCGAAGAGGTGATGTGGAGGGGCCAAATTTATGTTTTCTCCCTAGAATCCATTTCTAAAGGGTATTTTGACTCGATGAATGCCCTGTGAACCAAATTGTTTTTCCCCTCTTCCAAAAGTCTGTTTGAGATGTTCTTGTTCATTTTTAGTTTTTTTTTTCTTTTCATTTCTTTATTTATTTTTAGCTACACTTTGTAATCACCTATTGGTCCTCTCCCCACGCGGTCGCAAAAAATTGAAAAATTGCTTTTCCGACTAAAATACTGCAAGGAATCAAATGCCACAAACCAGAAAGTACTAACTTTGTTTGTATGCTTTTGACATAATTTCCAAAAATGAATTCTTCCAATAACACAGGCCTGCATTTTTTTCAACTTTTCTCTGTGTAATCAACACTGATAGGTAATTCTGACCTAATTTTTAGTACTTTGTTTGGATATTATGCCAGTTTTTCTCCATTTCGTGAGAATTTTTCATAAGTAGAATTTTTTGTTGAAAATTTGTTTCACACCTCGAAAAGTCGCCATTCACTACGACTGTCTTCTTGCACACGGATTTTTTGAGGGGAGCGTTTATGGGCTTAATACGAGTTTCACATAAAAAATAAGGAGAGCTATTTCGTAACAAATTCAAAGTAAATCAACATTGTTTATAACTAATTTTTTGAAAACTTGCATTTTTGTATAAGCAAAAAGCCCATTTTTGGGGGAAGGGGGTTTAACCCCCCACGCCCTTGGGGGCATAAGATTCTTTGTCATGTTGATTCATGTGGTATCCTCAGTCGATTAAGCCAAAAAAACCTCGGATGGAAATTTTTCCAGTACTTCGCCATTTTTTGGTCTTTATTTTCAGTTTTGGGAGCCATGCGTAACTTCACGCGCGTGTATCTCGCGAACGCGACCACTTCACGCGTTCAAGGTAATGACATAAAATGTTCTAAATTCTATATAGAACATTTTTTGTTATTATAATTTTTGCCGTAGGTCCAAAAATTAATGAGTTAGACACGAAAATATCGATTTTAGGTGGACCTGTCAATCAAAATGGCCGCCATTTTGTTAGTACAGCAAACTTTTTTTTTGAATGCAACCGCTTAAAATATTGCTTAGGATGTCCCCTTCAAGAAAAATCATATTTCAGAGAATCGGCGAGGGGGTGCAATCCATGTCCTATTTGGGCTCCCGGACTATAAGTATCAAAATTTAATTTGAAATGAATCATGCAAAGCTGATAATAATATAATGACTGGAATTGAGAAACTGAAAACACAGGCCGACTTTTTAAAACTTTTGAGAAGTTTGTTAGATAATTTTTATATTATTTTTCACGCTGATCATGAAAAAAGCAGTAAAAAAATCCATCATCCAAGGATTTTTTACTATTTGAATTTTTTGTTGAACCGTTTTCCTACTTTTTTCGAAAACTCTTGACATTTGAAGTCGATTTTCTAAGAAAAAGAAACGAAAAAAATGAATAAAACATAATTGCAGGGCGTAAAATTTCCCATCTGTAGAGTCCAATTAGTTTTTACTTAGGAGGCTGTTCAAAGTTAAAGCACATTTTTTTTTTTCAAATTGAAAATATCTCAAAAACTATGCCTCCTAAGAAAAAACTAATTGACTATACAGAAATAAAATTTTACGCTCTACAATTTATATTCTATTCATTTTTTTTATCAAGGCTCGATTTTCCCAGAAAATCAATTTTTTGTAATGAACCATATTTTCAACATTACCCTACAGTCCCAGGGGCAGAAAGTGCTCTAAAAATTGAAATTAGTGTGCATTTTCGATGGATTTAAAATCAGTTGGTTTATTGTAGATATGGGTCCCGTAGTCCTGAAAAAACGCATTTTGCATTTTCCCCTGGCACAACAGGGAGCTGAGGCCTGAAACCCCCCCTTTTTCCCAATTTTTAAATTTGACCTTGGACAAAAAATTTTTTCACATTCTGGTAGCAGACATTTCCCCGACTCCAAATATCTCACATTTCTTGGGTCACAGGCATAATAGGGTGCTGCCCCCCCAGGGCGATTTTATGCCAAATTCGATCATTTTTGGCATAATAATGCCTCTGTAGGCGTCATGCGGTATGTTGGACAAAAAAAAAATCAAACGTAATGTATTCTTGGGTTCATTCTGTGTCCAATGAGGCAAGGTTTGAGAAAAACTGTTGGCACAACAGGCCGTAGTGGAATTTCAAAGTTTTGAAAACGCGCGATTTCCTCCCCCTTTCATTAAAAAATAAGTTATGAAAAAAAAATCCGAAACTTGGGTTGCGACCTATCAAAATGGGTTAAAATTTCACCAGCAGAACGAAATTACTGATGAAAATTAAATTTGAGCCATTTTAACCCATTTTGAGCCCCAAATTGGGCCAATTTTTGAGTATTTTCAAAAAATTGACATGTAACCTATGAAAATGGGGTAGAAGTTCGCCAGAAATTCATAAATACCATCAAAAAAATGTTGAGCAACTTTTGAGAATTTTGACCCACAAGTTGAGTTAATTTTTGACTAATTTCCAAAAATTAACACGTGACGTATGAAAGTGGGGTAGAATTTCGCCAGAAATTCAGAAATATCATCCAAAACTTTTCTTGAACAATTTTTGAGAATATTGAGCCTTTGATTTAGTAAATTTTTAGAAATAGATGGACCTATCGGTATGGATTACAATTTCATAGAGAAACCAAAAATTAAAATCGAATAATGAATGTAATTGATTTGAATTTCTTATTATCCTTTTTATTAGTTTGGATTGTAGTTCATTTTTTGTAAAAAAAATAGTAGGTAACTTTAGTAACTTTTCATCAGGCAAAAAGTGACCAAGTTTTCTATTTTTTATCAACCATACCCCCTCCTCGCCCCATTATTTTTTCATAAATAAATCTTCACTTGAAATTAAGAGTTCTGGAATAAGTTTTAAGTATCTGAAAAAAATTTATATTTTTTTGACCAATTTTTCGGCAATTTATAGACCTTATACGTATGCTATGATATTTATAAAGCATTTCGAGTGATGTACTTACAACCAGCGTTTCAAAAACGTTAAATTTTTGGGTTTTTGTTTTTGTTTTTGTTTTCGTTTTTACAATTTCGGTTTTCGTTTTTGCTCTTTTCGTTTTTAATAAAATTATAACGTTTTCGTTTTTTTAAAAACGTTTTTTTTCGTTTTTGAATTTTTTTTTGAAAGTAAAAATGAGAATACGTAGTAATGAAATATAACAATGAAAAGTCGAAAAATTTATCAGAAGAGCAAGGAATGGGCAAAATGTTGTATTTTTTAAGGAATTTCTTCATAAATGGGAATAAAAAATGAACAGTTATTATCTCATCAAGTCATTAACTGAAAAAAACAATTTTTCAAGATTTCGCCATTGTAAATTGACTTTTAACTGTTTTTCACTTGATTTTTGAGAGTTGGAATTTAGAAATGTTGAGCTTTTTGTACTCTAAATATTTTATTTTAAAAATTTATACCCCATCATCCCACCACAGGTCTGTATAGATTCGAAAATCAATTTAAATCACCTTGTCACTACCAAAATGTCGAAATAAAAAAGAGAAAAACGAAAAAAAAAGCAAAAAGAAATTGTTTTTTTTTCGTTTAACATTATTTGTAACATTTTGTTTTCGTTTTTTTCGTTTTTAAAAAGTGTTGGAAAAAAAAACGTTTTTTTTGTTTTCCGTTTTCGTTTTCATAACGTTTTTGAAACCCTGCTTACAACCCGAAATCGTGCAGAGGAATTATTTGAAATGCATGGTGTCTAGCCTAACGTTTTTTTTTTTTTTTTGAACAAATTATGACAGGTTGTTGACTAAATCATTGAAAATTCGGATTTTTCTGGGCTAAAAATTAAAAAAATTCGTAAAAGCCATTGCAATTTTCAGCTTGCCCCTGTAAATAAAAAATCAATGAGGGAGTAAGATATAAATTATTTCATGAATCAATGTGTTGATCCTGAGCAAAGCGAGGACGAAAATTTTAGCATAAAAGTCATTCAAAAATTGAAATTGAACACATTTCCCAGTTTTCCCTCATTGAGATTTTCAAAAATGTGATCAATAATTTAAGATTTTCTTCTATTCCTTCTTTCTTATTTTCAACATCGTGATCAAGAACACCACAGTATGCCTTTCTCATCACAGCTTATTAAAAAAATACGGTATCAAAAAAAAAAAAAAAAAAAAAAGGAAAAAGATTTTCAATGAATTCTGTAGAAAAATAGTATAAATTTCCCGAGAGTTCAACGCGGAAATTTTTCAGAAAAATTTATAATTTTATGAATAAAGACAAGCATTCAAATATCATTTTTTCTGTTCATTAAGATCAGCAAAAAATGATGAGTATAAAAATTTGTAATATATATAACAATTATTTGGGCCCGAACGAAGCGAGGACCAAATTTTTTGAAAAATTTATGATAAAAGGAGCAAAAAAATCACTTTTCTGGATAGGTACCTTCTTTTGGGTTTTTGAAAAAAGTAACCAATAGTGACCTTTTGGCTAAAAAAGTGACTCTCAGTGACCAACCTTGAAAATATTGGACAAGTCACTAAAATAGGTGACTGTTTAATGCTTGATGTACCTACCATTTGAAAATACCTAGGATTAAGTCGAGAAACAACCGCAGATGCAGATAGTATTTTTCAGCAGGAAAAAATAACTCATTGTGTTGGTCCCATTTCAATCGAACAATTTTTTTCAATTTTTTGAAAATTACCCAGGTTTGCCAACAAAAGTTCACAATATAAAAGTACCTATTTGGGATATGGTGGGCAACTGCAATTATGGACAACTCCATGTCTGAAAATTTCAATTTACGAAAGAATTATTCTGTGCTTGACGCATACGAGTAATAGTTCCATTTTCAAACAAAATAACGAAACAATCTATCTGGTTGCCAACTTTATTCATCAATTAATGATTTTCAAAAAAATAAAAATCAACAATTTCGTTCAAAAAGAAAAAAAAATGGGGGCAAATTATTACATAGATACAGTTCTTACTCTTCATATTTAAAAAATACATAGGAACCTACAAATTACATAGGTAATTTAGGAAAATTAAAAATAAAAAATAAAATACGTAGTGATTTTACCATACAAATAAACATCTAGAACCTCTTACTCTGGTAAAAAAAATTAAATCGTAGAAATTAAAAAATATCGTTGTCGAACATCCTTTCAGAACACATTTTCACAGACCATAATGCTTAATAAAAATATTATAAATGTAATCTCCCGAATTCTGCAACTCCATCGCAATTTCCGCACCAGATTCATCATCAATCGAAGGCACTTCCTTGAACTTTTCTACAACCGGTTTGTCAGCACCGAAGCACCACACAATCAGATCCAAAATCACAGACTTTTCGATTGCGGCATCAAAACGACATTGTTCGAACAAATCATTTTTCACTTTGACCAGACTTTCTTCAGACGATACGAATTTCTCGGCGATTTCTATCACATCATGAAGCCTATTGGGAGACTGCAACGCGAAACACAACTCCATCGAACTACCAGGATCGGTGATAATTTCATTCAAAAACTGTTTCGATTCATTTTCACCAAATATGTCGTTCAAATATTGATAAAAATCCATCGTCATTTTATCAGTCGCCCAGTGCAATAAGAATTCCATGATATCTTGTTTCAACATCCCCGTAATAATTTTTTTCTTCAAATCGACGATTATCTGCGAATCAGAGGTACAAAATGCCAAATAGGTTTGTATTTCTTCGAAACGACCGTTGTATAATAACCATTCGCAGCAATTCGCAATGCGATCGTATTCAATCATGTTTGTTTTTTTGAAGTTTTCGATGTTCTGGTCGTCTACGATGCAAAGCTTCATCATGCGATCGATAATGCTTCGGTTTTCTGAATCCAATTGACCGATAACAAGGTAAGCAAAATTTTCCGACCAATATTCGTATTTTTGCTCGAGATCGCAATGAGAGAGGAAGTCCAAAATTAGGGGAAAATTGGGAGAAAAATAATAGTTGTAGTCCATGTTTAACTCCTTTTCAGTAAAATTGCAGATTTTTCTGTTAATAATGTACTTTTTCTGGCCTTCCAATAAGCAGCACCAAATCTCCCATAATAAAAGATTTATGTAGCTTCTTTCGTATTGCAAATCATTCACGTAACGTATTATGACGGAAAGCTTCTGATTGCTGATCATATTTACCATACGTTTCCAGATTAATTTTGTGTACTCGATGTAATTGCGTTTTTCCACCAACGCTTTCATGATGTTATAACTATATTGCTGGATCACCATGTCCAATTCGGAGCCAGTCAATTTGGGAAGAAGGTACAACGTCAGTCTCGGCCTGACAAGAAGAAGTATTGAAACCGCCCAACGCAAACGATGCTCGTTATCCAGCTGATTAAAGCAATATTCAATGGTAGGCCATTCATCGTAGAAGGGTATACAAAAATTTGTGTAATCGTATCTTAAATACTCGTTTAGACCGAACAACAATTGGTTTGCATTTTCGAATCGAGCTATCGCCAACTTACGACTCCAATAATTCAAGTATCCCTCGTATAAGCTCCGATAAAGAATGACTTCTTCTGGAGTCAAGTCTTGCGTCATTGTTTGCTTCAAACGTTCGACATCATCGATGAAACAATACGAACAAGCCAACTGATATTTGTGCTTATTCGTAATTTTATCATCATTCATCATGTTCTTGGCTGTTCGCTCGAAATTAATCGTACCATCGTCTGACCAGACGAGCTGATCTATCCAATCAATCATATTATCGGGAGATAGGGGACAGAAAAAAACAAATTGAAAGTGATGACACCACCAATCTGTCCAGGCTTTCTCCATATCATCGACGAGCTGATAGATAGTTTCTCGAATACCATTCGGGATTGAAACCTGAGCCAGATCCAAGGCGTGAATACGGAATCTTCGTCTACCATTTCGACGTACATCAGTAATTTTATTATGCAAAAGGGCAGCTGCGAATGATACCTTGGCGAGATCAGTTAGTTTTCCGGGCTGGAAATGGATCACCAGCGGCTCGTTGGGTAAGCTTTGGTCGTCGTCCACCGCCATATTATTCATGTTCGAATGGAAAACCTGAAAATCGAATCGTTTTATGAGAATGAGCGAATACTGGATTATATTTTTTGGAAAAGATTGCATAGGTATCGAAATGAAATTTTGAAAAATTAGGAACATAATGCAATTCTGAAAATAATATTATAATGGCCAGACTTAAGAAACAGAAAATTGATCACATATCAGGTATATTCGATATCGAAATTAATATTTCTTTAAGCTATGTACTAGCTCGATTCATTCACGATGAGTATGAGAAATATTTTCTCCATCGTTCAATTCATTTTCAATTTCACTCAGGAAAAGAAGTTAGATGAGAGAAAAGTAAAGGAAAAATCATGTAAAGTGAGATTAATATTTAATGCAGTCAGTGACGTACCAATTGGGGGAGCTCCCCCTCCCCGGCGGAATTTTTTACTCGTGAGTTGGAAAAATTGAACATTTACACATCACAGGCATCATAGTGAAATTTATATTAATCAGAATTACTGATTTTTATTTGACAAATTGGAAATTGATTGGAGTTTTGACTGAAGTATGGGTGAAAATCTCTAGTTTTTGATGAAAAGTATTTAACCAAGAGAATGAAAATACACCAATTTTATGATAGTGTATTCAACATGGTGTCCACTATATTTCAGAAATGATTTTCCCTGACTTTTCCAGGTTTTCCAGACCAATTTTTCGAATTTTTCCAGACCTTATAAATATGATATTCGTAAACCAGGGAGGAGGAGGGGGGGGGGGGGGTAATTTTTCGCGTGATGTACTTACATCCCGAAATTTTGTATAAAAATGATATAAAATGCATAGGGTCTTACGATTTTTTTTCAAAATCACTAGATACTTTTTACGAGACCTTTAGATGCCCTTCTTTGGGTCAAAAAAATATTCAAATTCAATTCTGAAAATTTTTCCGCCCATCCAACTCCCCCTCGTCACAAAAATTTGAAAATTCGGATTTATTACCTACATAAAAAAAACTTAAATAAAAAGGAACAACCAAGTATTCCCACACAAAATTAATTTTTGAAAAATAAAGAAAATTATGCCATGGTGTTTACCAAATTGAGCGAATAAAAATTCGGATTTTCCGGGCTAAAAATTCAAAATTTTCTTCACGTTTCATTCCCCCCCTCCCCCTCCAAAATGAAAAACACCTCTTCTCAAATTTATAAATTCACGCAATCCTTTCAATTTTTTAGTTTGTACCAATAAATGAAAAAGTGAATGAGAAGGTAAATATAAATCATTTTATGAAAATATATAAATGTGTTGAGCCCGAGAGAAGCGAGGGCGAAAATTTTTGCGAAAAAAGATCTTCAAAAGATGAAAATTCACCACTTTCCCTCATTCATGTTTTCCAAAACATGGCCAATAATTTCGATTTCTGTTCCATTCCCTCCCTTTTTTTTCAACATCGTGGTCAAGGGCATCATGACATTTCTTTCTCATCACAGCTCATTAAAAAGTAAGTTTCTAAAAAACTTAAGGTTAAAAATAAATTCTGTAGAAAGAAAGAGCGTAAATTACCCCGAGCGTAGCGAGGGAAATTTTTTTTTGGATAATTAATAATTCAATGGACAAAGACATGCATTTTGAATATCAATTTTATTGCACATTACGACCGACAAAAAATGATGAATAAGACAATAATTGAATAAAAGATGTAATAATTTGGCCCGAGCGGAGCGAGGGCGAATTTTTTTGAAAAATGTATAATAAAATAAGCAAAAAAACATTTTTCTAAATGATTTACATTTTTTGGAAATTTTTGAAAAATTCCAGAGAAAATTCCAAAATTCCCTGACTTTTCCAGACCACCAAAATTCCCTGACTTTTCCCGGCTTTCCAGAGAATGGACACCATGATTCAAGAAACAGAGGTAACAATGTACTGCCCGAGCGGAGCGAGGGCGAAATTTTTTGAAACAAAAAAGTCTCCAAAACTCGACTAAACCGAAACTAATCAGACACTTTACGCTTGAAAAAATCAATTTTTAGAGAAAAATTGTGAAAAAAAGGTAAATTTTTTGAGAAATTTTGGAAAAAAGTAACTTTTAGAGGTAAAAAGTAACCAAAGTAACTTTTGAAGTGGAAATAGTAACCAAAAGTAACTTGTCTCGAAAAAAGTAACCACGCTATGATGCCTGACATCAGTTGGGGAAATTGGAAAGTTGTAATTAATAAGAGCATTTCCTGTCAAGATTATGAAATTGGCCCTTGAACCGATCGGGACAAAAATCTCCTAAAATGTTGGTATTGATGTAAAACCACCTCAAAGAAATTGTCAACCCCCTACCCCCACCCTCAACCGAATTATGGGGCCATTAATTCTCGAAATTCAATAATATCTATCTCCGGAAGGGGTGGTTCAAAAATTTTGAAATTTTCACAGATTATAGACATTATGTAGTAGTATATGTGAAATTTTTTTCAAAAAAATTTTCTTAAGTTTTCCAAGGTTTTCCGCGGTTTAAAAATTTCAAAAATTCGTCAAAAAAGGGGGGGAGGGAGAGCCCCGAAATTTTTTTCTCTCCGAAATTTTGTGACACCCTTGGGTACAACATATAATTTTTTGGAGACCTAAAAATGAGTGCAACATGGATTAAAAAAATGAAATCCATAAAAAAACACATTGCGCCCTTAAAAACCTAAAAAACGACAGGTCACACGTTTTTTTTTTCATTTTTTTGAATTTTGACCTTATCAAGGAGGCTAATAGGGAGTGGCGATTTTGGAAGGGAAAATCTGAGGAAGTCGAAAAGTTCACCGAAGCTAAAAAATTTTTACTTTCTAATCATGGTCATGTTATTAATACGAATTTACCAAAAAAAAACACACAAAATAATAATAGGTTTACGTCTCTTGTATTCATATTACTTTTAAAAATTTCTTCTAATTACTTATTGTGTTGGGAAGAAATTTTGAAAAACATGAAGTTGAAAACTTTTTTAAAAAATTAGTAATTTTCGAGTTGGAAAAAATGAAAAAAAAAAATATGGATTTGAAAAAAATTTGAAGAAATCCAGGTTGGGAAAATTTTTAATAGATACTAAAAAGTTTTCCAACTGTAAAATTTTTTTAATTCAAATTCTCTCAACATCTTTCCAAATTCATATTTCTTGGAATTTCTTCCAATTCAAAAACTTTTTCCAATAATTAAAAAATTTAAAACTTTGTCATGTTCTTTAAAATTTATTCTGCCTAAGTAAAACAGGAATTGAACCTCGTTTTAGGATAGAATTTAATTCAATTTACCTATTTTTCTGGATGTTTTTACCAAAAATGCGTACTTGAAAGAATCAATGGAAGTCTGACTTCCCTAACTTCCCTTGGAAAATCGCCTCTGCTAATAGGGGGGGGAGGGGGGGGTCAGGGGGGTCGAATGAAAAAACTGAGTACATATTCGAAATCAGCGTCTTCGAATTAGTAGCAGTCGATGTGTTACTTTACTTTTTTGATTTTTTAAAATTTTGGTCAAAATTGTGGACCCTTCTCCCCCCCCCAAGGGATCTAGAGATCCCATCTTGAAAATTTGTTGGTTGAAGAAAGGGGGAAAAGGCTTCTCACTGTAATTTTTTCAGATTTTTAAATCGCAGCTTTCATCTTTTGTTCTTATCATGAAAGTTGAGCTTTCACCACCAAAGTTCAACTTTCAGTTTTTCAAAATGTGATTACGGTTTTTGAATATCCTATTAATTATCTTTCAGACCCCGCAAACAGTTTTTCCCCAAGTACAACCTATTTCGAGATATGAGCCTTCAAAGTTGGGTAATTTGGTTAAAAATCGCTATTACATAAAAATTTCGAGGCCCCGCCCGCCTCCCCGACCCCTTGAGGGTTAGAAAAGAAATAATCGTGGTTTTGTGAATAGACCACCAAGGGAAACTCGTAAAAAAAAAGACTTCATTTTTGGTTTGTTTTAGTATGGAATAGCCCTGTTAGAAGTCAGAAAACTGATTTAAAAATGTTGGTTGATAAAATTAGGCCATAATAATTCATGCTTCTTCAAGAAAAAAAATAATCAATTACCTATAGTCATTAAAATTGGAATTGGATAGTTGTAATTTATGCTTTTTTAATTTAAAAAATGAATGCTTAAAATCAAAAATGATTATTTTAAAATTTAAAATTCAGATTAATTTTCACTTGGTAGTTGGGAAAATTGGTCCGTTGTATTTTTTTTAAGAAAAGAAAACCAAGCTACGTATTTTATATTTTTCACCTTTCAACTGGAGAATCAATATTGTAATGATTCAGATTAAAAAATTTCAAATCGATAAATTATATGTACCTAGTAATTAATTAGGTAGGTACCTATTTATATATTGATCAATCGAGTACGTAAATTTTAAGGTTGAAAATTGAAATCAGGGGTGTCGAGAAACCTCATTCTTAAAGCTATTTTTTTCCATTTTTTTGATACCTCGATTATAGATTTTGAAAATTTGCTAAATTATTTGGCTTTTGGCTATTCAGTCATAATAAATGTAGGCTTCAGCTACCAATTTTTCTTAAGCTTTTTGGCGAAAAATTCGGCTTTCGGCTTTCGGCTTCAGCTAGCGGCAATGTTCTGACTCAAAATATCTGGAAAGGGTTGGGTGGGGGAGACAGTGTTGTCAATTTCACGATGACTTGATTTTTTTGAATGTTTGCCCCTTCAAATTTTTGATTAGGCAAAATCTGCATGCAATGATTTTTTTTTTGATCCTCATACAAAACTTCATCATAATATGCAACTATTAGTTTGGACATAGTTCGAATTTTTTTTGCCTATTCTCGCGCCTGCCAATTTACATTACGCTTATGAGAGTTTATGAAATATTACTTTACTCGAAATGAGAGTAATGAAATTGGCTCAAATTTGAAATATACATTTGTCGAAATGATCTCTAAAATCCTGTGCACAGATTTTGCGTTACATCGAATATTTAATTTAAAAAATAGGAAAATCTATTCAATTTTCTTGTAAAATATTCGATGTAACGAGAAATCCATGCACAGGGAACTCCATGCCTGAAAATTTCAGTTAACGAAAAAGTTATTCTGTGCCAGGTGCATACGAGAAATAGTTCTATTTTCAACCAAACTTGCGAAATAATCCAGCTAGTTACAAATTTTATTCACATATTGGTGATTTTCAGAAAGAGGAAAATCAACAATTTGTTCGACAAGAAAAAAATAATGTTAGAGAAGCATATTCGATAAAGTTTTTACTCTTCATATTTCATTTAATCGTCAAAATACGTAAAAATTACGGTACATAATTATAGAAAATTAAAAAATAAAAGATAAAATAAGCGGCGATTAGGTATACCATATCTATGGAATTACCAACAACAAAACACCTCGAAATTTTTACTATGCTTAAAAAATTAATCGTTGAAACTGTGTTATTACAGAACAGAGGCATCGGAGCGAAATTCTGCGAAAAAATAGCAACTTTAGTAACCTTTTTTGACCCAAAAATTAACCATTTTTGTTATCGATTATTAAAATCTACCCCCTCCCCACCCCATTAAAAAAAAATCGAACTCATCAAATGTTTATTTTTCACAAAAAATGCATTTTTCTTTGTTCACAGAAAACAAAAAACAAATATAAATAAATGAAACAATACATTTTTTTATTTCACTATATATCCAACATTGCTCACCAACATTTGCCATTCATTGCTCCTCGCCCCCCCCCCCCAAAATCACATACCTCAAAATTCATAAATTCCACGCAAGCCCCTACAATTTTTTCGGCTTGCCCTGGAAAATAGAAAATCGATGAGGGGTAAAATACCAATCATTCAGTTGAGATATATTAATTAGTTGAGTCCGAACGAAGCAAGGGCAAAAATTTTTACCGAAAAAAAAACTCCTAAAAGTTAAAAATGCGACACTTTTTCCTCACTGAGATTTTCCAGAACGCGACCAACAATTTCGAATTCTCTTCCATTTTCTCTTCTTTTTTTTTTCAACATCATGGTGAGACATTTTAGGTTTTGACCCCAAAAAAATTAGCAGGAAGGGAAAATTTCGTATTTAAGCTTGGTAAGGTATGTATTTCAATATTCTCGAAATTCCCTAAAATCGGTGAATATTTTGACCCCCTTTTGGGGGATGAGGGGTTCAAATTTTCGTTTTTCGACTATAACTTTCAAAATTACGTATTTACAAAAAAAAATGTTGAAACAGAAGTTGTAGAGCATAAAAAAACAAACAATTTTGTTATTTACAATTTTTTCCTAGAACGTCATGGGAGGGAGCTACGGTTTTCAGAAAAAAATCAATTTTGAAAATTTCCCATTACCAGAAAAAATCACCAAAAATCAGGTTAATCGACTTTTAGGAACGGTTCTTTTGCATAGTACATCCATTACTATGTAGAATAAGAAAAATGTATAGCCCATCCCTCATCTCAAAGTAGGGGGAGTGGACCCTCCGAAGAAAGTCGCATTTTCCCCAAGCGTAGCTCAGCTGCAGTGCAGAATTCGAAAAATTGCTTCAAACAAACGTTGTAGAGCATTAAAAGACGAACATTTCACTTTTTTTACTTTTTTTCTACGTGGTTTTGGAGGCGAGCTATTACAAAAAGAAATAAAAATCGGCGTTCGGAAATTTTTCATTACCTCTATGAAAGTACTCATGGGTAAGCCTGGTAAATTTATAATCTAGCGAACCAATGGTCGAACAAGTGGAGTTCTGGAGTTTTCGTGGGCGCTGAACTCGATTTTTATAATAATTTTGATCGCTGGACCCAAATTGGGTCCCAAAAGGAGAGTTTATTGAGTTGATGAAAAATTTTCTAACGCCGTGCTGTTTTTTTCCTTTTTGCAATAGCTCGCCTACAAGACCACGTAAAAAAAAGTAAAATAAGTTAAATGTTCGTCTTTTAATGCTCTACAACGTTTGTTTGAAGTAATTTTTCGAATTCTGCACTGCAGCTGAGCTGCGTTTGGGGGAAAATACGTCTTTTCCTTCGAAGGGTCCACCCCCCCACTTTGAGATAAGGGGTGGGCTATACATTTTTCTTATTCTACATAGTAATATGATGTTGTACTATGCAAAAGAACCGTTCCTAAAAGTCGATTAACCTGATTTTTGGTGATTTTTTCTGGTAATGGGAAATTTTCAAAATTGATTTTTTTCTGAAGACCCTAGCTCCCTCCCATGACGTCCTACGAAAAAATTGTAAATAACAAAATTGTTTGTTTTTTTATGCTCTACAACTTCTGTTTCAACATTTTTTTTGTAAATACGTAAATACGTAATTTTGAAAGTTATAGCCGAAAAACGAAAATTTGAACCCCCTCATCCCCCAAAAGGGGGTCAAAATATTCACCGATTTTAGGGAATTTCGAGAATATTAAAATACATACCTTACTAAGCTTAAATGCGAAACTTCCCATTCCTGCTAATTTTTTTGGGGTTAGTGCCTTATTTTAGCTAAAATGTCTGTACTAAAAGCATCATGTTATTCCTTTCTCATCCCAGATACCTATTTTTTTTAAAAATAGATTTCATTTTAAATACATTCTGCAGAAAGAAAAAGTGTGAATTACCCCCGAGTGTAGTTCGGGAAAATATTCTTTGAAAATTCATTATTTAATAGACAAAAACATATGGATTCAAATATCAATTTTCTTGAACAACGCGGCCAATAAAAAATGACGAATAAAAAAACCACTAAAAAGAGGCAACAATTGGCCCGCGCGGAGCAAGGGTGATTTTTTTTTTAAACAACAGCAATTCTGACTGAAAAACTGCATTTAATTTTTTTCAAGTCGATTTTTTTTCATCAATTAAAGGCGAGTAGGTAGTTTTGGAAATTGATGTGAATTTTTTCAAAAAAAGTAACCTTAATAATTAAGTCACTGAAAAGTAACCTCGCTCCGATGCTTGAACAGCAAACTTTCAGAATTCGGTATATTCTGAGATCGATAATGCTTAAGGAAAATTCTGTAAATGTCATCCCCCGAATTCCGCAACTCCACCGGTATGTACGCATCAAATTCACCACCAATCGAAGACGATACTTCCTTGAACTTTTCTACGATAGTTTTGTTAGCGTCGAAGCACCACGCAGTCAGGTCGAAAACCACTGATTTTTTGATTGTGGAATCCAGACGACATCGTTCGAATAAGTTGTATTTCACCTTGATAAGATTATCCTCAGACGATGCGAATTTATCGACAATTTCCATCATATCTTTAAGTCTCCCAGGAGTTAATTCTTTGCACATTAGCTTCAAATTACCAGGATGCGTGATCATTTCATTTAAAAACTCTTTAGCTTCGTTCTCGGTGAATATATCTTCTAAATACTGATTAAAATCGTTGGTCGTTTCATCATCCAGCCTCTGGAATAATACTTCAAAAATACGTTCTTTCGACATCCCAATCATAATTTTCTTCTTTACATCGCGAATCGCTTGCGAATCCGATGTACAAAAATCCAAATAGGATTGAATTTCTTTGATACGCCGGCTACATATTAAGTATTTGCAATAATGTGCAATGCGATTGTAATCGATCATGGTTGTCTTTTTGAAGTCTTCGATTTTCTGGTCGTCTACGATGCAAAGCTTAATTATGCGTTCGATATCGAGTCGATTTTCCGAAGCCAATTGAACGACAACAAGATAAGGCCAATGTTTCGACCAGTATTCGTATTTTCGTTCGGGATCGCAACGAGAAAGGAAATCCAAAATTAGGGGGAAATTGGGGGAAAAATCATTTCCGGTGAAATCGCAGATTTTTTCGTTAATAATGTGCTTTTTCTGGCGTTCCAATAAGCAGCACCACATCTCCCATAATAAAGGATTTACGTAGCTTTTTTCGTATTGCAAATCATTCACGTTACATATGATGCTGGAAAGCTTCTGATCGTCGATTATGTTTACCATACGTTTCCAGATCAATATTGTATAATCGACGTACTTACATTTTCTTACCAACGTATGCATGATATTGTAAGCTGCGTTCTTGATTACCACGTCCAATTCGGAGATAGTCAATTTGGGAAGAAGATACAAAGTGAGTCTCGGCCTGAGAGCATAGCCAAGTATTGTACAAGCAAAACGCAAACGATGCTCGCTATCCAGCTGATCAAAGAAGTATTCAATGGCCGGCCATTCATCGTAGGGTAAAAACCAAGTCGAGCTATGACGGCAGTGTACCCTGCAAATTAGTTCCTCCAAATTTCGTGTATCTTCGTAATTTATCCCAAATTTATAATCCCAATACCCCGAGAATCCCTCGTATAACCCCGGAAATTCAGGGGTTTCTTCTACTATCGAGTCTTGCGTCAATGTTTGCTTCAAACGTTCAACATCGTCGATAAAACAGTACGAACAAGCCAACTGATATTTCTGCTTATTCGTAATCGTAATTTTATCATCATTCAGCATGTTCTTGGCTGTTCGTTCGTAATTAATCGTACCATCGTATGACCAGACGAGCTGATCCATCCAATCAATCATACTATCGGGAGATGGAGAGTGTTCCAAAAAAACCCATTTCAAGTGATGAAGCCACCATTCTGTCCAGGTTTTTTCCATATCATCGACGAGCTGATAGATGGTGTCTCGAATACCATTCGGGATTGAAACCTGAGCCAGATCCAAGGCGTGAATACGGAATCTTCGTCCACCATTTCGACGTATATGAGTAAATTTATTATGCAGAAGAGCAGCTGCGAATGATACCGCAGCGAAATCAGTTAGTTTTCCGGGCTGGAAATGGATCACCAGCGGCTCGTTGGTTAAGCTTTGGTCGTCGTCCACTTCCATAGTATTCATGTTCTAATGGAAACCCTGACAATTCAATCGTTTTATGAAAATGAGTAAATACAGCTTTACATTTTTTGGAAATGATTACATGCAGGTATCAAAATAAATTTTAAAAAATTAGGAACTGCAATGCAATGCTGAAAATATAATGACCAGAATTAAGAAACCGAAAATTAATCACGTATCAGGTATACTTGATATTTCTTTTTAGGGGGGGGGGGGGGGGCGGGGGGGTGGGGTGAAATTTTTTAGTTGCATGCACAGAGCAGGCATGCCACACAGATTTTGGGGGAAAATAGTGACTTTTTATGAGGCAAAAAGTGACCTATTTTTCGAAAAAAGTGACCAATTTTTCATTTTTTTTTCATAAATAAATACACCCTTCCCCCCCCCCCCAAAAAAAATTCATAACTCGAACTGTATTTCTCTCTGCAATAGTGCTGAAAATAAAATTTTTTCTGAAAAATTTTTTCATCAAGGGTAAGGGTACCATATTTTGACCACTTCTTTTCAAACTTCCACCACTCAAAGACTTATGGAGGTAAAAACGTCAGAAATGGCTTAAAAAATACATTGATCCTTTCTCCACCACTCCCTAAAATTCTGAGCCGATACGATCATTTTTGTGATTTTTTTTCTGAGGGAATTCAAAAATTGATTATCGAAATGGGTTCCTAATTTCGACTACCAGCCCCCCCCCCACTTTGAGATGAGGGGTCGGTTGTACATTTTTCTTATTCTACTTAGTAATAGGATGTAAAAAAACCCGCTCCTAAAAGTCGATTACCCCATTATTGGTAATTATTTGATTTGAGGTAATGGAAAATTTTCAAAATTGATTTTTTTCTGAAGGCCCTAGCTCCTTCCCATGACATCCTGAGAGAAAATGGTAAATGACAAAATTGTTCGTTTTTTAATGCTCTACAACTTTTGTTTCAACTATTTTTTCATTAGTGCGTAATTTCGAAAATTATCGACGAAAAAACAAAATTTGAACTCCCATACTCCCCAAAAGGAGGACTAAATTATGCACCAATTTTAGGGAAGTTCAGGAATCTTAAAATACATACCCTACTACGAAACTTCCTCTTTCTGATAATTTTTTTGGGGTCAAAACCTAAAATGACTGTACTACTATGCTATTTCGTTTTTTTCAATTTTCTCCGCTAGTTTTGCCTGTAGGGATGTCATTTTGGTCTCAAATTGTTTATCTGTGAAAAAGGAGCATGAAAATTTTTTTCCCGGTAGATTGCGTCTATAGCGGCCGAAATCGGCCGGTGGTCGAAATTAGGAAGCGGTCGCGTCGAGATTAGGGCATTTTACCCTTAATAAATCTTTACTTGAAGCTACGAGTTTAAAAATATGCTTCAAATAACTGAAAAAAAATAAACTTTTTTTATAATAATACATTTATAATTGATATAACTTCCGTCTAAAATAAGTTTTTACTGAAAAAAATCGTAATATTCTGCATCTGAAAATTACGAGTTCTAAAAAATAAACTAGTATTTTTTAAAATTTTATGCAAGAGTGGAAGGCTCTTTGAATGAAAAAAGTGACTTTAGAGTGAAAAAACGGACTAATAGTGACTTTTGACCAAAAAAGGGACTTTTAGTGACAAAACTGAAAATAGGGGACAAGTCACTAAAAAAGGTGACTCTGTGGCATGCCTGGCGTATACTTGATATTTCTTTTTAGGGGAGAGGGGGGGTGAAATTTTTTAGTTGCATGCACAGAGTAAAAAACGAGTTATTTTCAAGTGGTAGAAAAATAATTTAAAAAATTTATCCAAAGAAAGGGTATGGCCGGATAAGGGGAGAATTTGGCTCCCCGCCCTTTTGGGCTCCGAAACACCTCAAGTCGTGTATATTGACTAGAAAAAATTTTTCACAAAATTTTGGACCCCTACCCCCTCTCTTTCGGAGCTATAGCCATTTTATTGCATCATTTTTAAGAATTTTTAATTTCAACGGAAGTGAAGGAAATTTTCTGTTCTTTGGCACAAAGTTACAATAAAAAATACCATATAAGCAAAGAGCGTTCACCCTGGAAAAATTTCTAAAAAATACGTTTTTTCGTATAGAATTTTGCTGTGTATTTAGTTTTGGCGATTTCTTTGAACTAAGGGCCGAAAATCGCGAAAACCCGTACAGAAATGTTGTTATTTCGACGTTGAAATGTACATATAAATTAGAGGAAAATATTGTGAATGGAGGCTTGGGGGTGAAGGAAGAGGTAGTGCATATGAGAAAATGACGAAATGAAAAAATATTCCTATTCAGCAGGTCAAAATACCCCGAAAAACACTTTTTTCGCGATCGTTTTATTGGAAGTCTTAAAATTCACTTTTCCCGATGATGTCAATCGCTAAAAATTCTGAAAAAAAATCTATAAAGTACAACTTGGCATGCTGATTAATATATTAAAAAATTGAGGTGACGTTATTTCGTATTTTCGAGGGAAAAAATTCCAAAGATTGGAAGAAAATACAATTCCGGATGATGATTATATAATATTTTACAATTGGTAAAATTTTTCTAAAAACTATAATAGTTAAAGAAATTGAAAAAATTTCAACTTGGAACAAATTTAGATTATTGACTCATTGCATGCCAATTCGAGCAGGTTTCGACCCTGGGTCTTTCGCTTTCGCTCAAAACTCCTATTCAAAAAAAACTCCGGTAAAAATGTTTCGGAGTATGAATATTTTAATCCATGAAGAATCATCGATGACAATTTTCCAACTTTTCAAATAAAAAAAAACACTTGCTGGTACATATTTAAGTAAAATGCACTTTTCTAGACTTTTCTACAGTTGGAAAAATTACCTGGATGGAAAGTGACGGTGAACACCCCCAACGATATTTTTAATTTCAGGAAAAACGGGTTTCAATTTTTTACTGAGCATCTAAAAAAAAAACGTGAAAAAAATATACTTTTCAAAGACCCCTGAAGATTGGGTGCTAGTGGTTTTCAGATTATTATTTCTACAATCTTCTTCAATTTAAAAATTTTTTGAGCCTATTCAGGTTTGCATGCCGAAAGGAGAAATGTAAAGATTGGGTCAATAAATGAATTGAGTTCATTTTGAGATCTAGACACAACTTTCTCACCATACCTCTTACTCATTCAAATTTTGTAATAAACGAAGATTTCTACGGTATCTATCCATTAAAAAATTGGCCAGTGCAAAAATATCTTCAATGACATTTATGAATGTTTCAATGAAAAAATGTTGGTAATTTTTTAAAACTATTCTATTTTAAACTAAACTGCAGACAGAGCGACAGAGGAGGGATACGCAATGAGTCGAAAATCAACTCTCCCAATTATAAATCAGTGAAAATTATCGAAAATCACTGAGAAACAGTCAGAATTGCAGCACAGGAGAAAATCAGTGAAAATTCACTAAAGTCGGTAAAATCAGTGAAAATTGTTGAAAATTCGCTGAAAATCAGTGAATTCCCATGATTTGTTCTGTGCTGCGATTTTGACTATTAGCAGACATCCCAGCTAAAATTTGAAACAAAAAAAGAGTAACTTTAGGAACCTCTGACAGTAGGAAAAGTAACCAAAAAAGTCCAAAAAAGTAACCTTTTTTATTCAATTTTAATTCATGATTTCACCTAGACAATGTAAAAAATCCATTCGAATTTTTACGTGAAGGGTTCGTAATACTAAAATGCCATGGTATACTTTTTCAAATCATTTTTTTGAAGCCATTTTTTATTTTTTTTAAAACAATTTTTTTTTAAGCAAAGACCAGAAAAATTGATTTTTTGCTCAAATTTTTGAAAAAAATAATTTTTTTGAATGAAAAGTAACCAATAATGACTTTTGAATAAAAAAAGTAACTAATAGCAACTTTCCTTGAAAAAAAGTAACAAAATTACTTTAAAAGTAACCTACTGGGATGCCTAGACTATCATTGATCTTTCACTGATTCAGAATGAGAGAGAAAGGTGAGAATTTTCCGAGTGCTTTGAAGGTTCAAACACTACATTTGTGTCATTCCTTTATTTAAAATTGAGAAGAAAATTGTAATAAGCCCAACTTGGCATTTAGGTGCATATTGCTCGACTATTTTCAGAAATCGAAAAACCAACGAACTCGTTGGACAAAAGCATATTTCAAACAAAGAAAACACATTCTTTAATTCTTTATCTTTAATTCAATCATAAAAATTGAAGAACACTGACTAATTTATAAATCATATTCACTAACAATCCGACATCTCGAACATTTCAATCAACAAAAAACTAAATATCAAATTCTTTCACACAATTACACAATTCCATCATTCTTACGACGTCGTAGATACAATTTCATAAACCCATCGAAAATTACACTATTCTGTGCCGAAGCTACATTCGAAACCCCACTACTCCGAGGTTTATGTAAAAACCCCTTGAACTTCTCCACAATATTTTGATCGCCGTTGAAACACCACGCCATCAAATCGAACTGCACCGAAATGGAAATTTTCGTATCACGACGACACCTTTGGAAAAAGCTGAGTTTCACTCGAGCAACATTTTCCTCGTCGGTAATGAATTTTTCGACGAATTCCACCACCTCTTGAAATCGTTTATCCAGCACGAGCCTTAATCTCATCAAATTACCAGCATGCGTGATTACTTTAAAGACAAAACTCTCCGATCTTTTTTTCGTGAATCGAATTTCCTCCAAATACCGATAAAAATCCGATATCGAGCTGTCTTGCGAAAAATTAAATAAAAAAGTGAACAAGTCTTTTTTCTTCATCGTCGTAATTATTTCCTTCTTCAAATCGCGAATCGTTTTCTCCTTCGAAGTACAAAATTCCAGATAAATTTGTATTTCTTTGATACGTCCGCAGGTTATCAGACGTTCGCAGAATTTCGCGATGGATTTGTAATCGATCATGGTTTTTTTGAAATCTTCGATTTTTTCATCGGTTTCCAGACATAGTTTCATTATACGATTGATACTGCTGAGGTGATTCGATTGACCGATGACTAAAGAAGGCCAATTAGCCGACCAGTATTGGTGCCTGTGATTGGGTTGAGAACGAGAAAGCACGTCGAGGATTAGTGGAAAATTGGGAGCAGGGTAATATTTGGGATGATCTGGCGTTTCTATTAGATTTTTGCAGTATTTTCCGTTCGCAATGAATTTTTTCTGGGGCTCCGATGTGGCGAGCCACATTTCCCATAATAAAGAATTCACGTACTGTTGTTCGAGCTTCGAATCGTTCACGCAATGCATAATATAACCGAGGTCGACGTCGTCGACTAGATTTACTATGCGGTTCCAGATCAACACGGCGTACTCAAAGTAACAACGTTCTTTGACCAGAGTAGTTATAATTTCACGACCGTTTCTTCTTATTTGAACGTCTAACTCTGGGCCAGTCAATTCAGCCAGAAGATTCCACGTAAGTCTGGGTTTGCCAGAATTAAGTATAATATTGGCACTTCGAAAACGCTCCTCATTATTCAACCGATTGAAAAAATATCCTATGGCTGACCATTCGTCGTAATAATAATGCCTCGATGAATTGATTATGCGACCTATTGCCGAAACAAGGTCAATTTTATAAGTCACACGCAACTTCCCACACCAATAATTCTGTATTAGATCGTCGAACTGCCGAAATCCACCGATCGCATCGTTCAATTCTCCACCTGTCAACGTCTCTTTCAAAAATTCAACATCCTCGACGAAACAATACTCGCAAGCTAATTTAAACATCTGCACGTTGGTCAATTCGCCACTATTCAGCAGCTTCTTGGCAGTTTGTCGATAGCTAATTGCACCATCGGGTAACCAGACCAGATGATCCAGCCAATCAATCATTATATCGGCGGGTAGCTTGCGAGAAAACACGAATTCGTGATGATGAGCCCACCACTGAGTCCTGTTGGTGATCATGTTTTTCGGAAGTTCTGTGATCGTTGCTTCGAGATCTGGTGGTAATAAAACGTCTTCGGTTAAATTCACGAGAAAGTCGTCGATATTGAATTCTATTCCATCATTTTCACGGATTTGCTGGATTTTATGACGCAGAAGATCGGATACGAATGAGACGGTGGCTATATCAACGAGTTTTCCTGGGTTGCGGCGTATCACCAGGGGCGATGGAGTGTTGTCTACATCCATGGCATCGCCCATTTCGATGAGATTGGTGATTTGATAGAAGGCGGAAGTGGAAAACCTGAAAATCCCACGGTATCATCAAAACGAGCAGATACGAATTATGATTCTTGAAAAATAAGTAATAATAGAAAATAATCGAATCGATTTGTAGTAGCTGTGATGGCATTTTCAGTGGGGAAAAAAAGAGGTCGAATGAATTCGAAAAATTATTTTTCGTGACCTTTTTTTCTGAGTCCACAAGTGGTTTAAATTAACGAATTTCATGGAAGCTTCGATAATTTCTTTCGAATTATCCATTCCATTGAATCAAGATTTAAAGTGCTGATCGAAACAACATTTTTCGTTTTTTCTGATGCATACCAATTTATCAGGTTTGAGTGAACTAAGGACGAAAATTCTTACCAAACACGGCAAAAAAAATTGACTTTTCATTTATCAACGTAGAAGTCGTCAGAGAAATTAATTTGGAAATTTTGATTACTTCGATGCGGATTCTTTGGACAGGGTGTCCACTATATTTCAGAAATGATTTTCCCTGACTTTTCTAGGTTTTCCAGACTAATTTTTCGAATTTTTCCAGACCTTTTAAATATGATATTCGTAAACCGTCGGGGGTGGGGGGGGGGGTAATTTTTCTTCGAATTTTGCACAAGAATGATACAAACATGCATGGGAATTTTTTTTTCAAAATCACTAGATGCTTTTTACGAGAAGAGATCTTTAGATGCTCTCTTCGGGCCCAAAAAATAGATTCAAATTCAATTCTGAAAATTTTTGAACCCATCCAACTCCCCCCACCACGAAAATTTGACAATTCGAATTTATTACCTACAGAAAAAAATTCAAATAAAAAGGAAAAACAAAGTATTCCAACGCAAAATAAATTTTTGAAAAATGAAATAAATAATGTCAGGGTGTCTATACCAAATCAAGCAAATGAAAATTCGGATTTTCCGAACTGAAAATTCAAAAATTTCTTCACCCCCCCCTCGTGAAACACATGCCTCGAATTAATAAATTCACATAATCCTCTGCAATTTTTTAGTTTGTACCAATAAATAAAAAAGTCAATGAGAAGGTGAATATATAAATCATTATTTATGAAAATATAGAAGGGCGAAAAATCATGGCATTTTTTTATCATCACAGCTCATTAAAAAGTAAGTTTCCAAAAACTTAATATTTTACATAAATTCTGTACAAAGAATGCAAATTACCCCGAGCGTTGAGAGGTAAATTTTTTTTTGAATAATTCATAATTTAATGGACGAAGAATTATATTGTACAATGTACATTACGATCAACAAAAAATGATGAATAAAAAAATCAGATAAAAAATGTAATAATGTAGCCCGACTTGCCCGAGCGGAGCGGGGGCAAAATTTTTCAAAAAATTTATAATAAAATAAACAAAAACACACTTTTCTAAATGATTTATCTTGAGATTTTCGAAAAATTCCAAAATTCTCTGACTTTTCCCTGATTTTCCCAGACCATTAAAATTCCCTGACTTTTCCCGGTTTTCCAGTGAATGGACACCCTGTTGGATAAATTTAGCTACCCTCACCAGGATGGCCGTTTTTAAAGGGAACCACTGAAATAAAGTTGTGAGGTGACATCGAAAAAAACATGGTAAAAATATGAAATCTTTGCCTTCAGACAACCAGGAACAAAAATTTTGAAATTTTGAAATTACAAAAAATTGTTGTTTTTTTGTTAATAATTGATCTTATTCTTACTGAAGAGCAAAAAAAATGAATGTTTTGTTTTTTGGTGGAATGGTGGGCAGGGACTTTCAGTTTAATAAATAATTTTAAAATAGTTTTATCGGTAATGGGATTAGATTTTCATTCTAGATGCACATTAGACAACCGTTTCTTTTTTCAATTGTTCAAAAATTTCCTCAAAATTTCGCGATTCAAGGTTTTTTTGAAGAAATTTGGGAGCCTTGAAAAATTAAAATTCATCAGTGCTGGGTACAAAAATTATCTGAGCAATGGCAAAAAAAAACAGAAAAATTAATTTTGTTCTTTAGTAATACACGACTAAATTTCAACAAAATGACAAAAAATTCAATTTTTTTTCAAAAAATCTAAAATAAAACAGGAATTGCGTTAACATCTCCAAACGATCTAATAAAAATATCACCTCTTTGACCACCACCCTTACCGCCCTGCAGTCGGTTTTAAAATCAAGATTTTGAGAAATTGAAAAAAAAAAGTGAAAATAATCTCTGTACAGATGTAAGTATTTATCCAGAAATACCTCATTTTTCAAAATACCTATTCAGTAGGTACTTACTACAAAATCGAAAAAAAATTGAGGAGCATTCTTTTAAAATGATAATCATTAGTGTGAACATTTCAACTCACAAAACACATCAACGACGATCCATTACCCCTCAGTCTCTTCCTTCTCTATCAGATCATTCATTTTTTTCAAAATTAAGAAAAATTTTAAAAATCGGAAAAGCTGGAAAAAATTATTAATAATAATTTCTCTGGAATATAATCCTTACTGAAAATTTTTAAAATAGATTTCTTGACTGAATATCCAATACATATAGAAAAACTGTTTTTTTTTTTAATGAACTCCTAAAAAATAGGCAGCAATATCTTTTTGGGGTAAAAACGTTCATATTAAAACCATTCTTGAGAAAAAAACAACGAAAAATATTTTTACAATTTCAAATTTTTTTAGACCATGACCATTGGATAAGGCTCAGTGGAGAGGGGAAGAGTAGAGTCGATGAGAAAATGTTTTACCAAGTCGTGTTGAGGTCCAACTACCTATAAAACCACCTGTCTGCCCTTTTTGTGCCCCCCCCCCCCAAAAAAATACTAGACGATCGCTTCAGTAAACAGCTTTATTTTATTGAAAAGTTTTTGTAAGCATGAAAAAATTCAAAAAAAATGACAGATAGGAAGATTCAAAAGTTTACAAAAATTACCAATCATTTTTCTTCAGAATACCTGTACATAATGGCAGCAAATGCAAAAAAAAGACACCAAGCGAGCGACGGATGCAAAAAATAAAAACAGCAATAGTACCAAAGAAGATAATTTTCTAAAAATTCCAGCCGCCCCATAAGCGCAACTTGACTCAATATCACGAATCATCCTGTTTTTCCAGTTTTTCGAATGTTTTGCAAAGGTGAGAAAATTAATTTAAAAGAAAATTCATCAAAATAGTCAAACAAAAGTAGCTGGGTTGCAATTTCAGTCCCTAATTTCTATAGTTTAATTTTCCGTCCAATACTCGTCGTATTTGCTGAGAAATTATTTTCATCGATGTTAATAAAATTGCCTAATCGGTTTGCCGTAAATAATAATGAGACATTAAGCAAGGAGCATCGATAATGAATAAGGAGAACGAACTGAATCTGAAATATGGATGGAAGAACTTTTTAACCAGACCGATGTGTCCAAGGGGAAAAACATTTCGGGATATTTTGTCATTCATCACCGTTCTTCAAAGAAATGATTTCAATTTTATCATACCGATGTACCTGTTCCCAAATTTTTGTCTCACAGATCACAAAAAATAGTATTTCTCAAGTATTCTTAACACGAAAAATAATGTGAAAATAAAAAATGTCGATTAATTAGATTGTATCTATTTTGGATTCGTTGAAATGAATTCTTATTTCACTTCATGCAGAAAATGCTAGAATCACGAAAGAAATTGTGCTGGTTTCAACTTTCAAGTACGTACCATTAAAAAATTAAATGAGAATATGATGTCGCTGACTATAGTATTTTTTAATTAATATGCCTATCATTGCGGAGAGGGGGGGGGGGGAGAAGAGCTGAAAAATACAAAATTCTTTGTATTCATTAATATTTTGATATCCAGTTCAAATTGAAACTTTTCCAGCTGCGATGCTTGATAAGAACATATGCTAAGGAGTCCAAAACTTTGATCCCTTTCAAATTTTTATTGAAAAATCGCAAGTCGATGTTTTTCTCGAGTGAAAAAAAAACGGATTCTGAGATCTCGAGCAAAATCCTCGTTTAAATAGAATATTCAAGAGGTTCTTTGACCTGTTGGTTATTTTAAAATTTCAATCAAACTCCATAGGCAAGAAAATTACGCTAAATAAAAATTAGAATTATTAATACCTAAATTGAAAACCCAACGAAAAATTCGTGTTTTTCAGGAGATTTTCAACTCAAACTGAGCATATCCCATTTCAAACAATTAGCGAAATCAAAGGATTTCCACGGTAAAGGTTCTTCAAATGAGAAAATTTTAAGAACTGTTCAATTTTAAATCCAATGGTGATGTACAAATGAACAACAGAAAATACGAATTTTCTTCAGATGGTTTCAAGGCTTGCACACTACTTTAGTCCTGTTTTTCCATTCAATTTACGAAGAAAGGAGCAAAATGATTTATCTTGGCACTTCAGTCAACAATAACTTTCAGAAAAAACAAATTCATTGGCCATAAATAGACATTAGAATAATCATTTGGCCTCATTTTTTATGCAAAGTGAACTGGAAGTAAGAGTTTTATGAAAATTGTTTCGAAAAAATCAAAATCACACCATGAAAATTTTATCCTCCTCCCCTCCAATTGAACCCTAGACCTCCCTTCCTTGGTCTGAAATTCTGACAGTTCGAACGAATTTAATAAATCTTATAAATCGAAAATTCACAAAAATTATACAAGGTGGCCATAGAAATTTTCCAAACAAAAATCACCAGGTACTTTTTCACTACCACTACACCACTCAAAAATCTTGATAAACAATTTCACCCCCCCCCCCATTTTTTTGGTTTTGAGTTCGTCGTATTTGGATTTTCAGACACTTGAGTAAACATTTTCAAATTACGAAGCTGAAATTAGATATTAATTAGTTGACCATTATGTTTATTATTTTACATTATTTAAGGCTCGTGCTGAAATAAAAATTATTACTCAAATTTTTTCGGACTAATATTTAATACTGCCCAAAGTTTGATTATTCAGCTGGGTAAAAATATATGGAAAAATGAAAAAAAATAATAGGATAATCAGCCCTGATAGACACCTTTTCAGTTTTTAGTTAACACAATAGGGTGGGTCGAAAAACCAAAATTTTTAATTTTTGAAAAGAAACCTCACACACAAGTTGTTGACTGAGGAGACTAGAAAAATGAAATAAAAAAATTCAAAATCGATTCATATCTTCCGATCGCGCAAGAGCCTCTAATTCTTCAAAAATTGCCAAAAATTAAAATCCCAAAAAAATTAAAATTGATTAAAATTATTTTCAGAACTTATTTAGTGACTGTCTAGACCAAAAAAGCACCTTTTTTTGAAAAAATCAGTGTTTTATAATTTTTTTCCAATTTTTCTTCATTGGTGAAGAAATAGGAGAAATTTAAAAAAACCATAAAACATGGCATTTTCTACAAAAATTGTGCATTTTGGTTTAAATAGTCACTAAAAATAAGCTCTAAAATTGATTTTAATAAATTATGACTTTTTTGACAATTTTCTGAAATTTTTAAAAATCTTGAATTTTTGGCAATTTTTGACGAATTGAAGACTCTTGCGAGATCGGAAGATATGAATCGATTTCGAATTTTTTTTCTTTTATTTTTCTAGTCTCCCCAGCCAACAACTTTTGCACAGGGTTTCTTTTCATAAATCAAAAATTTTGGTTTTTCGACCCATCTATTACACAAGATTCAAATCATAACACACATTGACGAGAGAAAATTGGACAAAGCTTCGATGATTTGTTTACCATTTAATCGTAATTAAAAAAAAAACCTATGAAACAATTAAACATAAAAGTACCTAAAGCAAATGGCATGTCATAATAAACTCAATCCTAACTTAATACACAAGAACAATCCAATTTTTTTAAAAATTGATAACTTAAATTTTCAATCGGTATAAAATTACAGAATTATTCATCTTCGAGACAACTCTGATACGAATTCATCAAAATGTCAAAAACGGGATTTCGCGACACCGGTTTCGACCTCATCTCCTCTTCAGATACTTTACGACCCTTGGATAACAATCTTTTCAATTTTTTTGTTACCACTTTATCGCCGTTCAAGCACCACGTCGCCAAATCAAACAGCACCGCATCTGGAATAGATTTATCACGACGACAATTTCTGAAAAAGTTGAGTTTTACTTTGAGAAGCATTTTTTCGCAAGAGACGTATTTTTCAACGAATTCGGTCACTTTTCGAAACCAAAACGTCAATGTGCTTCGCATTTCCTTCAAGTTATCAGGACGCGTGATAATTCGATTCAAAAACTCTTTGGATTCGTGTTCGGTGAATATTTCGTCCAGGTACCGGTTGAAAATTTTCATGTTTTCGACGTTCGAACGATGGAATAGAAAATTGAACAAGTTCCTTTCTGGCATCTTCGTTAGTATCATTTTTTTCAAATCTCGAATTATCTGCTGATCTGAAGTACAAAAATCCAGATAATTCGATACTTCATCAATATGTTCGTAGCTTATCAAGTGTTCGCAATATTCCGAAATGGAATCGTAATTAATCATGACCGTATTCTTAAAAGTCTCGATTTGCTGGTCGTTTCCGATGCACAGTTTCATTATGCGATCGATAAAATTTCGTTGATTTAATTGACCGATTACCAAATAAGGCCAATGCGCGGTCAAATATTCGAATCTGCGTTCGGGATTGGACCGCGCAAGGATGTCGATGATCAATGGAAAATTCGGAGTATAAAAAAAATAGTATTCAAGGTCATTCGGATTTTCAATAAAATCGCAGATTCTTTCATCGATAATGAATTTTTTCTGACGTTCCGACGCGCTCAGCCACATTTCCCATAATAAAGAATTCACATAGCTGCGTTTCCGGTCCAAATCATTCACGTGAAGTATAATATCGGATAAATCATTGTTATCGATTAAATGCACCATACGTTTCCATACAAACAGGGCGTTTTCAAAGAATTCACAATCTTTGACCAGCGTCATCATAATTTGACGACTTCTTCTTCTAATGACAGAATCCAATTCAGAGCCAGTCAAGGTGAGAAGAAGATGCCACGTAAGTTTGGGTTTGTCAAGATCAATTATAGTATTGGCTTTAGTCAAACGTACCTCGTCATTCAACTGATTAAAAAAATATTCGATGGTTGACCATTCATCGTAGTGTTTCAATGAAGAAATTACCGAATCGAATAAAACACCACGACTATTCATGTAAAAATAGAAAAGCGGTCCCAGCTTCAGCTTCTTGCACCAGTATCTCGAAACTGCATCTCCAAACGTATGAAATTCGTCGATAAACTGGCTTACTTCTCCCTTCGTCAACGTGCTCTTCAAAGATTCGACATCTTCGACGAAACAATACGAACAAGCCAATTGGAACTTCTGCATTTTGGTCAATTTATCCCCATTCAGAAGCTTTTTGGCAGTTTGCCTGTAATTAATCGTACCGCCGGGTAACCAGACCAGTTCATCTAGCCAATCGATCATTGTATCAGCAGCCAGATTCTGGGAGAATACAGATTCGAGGTGATAAGCCCACCATTGCGTACGGGCAGTAACCATATCATCCACGAGGTCGTCGATCGTTGATTTAATACTTGGTGGCAATGAAATTCCGTCCAAATTTACTGAGTAAAAATCAAAGTCTTCGTTAGGTTCTTTACGCATCTGCTTGATCGTATCATGCATAAGATCTGCTGAGACTGATACGGCAGCCAAATCACTCAGTTCGCCAGGATTGAAATGAATCACCAGCGGTCCATCATTTGCGTTCTGATCGTAACTCATTTTAACGATATCAACGATCCGGGGATAAACCTGAAAATTCCACAATATCATCAAAATGAGCAAGTATGACTCGTACATTTCGGAAAAATAACCAAAATTGAAAAAAAAAATTAAATCAGTCAGGGTGTCTACTATCATGGTGTTTACTGGATCTGGAAAATGAAAATCAGGGTGTCTAACAAAATTTCAAAACCCCAAAACAGGACAAACAGGACCTTCAACAGGACCTTTAAAAAATCGGTTCTGATCGATTTTGTACCACCCCCCCCCCCCAAAAAAAAATCCTATTCTGGCAAAAAAAAATTGAAACGAATTTTTTCAATAATTGTTAGAAATGAGCAAAAAATTTATTTTAAAAATTCAAGGACAAGGAAGATAGAATAAAACAAATCTTATCCTGTATATAAAAAACAAGAACGAACATTAGATAGTAATACTAAAAAAAAAGTTCCAAAAAATTAGCTATTTTTTAATTTTTTTTCAATTACGATCATTTGTGACCTGGACTACTAAAAGGTACCTATAGTCACCAAAACCGATTTTTCGTTTTTGATCAATATTTATAGAAGCAAGTATGGGCCTTCCAATGACATAAACCGCAGACTCCAGATTTCATTATTTTTGCTGTAAAGTACATTAGTTTTTGCCAAGAAGCTTGATTTTAGACATATTTTCTATAAAAGTAAACTTTGAACTTCCGACTGAAATTCCCCGAAAGCATAGCTTTCTAGAAAAAAACTAATTGCACACTACAGAAAGGAAATTTTACGCTCTACAATTTATGGTCTATTCATTTTTTCCGTACAACCCTTCCTTTTCTCAGAAAATTGACTTCAAGTGACAAAAGTTTTAAAAATATGTAAAAAAAATCAACAAAAAATTGATAACTTTTGACACTTGAAGTCAATTTTCTGAGTAAAGGAAGGGTTCTACGGAAAAAATGAATAGAACATAAATTGTAGAGCGTAAAATTCCCTCTATAAAGTGCAATTCATTTTTTTTCTAGAAAGCTATGCTTTCGAGATATTTCAGTCGAAAGTTCAAAGTTCAATTTTCAAAAAGACTTGTTTTTTTGACCGAGTTTTCCTCGGTAAGTTGATTTTGGCCTGCGGTCCCTTTTGGTAGTCCAAGCCACATTTATTGAAATTTTTTTTCTATTTTGGCGGGTGGAATTTCAAAATTGTTACAAAACAGGACTTTTCACTGAAAAAGCCCCAAAACAGTACAAAAACAGGACAAACAGGACCTTTCAGCCCAAAACAGTACAAACTACAAATACAAACAGGACGAACAGGAGTTGTTAGACACTCTGAAAATTCGTGCTATTTTCGTGTTTTCCGTGCCATTTTAATACAATTTTTCGTGCTCCAAATTTGCCTAAAAAGACACCCCCCCCCCGTATACTCATTTTAAAGGAAATTTCAAGCGCTTTTTCAGCACCCCCTTGCATACTCGTTTTGAAGGTAATTTCAAGCACTTTTTTGGCACGGCATCCCCTCCCTCCTGCGTATATTCATTTTGTAGGAAATTTCAAGCACTGTTTTATTTTGATGAAATATTCTAACAAATAATAACACGGTGTCCACTATATTTCAGAAATGATTTTCCCTGACTTTTCCAGGTTTTCCAGACTAATTTTTCGAATTTTTCCAGACCTTTTAAATATGATATTCGTAAACCGACAGAGGAAAGGGGGGGGGGGTAATTTTTCTTCGAATTTTGCATAAGAATGAAACAAATTGCATGGGGTCGTAACGATTTTTTTTCAAAATCACCAGATACTTTTTACGAAATCTTTAGTTGCTTCTCTTCGGGCCAAAAAAAAAAGGATTCAAATTCAATTCTGAAAATTTTTGAACCCATCCAACTCGTCCTCACCACAAAAATTTTATAATTCGAATTTATTACCTACAGAAAAAATATTCAAATAAAAAGTAAAAACAAAGTATTACAAAGCAAAATTAATTTTTGAAGAATGAAATAAATAATGTCAGAGTGTCTACCAACTCAAGCGAATGAAAATTCAAAAATTTCTTCACCCCCCCCCCCCAAAAAAAAAAGTGAAACACATGCCTCAAATTTATAAATTCACATAATCCCTGCAATTTTTTAGTTTGTACCAATAAATGAAAAAGTCAATTTGAGTAGATGAAATATAAATCATTTTATGAAAACATAGAAATCGTGTTGAGCCTGAGCGAAGCGAGGGCAACATTTTTTGTAAAAAAGATCTTCAAAAGATAAAAATTCACCACTTTTCCCTCATTCATATTTTCCAAAAGATGGTTAATAATTTCGAATTTTTTTTCATTCCCTCCCCTTTTTTTTCAACATCGTGGTCAAGGGCAACATGCATTTCTTTTTCATCACAGCTGATTAAAAAGTAAGTTTCCAAAAACTTAAGATTTTACATAAATTCTGTAGAAAGAGTGTAAATTACCAGAAGCGTAGCGAGGTAAATTTTTTTTTGAATAGTTCATAATTTAATGGACGAAGAATTTTGTATAAAAAAATCAAAGTTGCAAAATCATTCAAAAGGCAATCATTCGATTGAAAAATTTCTTGAGGAAAATGTTGAGAATTCGTAAATTCATATGCTCTAACGATTTTTCCTTTCAAAATCACTATAGATACTTTTTACGAAATCTTTAGATGCCCCTCTTCGGGGCAAAAAAACGATTCAAATTAAATTCTGAAAATTTTTGAACCCAGCCAATTCTCTTCTCGGCACAAAAATTTGAAAATTCGAATTTATTACCCACAGAAAAAATTTTAAATAAAGAGGAAAAACTAAATATTCCAATGCAAAATTAAGTTTTGAAAAATGAAACAAATTATGCCAGGGTGTCTACCAAATTTAGCGAATGAAAATTCGGATTTTCCGGGCTGAAAATTCAAAACAAATTTCACATTTTACCCCCCCCCCCCCCTCCCCTCTCCTTCACAAAAATGAAAAATCCATGCTTCAAATTTTTTGAAAAATGTATAATAGAATAAGCAAAGAAACACTTTTCTAGATGATTTATCCTTTTTTTGGATTTCCGAAAAATTCCAGAGAAAATTCCAAAATTCCCTCACTTTTCCCAGTTTTTCAGAGAATGGCCACTCTGTCAGTTTGCAGAAGATTCGAGTTTATTACTATTTAAAAAATAACACCGATTGGGAAGAAACACGTATGGTTGAAGATTTTTTAAACACTAAGAAGTTTGAATTGGATGAAAACAGCAAGTCAAAGAAAAAATTGGTTTGAGACCCCCCCCCCCCTCTCTCATACGTGAAAGATTTTTTTGTACAGGTAAGTATAGGTACAGATACCTAATCCATATGATAAAACAGCCATGGATAGGGGAAATTAAAATTATACTGAAGAAATTGCGTAGGTAGATACTCGTACTTAATTTTCTGAAAAACACAGCTGTCCTTCAAGTGAGTATGTACCTTTACCTTCATAATAATATCGCGCTTTGGGATGGCATGGCACAGAGAATATTCTCAAGCCGAAAAATGAGAATAAGTTTCATAGATCTCATTTTTGCTCTAGTGCCAATATTTGGCTGTAGGTGAGTTGATTCGTAATAAAACATTCATGTGAAAAGATGGGCGAATTGATTCTCATTTGGGGGGAGGGGTGTACCAATTCCCACTTTTTCTCAAAAAATTCTTTCAACTCTGAATTTTTGACTCGAAATATTTTCCAAGATTTTTTTTCAAATATTTCTTAAAATAATAATAATTTTTTACTTTGAATTTTTTCTCAAGTATTTTCAATACCGAAATTTTCTTCGACATAAAATTTTCTTAGATTTTTTGTTTCTACTATTTTCGAATTTAAAAAAAAATATTTTTAATCATGAAATTTATCTCGAATTTTTTTCTAAATAATATAAATTTTTTCCGATAGGTATTTTTTTTCTATTTAAAATTTGTTTGTGTTTTTTTTCGAACTCCCAACTTCTTTTTTTTCAATTTTTTCAGCTCTAAAAATTATTTCCATGAAATTTAAAAACAGTTCTTTAGAATTTAAAGCTGATATTTACAGATTTTGAAAAAGTTTCAAATTGGATAAAAATAGTGAACTGAAAATGAGGAAAAAATATGCATGAAATTAAATAATATCTAATAATGTTCAAGCTGGGAAAAAAATTTTGGGTGTTGAAACCGAAAAATGTTTTGAGAAAAAAAATTGAAGTTGAAAGAAATTTTCAATTTTTGAGAGACAATTTTAATGTCGAAACAAATATTTTTGAAAAAAATGTAAAGGTAAGCAATTCTGAAAAAAATTCAGGCTGAAAAAATGTTGAAAAAAATATAAGGGATTGAAAAAAGTTGGAAAAAAATTAGAGTTGACTTTATGGACTAAAAACTAATTTGAGAGCAATGATCCACAGCTTCAGGGATACGTCCGGTCCGGACACCTTGGATTTTTCAGCTTGCTGTCTTACTATACCATAAATAGAATGTTGATAATACTGTAAGTATACGAACCTATTTTTGATTTTTACCAAACAATTTGCCATTTCTATGGAAAATCATCATATTAATAGGCCATTTTTGCGATTTTCAAAAGTTCCATGAAAATCGAAAAATCAACTTCGGCTGCCGAAAATTCAATTCAGTAACATATTTTTCTTTTGCAAAGTACATTTCTTCTGGGATAATGTGTGTAGGTAACATGCTCTTTCAATGCGTTAAACTTCGGCTCAATTGGAGAGAACGCTTTGAAAAGGTCTTTTGTTGGTAGGTATTAGGTAAGTACGAGTATCGATGAATAATTTTTTCTCAAAATAATCACCAGTCAATACATAGTTTTGTAATAATATTCCATTTTCTAAACTGAAAATGGGGGTTTTCAACCATTTCCACGAAAAATATCCCAATTAAGATCATTTCAAGAAAATTATTCAAAATTTTTCAAGATTTTTTGCAGAAAGTATCAAGAAAATGGGTAAAAATTTAAGAAAATTGAGTTTAAAAATCGGATAAAGACAACGAAACGCTGCAAATGCTCTTCCAAAGCACAAGCATAACTTCTAAATTTATTCTCATTTTCTCTTCCTATAACTACCTATTCAACCTTGAAAGAAGTTCAACACAATCCATTCAAGTGGAAACCATTTCTTTACTTTCAATTCAGAAGCAATTTCCGAATCGAAATGCGGTGCTTTTTGAAAATTTTCGCAACACTTCCGATGAGCCATTTTCTATCACCTTTCCTCTCTCCCAAAAAATTAACTCAAGCCTAATATTAAAAAAAAATCTAACATTTGCAGACATGCTCAAGTTCCTTTAATATCAAGAAAAACAAATTCAAAAATTAATTAAAAATCATTCACTCAGAGTTAGTACAGAAATTAGAAATTAAAATCGTACTTTTCTCATCTTCAAAATCACACTAAACGTGAAAAAATAAAAAATCTGCATATGGTATTGGAGGGATAAAGGGAAAATATCACCTTTCAATTCATACAGACGTTAAATTCAGTAGAGAAATTCAAAAAAGAAAATAAGATAAAATTTCAAAAAAATCATAATCATTTTTCAATCATTAAAATACAAAAAATTGCGAAATTTCACGACAAAGAAATACGTACAATACAAATGCCACACCACATCGAATCACAACTACATCAAAAAACGTTACAATTCGAGAAAAATTCATCATTAAAATCTTACAAGAAACGCAATTAGAATTAATTATTCTCAAATTCGGTCGAGAACGATTCCACGAACAGTTCAAAAACAGAATTTCCCGATTCAGGCGTCATCTCGACATCAGATACTTTACGAACCCTGGGTGACAATTTTTTGAACTTTTTCGCCACAACATGGTCGCCGTTGAAGCACCACACCGTCAAATCGAAAAACACCGAATCTGAAAAATCCTCTTCGGTTCGATAATTTTGAAAAAAATCGTGTTTCACTTTGAAAAGATCTTCCTCGGAGGATACGTATTTTTCGACGAATTTTACCACTTCTTGAAACCAATACGTCAATTTTCCGCGCAGTATCTTCAAGTTACCAGGACGCGTGATAATTCGATTCAAAAATTCTTTGGATTCGTGTTCGGTGAATATTTCGTCCAGGTACCGGTGAAAATGTTTTACGCTTTTGGCGCCCGAATGATGGAATAGAAAATTCAACAAATCTTCTTCCGGCATCTTCATTATTATCATTTTTTTAACATCTCGATTCACCTGCTGATCCGTAGTACAAAAATCCACGTAGTTCGATACTTCCTCAATTAATCCGTGAATTATCAAGTATTCGCAATATTCCGAAATGGAATCGTGATTAACCATGATTGTGTTCTTGAAAGTGTCGATTTGTTGGTCGTTCTCGAAGCACAGTTTCATTATCCGATCGATAGATTTCCTGTTATGCAACTGACCTATTACCAAATATGGGTAATGCGAGGTCAAATATTCGTATCTGCGTTCCGGACCCGAACGCGAAAGCAAATCGATGATCAGTTGGAAATTCGGAGTATGAAAAAGATTGTTCTCGTTGGCGTCGAAATCTTCAATGAAATCGCAGATTTTTTCGTCGACGATGTACTTTTTCTGGCGTTCCAATGTGCCAAGCCACATTTCCCACAATAAAGGGTTCAAAAAATCGCGATCGTACTTCGAATCATTTAAGTGAATTATGATATCAGCCAAAGCATCGTTGTCGATTAAATGCACCATACGTTTCCAGATCAACACAGCGTACTCGGAGCACCAACGTTCTTTCACCATTGTTATCATAATCTGACGACTTTTCTCTCCAATCACAGAATCCAATTCGGAACCAGTTAATAAGAGAAGAAGATGCCACGTAATCTTTGGCTTGTCAAGATCGATAAAATCATTGACTTTACGTACGCGATCCTCGTTATTCAACTTATTGAAAAAATATTCGACAGCCGACCATTCGTCGTAGTGTTTCAACGAATCAATCGCGTTATTCAATAGAAAAGCAAGATCGTCGGCGTATAAGTAAAAACGCGGTCCCAGCAGCAGCTTTTTATACCAATATCTCGAGATCAAATCCTTAGAATCACCATATCCACCAAGTGTGTGATTTATTTCTGCATTCGTCAACGTTTCCTTCAAAGATTCGACATCTTCGACGAAACAATACGAACAAGCCAATTGTAACTTCTGCACGTTGGTCAATTTTCCACAATTCAGCAGCTTTTTAGCAGTTTGCCTGTAATTTATTGTGCCTTCGGGTAACCAAACTAGTTGATCTAGCCAATCAATCATCGTATCGGCAGCCAGACTCTTTAAAAATACACATTCGTGGTGATAAGCCCACCATTGTGTTCGAGCATCAGTCATACCACATTCCACGAGTTGGCTGATCGTTGATTTGATATTCGCTGGTAATGAAATTCCATTCAAATCCACCGTATAAACACCAAACAATTTCCCACGAGCTTGACGCATATTTAAAATTCTATGATGCATAAGAGCAGCTGCCGATGATACTGTAGCCAACTCAGATAAATTGCCAGGATTGAAACGAACCGCCAGAGGCCCATTATCTACGCCACAATCGGAGCTCATTTCTTCGATATTCATGGTCCGACAATGGAATACCTGAAAATATTCCAAATTATCATCAAAATTTGGAAAAATTACCGAAATTGAGAAATAATCGAATCAGTCAACACAGAAACCTCGGAGGGGTAAAAATGACGAGTATTGGAAAAAACTGATTCGGGAGGACCTTCAATACCATAAATGATCAATTCGTTGTAAGTATAGGTAATTTGGTAAAAAGAGTACACACAGAAGATGAATACAATAGTCAATCAGAAATCAGATTAAGATTCTAAAAATGATATGTAGCTGGCTCATTCTATGTCAACTCGACCAGGTTTTGACCTTGGGTCTTCCGATTTCGCTCAAATTTTTTTTACGAGTTCTCCTTGGTGGTCTAATGAAGGAATCAGCGTCATTCCGATCCTAATCCTTCAGGGGGGGGGTGGCCCTTGTAATTTTCGTATAATGGTATTTTTTTTAGAAATTGCTCAACTTTGAAAGAGCATATCTCGAGATTGGTTAGGTCTAAGATAAATCTGTTCATGCTGTTTTGTAGAGAATTGAAAGGAGATTCAAAATTGATAATCACTTTTTGAAAAGTTCAAAGTTGAGCTTTTGTGATGGAAGCTCAACTTTCATGATAAGTACAAAAGATGAAGGGCCTCATTAAAAAATCTGAAAAAATTACTATGAAGAGAACTTTTAATGTGTTTTTCAACTAATTACTTTTCAAGATGGGATCTCAATACCCCTGGGGGGCACAGGGGTCCTAAATTTTGGTCAAAATTCAAAAAAATGGAAAAAGTGAAGTAATATCGAGGGCTAAGAGCACAAAGGTTGTATCTGCCATGAAAAATATTTCGAAAAAGTTGAAATTGATAAGGCTTTCACAGTGTTATAATTTTTTTATTTTTCGAAATTCCCTTTTCTGCAGTTGCTGCATACTACACAGCTACTACAGAAAAAGGAATTTCGTAAAATAAAAAAATTACAACACTGTGAAAGCCTCATCAATTTCAACTTTTTTGAAATATTTTTTATGGCAGATACAACCTTTGTGCTCTTAGCCCTCGATATATCGATTTCTACTAATTCGAAGGCGCTGAGTTCGAATATGTGCTTAGTTTTTTCATTCGACCCCTCTGAACCCCCTATCAGCCCCCTAATGAGGTCAAAATTCAAAAAAATGAAAAATAACGTATGACGTGTCGTTTGTTAGGTTTTTGAGGGCGCTGAGTTCGAATATTTGCTTATTTTTGGGATTCGACCCTTAAGTTCTCCCCTAGCCCCCAATTTTGAAAAAACACATTGATTTTTTAAATGATTTAGTAATTTTGGATTCAACGTGGAGAACGAAGCAGACGGATCGAGAAAGTAAGTTGATAATCGAGCTCAGCACCCTCGAATTAGTAGAAATCGATATGACACATGCTATTTCCGATTTTTTGCATGTGTTTTTTCAAAATTGGGGGCTAGAGGGGCACTGAAGGGTCGAATCTCAAAAATAAGCATATATTCGAACTCAGCGCCCTCAAAAACCTAACAAACGACACGTCATACGTTATTTTTCATTCTTTTGAATTTTGACCTCATTGGGGGGCTGATAGGGGGGTTCAGAGGGGTCGAATGAAAAAACTAAGCACATATTCGAACTCAGCGCCTTCGAATTAGTAGAAATCGATATATTACTTCACTTTTTCCATTTTTTTGAATTTTGACCAAAATTTAGGACCCCTATGCCCCCCAGGGGTATTAAGATCCCATCTTGAAAAGTAGTTAGTTGAAAAATACATTAAAAGTTCTCTTCATAGTAATTTTTCAGATTTTTTAATGGGGCCCTTCATCTTTTGTACTTATCATGAAAGTTGAGCTTCCATCACAAAAGCTCAACTTTAAACTTTTCAAAAAGTGATTATCAATTTTGAATCTCCTTTCAATTTTCTACAAAACAGCATGAACAGATTTATCTTAGACGTAACCAATCTCGAGATATGCTCCTTCAAAGTTAAGCAACTTCGCAAAAAATCCCAATTATACGAAAATTACAAGGGCCACCCCCCACCCCCTGAAGGATTGGGATCGGAATGACGGTGATTCCTTCATTAGACCATCGAGGAGAACTCGTAAAAAAATTTTGAGCGAAATCGGAAGACCCAAGGTCAAAACCCAGTCGAGTTGACATAGAATGAGCCAGCTGACTTTCCAGTACAAGGTGTCCACTATATCTCAGAAATCATTTTCCCTGACTTTTCCAGGGTTTCCAGATTAATTTTTCAAATTTTTCCAGAACCTTTTAAATATGATATTCGTGAACCAGAGGAGGGGGGGCGTAATTTTTCAAGGGATGTACTTACATTCCGAATTTTGCACAAGAATGATACAAATAAGGGTAAGGTTGCCATATTTCGACCACTTTTTTTCAAACTTCCACCAATCGAAGACTTTTTGAGGTAGAAACGTCGAAAATGGCTTAAAAAATACCTTGATCCTTCCTCTACCACTCCCTAAAATTTTGAGCCGATACAATCATTTTTTGTATTTTTTGCAATTTTTTTTGTGAGGGAACTCAAAAATTGATTTTGAAATTTTGGGTTCCTAATTTCGACCACCAGCTGATTTCGCCCGCATAGAGCGGAATTTACCCGAAAAGAATTTTTTCATATTCTTCTTTCACAGATAAACAAAATGAGACCGAAACGACAACCCTACAGCCAAAACTCGCGGAGAAAATCAGAAAAAACAAAATCGCATCCAAAAAACAGATTACATAAGATAGTACAGCTGGTCGAGATTAGGGCGGGCGCCCCAAAGAATTTGAACTTAGGTGAAAATTTTTGTTGCGTACCTCCAGTTGTTTTCAAAAACGATGATTTTATCAAAATCTGACACCATGCCCCATCACAATTCACAATTATTTGGTAGAATTTATTTAAAAAAATTATTCATAATTTGAGAAAGAATATGTGCGTAAAAAAATTTTTTCACCTATACGATTTCGTTTTTTTTTAATTTTCTCCGCCAATTTTTCCTATAGAGTTGTGATTTCGGTCTCAACTTGTTCATCTGTGAAAAAGGAAGTAGATTGCGTCCATAGCGGCCGAAATCGGCCGGTGGTCGAAATTAGGAAGCGGTCGAAGTTAGGGCACTTTACTCTGACATCGAATTTTTTTTTCAAAATCACTAGGAACTTTTTACGCAATTTTTAGATGCTCCTCTTTGGGTCAAGAAAAAATATTCAAATTCAATTCTGAAAACTTTTGAATTCATTCAACTCCCCCTCCCTACGAAAATTTGAAAATTCGAATTCATTACCTACAGAAAAAATTTCAAATAAAAAGGAAAAATCAAGTATTCCAACGCAAAATTAAGTTTTGAAAATGAAATAAATTATGCCAGGGTGCCTACCAAATCAAGTGAATGAAAATTCGGATTTTCCGAGCTGAAACTTCAAAAATTTCTTCCCCCCCCCCAAAAGAAACACATGCCTCAAATTTATAAATTTACACAATCTCCAAAAAAATTTTAGTTTGTACCAATACATAAAAAAGTCAATGAGGAGGTGAAATATAAATCATTTTATGGAAATATAAAAATCGTGCTGAGCCCGCGTGAAGCGAGGGCGAAAATTTTTGCAAAAAAAGATCATCAAAAGATATTTTTTCCTCATTCATGTTTTCTAAAACATGATCAATAAATTCGAATTCTATTCTATCCCCTCCCCTTTTTTACAACATTTTCTCATCACAGCTCATCAAAAAGTTTCCAAAAAACGTGAGATTTTAATTTTTGAACAAATTCTGTAGAAAGAAAGAGTGATGGACAAAGACATGCATTTTGAATATCAAATTTATTGTACATTATGATCAACAAAAAATTATGAATAAAAAATCAGATACTTATAAGATGCAATAATTTGGCTCGAGCGGAGCGAGGGCGAAATTTTTTGAAAAATTTAGACTAAAATAAGCAAAGAAACACTTTTCTAAATGGTTTATCCTTTTTTTAGATTTTCGAAAGATTCCAGAGAAAATTCTAAAATTCCCTGACTTTTCCAGACCATCAAAATTCCCTGACTTTTCCCGGTTTTCCAGAGAATAGACACCCTGCAGTACATTATATTCTGTATCATATCATCAATCGCCCGATTGAATTTCTCCGAGTAAATTCTAATCGAAATTTTCTTGGATAATAAATGCAAATAGAAAATATGAAGATAAAAAAAAAATTGAAGGAATCAATAAAGTTGGAAAAATTTTCAATACTCGAATTTTATCCAATTTTGAAATGTAAATTTTCTTGAAATTTTCCCATTTTTTAAATTTCTTCCAAATCGAAATTTTTTCAATAATTTTAAAATTTTTCCACTATTTCTTTTTAAACATATTTTCTACCTCTTATTTTTCTGGGATTTGTTAAAAAATTATTCACACAGATTAAAAATATTTATTGTATTTTCATTTTTCTCCTCCATCACATTTTTTATTCAGGTGAGTGTTTACTTGAAATACCTGAGATTTCATTTCCTACCCACCATTCTCCTGGCTCCATTTCAGACAACCCACCTATTCAAGGGATGGGGTGAGAGTAGTCTTAATCGATTGTACTCGGTTTGTGCTCTCATGTGCTGGTTTATTTTCGTTTGTGCTCCCCCCATCGATTGTCCCAATATGTTCATTTCAATTTTTTTTAGTGGTACCTACTCGATTATATTGAAAAAATGAAGTTTGACAGACGATTCATGGAACACCCTGTATGTGGTCTAGATAATTAAACATTTTAATAAACTTCGTAATTTTTTCGCGACTTCATTTAAGAAAATCAGTAAGTATACCACTTAAGATCATTTCAACAAAATTTTTTCAAATTTTTTACGACTTATTTTCGACAAGTTTTAAGAAAATGGAGAAAAATTTAAGAAAATAGAGTTTAGAAATTGGATACGAACAAAGAAAGGCTGCAAATGCTCTTTCGAAGCCTAGACATAACTTTTGAATTTTGTTCGCTTTTTCCCTTCCCATAATTACCTATTCAATCTCGAAAGAAGTTCAACACAATCCACTCAAGTGAAAACCATTGCTTCATTTTTTCGAATCGAAATGCAGGACTTTTTCAAAATTTTTGCAATACCTTCGATGGGATACATCCCATCGCCCTTTCCTCCTTTCCCAACAAAATTAACTATCGCCTAATATTAAAAGATAATCTTGCAGACATACTCAAGTTCTTTCAATAGGTACAAAGAAAAATAAACAAGATGGAAAAATCCAAAATTTCATTTAAAATTATGAAAAAGGATTCACTCAGGGTTCATACAAAAATTAAAAACCAAAACTTGGAACTTTTTTCATCTTCAAAGTCATACTAACTATAAAAACCTGAAAATTTTAAATGAAGTATTGGAAAAAAAAAGGGGGAAATATTCTTCCTTCATAAACACCTGCCAGTTCACACATACGATAAATTCAGTAGAGAGATTCAAAACACCTGGAAAACTGGATGGAATTTCAGTTATTCATTATAATTTTTCAATCATCAAAATACAAAAGAAAAGATTACGAAATTTTACAACAAAAAAATACATACATTCAATCGAAACTACATCGAAAAACTTCACAATTCGACAAAAACTTACCACCGGAATTAAAAAAATTTACAAGCGATTTCAGAATTATTAATCCTTATGAAAGGACAAAAACCATTTCAAAAAAGTTTCGAAAACAGGATTTATCGATTCAGACGTCATCTCCACATCAGATACTTTACGAACCCTGGGCGACAACTTTTTGAATTGTTTCGCTACAGCTTTGTCACCGTTGAAGCACCACGCCGTCAAATCGAAAAACACCAACTCTGAAAAATCCTCTTCTCTTCGATAATTTAGAAAAAAATCGTGTTTCACTTTGAGAAGATTTTCTCCGGAAGATACGTATTTTTCGACGAATTCTGTCACCCCTCGATACGAATAATTCAATTTTCCGCGCAGTGTCTTCAAGTTATCAGGATGTGTGACAATTCGATTCAAAAATTCTTTGGATTCGTGTTCGGTGAATATTTCGTCCAGGTACCGGTTGAAATTTTTCATGTCCTCGACGTTCGGATCATGGAATAGAAAATCAAACAAGTCTTCTTCCGACATCTTCGTTAATATCATTTTTTTTAAATCTCGAATTATCTGCTGATCTGAAGTACAAAAATCCAGATAGTCGGATACTTCATTAATATCTCCGTAGCTTATCAAGTATTCGCAATATTCCGAAATGGAATCGTAATTAATCATGACTGTGTTCTTAAAAGTCTCTATTTGTTGGTCATTGCCGATGCACAGTTTCATTATTTGATCGATGAAATTTCTGTTATGCAACTGACCTAATATCAAATAAGAGTAATGTGAAGTCAAATATTCGTATCTGCGTTCCAGATCCGAACGTGAGAGCAAATCAATGATCAGTGGGAAATTCGGAGTACGAAAAGGATTGTTCTCGTTGTCGTCGAAATTTTCAATGAAATCGCAGATTCTTTCGTCGACGATGAACTTTTTCTGGCGTTCCAATGTGCCGAGCCAAATTTCCCACAATAAAGGGTTCGAATAGTAGCGATCGTAATGCAAATAATTTATGTGAATTAAAATATCAGCTAGAGCATTGTCGTCGATCAAATGCACCATACGTTTCCAGATAAACACGGTGTACTCGAAGTACCGACGTTCTTTCACCATAGTTTTCATAATTTGACGACTTTTCCCTCTAATTACCGAATCTAATTCGGAACCGGTCAATGCGAGAAGAAGATGCCACGTAATCTTGGGCTTGTCAAGATCCATATAATCGTTGATTTTACGCGAACGACTCTCGGTATTCAACTGATTGAAAAAATATTCGACGGCCGACCATTCGTCGTAATATTTCAACGAAGAAATCACGTGATTCAATAGAATAGCACGACCGTTGACGTACAAATTGAAAAACGGTCCCAGCTGCAGCTTATTATACCAATATCTCGAGATTGAATCTTTAAAAACATGATATCCACCGAGTGTGTGATTTATTTCTGCATTCGTCAACGTTTCCTTCAAAGATTCAACCTCCTCGACGAAACAATACGAACAAGCCAATTGGAACTTCTGCATTTTGGTCAATTTTCCACAATTCAGCAGCTTTTTAGCAGTTTGCCTGTAATTTATTGTACCTCCGGGTACCCAGACCAGTTGATCTAGCCAATCGATCATTGCATCGGCCGGCAGACTCTGTAAAAATACACATTCGTGGTGATAGGCCCACCATTGTGTCCGAGCATCGATCATATCACATTCCACGAGTTGGTTGATCGTCGATTTAATACTCGGTGGTAATGGAATTTCATCCAAACCTACCGAATAAATATAAAGTAATTTCCCACCAGCTTGACGCATATTCATAATTTTATGATGCATAAGGGCAGCTGCCACTGATATTGTAGCCAAATCAGTTAATTTGCCAGGATTCGAATGAACCACCAGAGGTCCATCATCTGGGTTCTGATCGTAACTCATTTTAACCATATCAACGATCCGAGGGAAAACCTGAAAATTCCACATTATCATCAAAATAGGTACGACTTATGCTGTTTGGAAAAATTATCGAAATTGAAAAATAATCGAATCAGTTAATAGAACACAGAAGATTCAGAAAGATAAAAATGGCAGATTCAAGAAAAAAAAATGATTGGAGAGGACGTTTAATAAATATTAGATTTTTGTTACAAGGTAATTTGGTACAAAGAATACACGATAAAGAAGTACAACAGCCAACCAAGTCTTTCAAACACATCACACTCTGCATCATACATACGTATATGTAGGTATCGGGGTGTCCAAAAAAATCTCAAAACCAAAATGCAGGACCTTTTTAAGAATCTCAGCAAGACTTTTTCAAAATATCAATGTATCTTTTATCCCCCCTCCTCGATGAAAAATTCGGAAACCTGATAAGAAGACTAATTTTTTTTTAATAATAATTTAAGAGAATTTTTTTTAAAATCATGATAAAATGCAGGAAAAAGACTTCTGATGATTTATTCTTCTCAATTTTTACGAAATTCCAGCAAAAATTTCAAAATTTCCCGACTTTTCTTGATTAAAATTCTCTGACTTGTCCAGTTTTTTCAAGTTTTCCAGGAAGTGGACACAATGTTGACCATTTAATGTCGTTTAAATTCAAAACATTTTCCATGCATGTTCAATTTTCGTTAAAGATATAGGGTTTCAAATTTGAAAAACTTAGGACTTTTTAGAACCAGAAGGACTTTATAGCAAAATACAGGACTATTCAGGACCAGCAGGACTTATTAGACAACCTGTGTATCTTCAATCGCTCTTTTCTCACATTTTACACAGTTTTCGAGTATTTGGTGCAGAAGAGAAAATTTTTTCGAGTAAATTCCAATTAAAATGATTTTAGGTAATAAAGTGTAAGTGTAGATAATCCCCCCCCCCCAAAAAAAGAGATCTGAAACTTGTTCGCGTCAGTTTTGAACAATTTATACTTAAAAATGTATTTTTTCAATTTCCATTGATCAAAAGCATAATCTGATCAGATCTACTCAAATGTAGCCAATTTCTCAATATGATCAGTTCTCATCAGATAAGATGAATTCACATCAGCTCCAATGGCGGAGAAAAGGACAGGCAGGGTAGATTTTGAAAAAAAGCTTAAAAAACCAATACCTAATTTGAATTCAGCAGGTCAAAATACCCCGATTAACACCCTTTTGTGTAAATTGATTTTTTTCTGTTAATTTTACACCATATTCAAAGAAAAAGTTGGTAAAAGCATTCTAACTCCATTCAACACGTACAATTTCAGCGATTTTCAGCAAAATTCAATTTACGATGTATCACGAAAAAGCTGAAGAAATTTTCTTCAAAATGAGACAAAAAACGATTAAAGGCGAAATTTTGAAGATTTTTCCAAAAAATGTGATCTTTTGACATTTGAGTTCAACTTTAAGTAACTTCGGTATATTTTCAGAGCCACGGAGTCGGTATAAAAACGCGTCTTATTTAACCTGGTCCCTAAAATAATAGATGGAATTCTATTTTTTTTCGAAAGGTCAATTTTCAAAGAGAATTTTTTTGGGCGTCTAATTTCGACCCCTCTAAAAATTTGTTACAAAAACATTGAAAACGTCGTACAAACGCATATGGTATATTTCGATTTTTTTATGAAAAATTACGCGTTCAGGCAATAAGAACAGTTTTCTAACTTGACTGGAAATTGAGTTAATGGTTTTTTTGTGACAGTCACTCAATTTAAAAATTTTTAGACCCCAAAAATTTGTTAATAATCAAAAAATTTTTCAACTTTTGAAGTTAACATTTAATAACTCTGCATTTTCACGCATATTATCGGGTGTTGAATGGAGTTAAAATGCTTTTACTAACTTTTTCTTTGAATATGGTGTAAAATTAACAGAAAACAAGCGAGGTCCGGGGGGACCTGGCAAGAGGGTTCCCGGAAAACGGAATAACTATCACAAGACAAATTTTGTTTCGTTTGAGCTGTGGCGCTGTGGGACACTTGTTTTTTCAAAAAAAAAAAATGAAACAGGTACCCTACCTAAAAATTCAAAATTAGAATAATTAATGCTTGAAAAAATTCGAGGTTAGAATTCTTGAATCTTGATGATACGTATTCGAAATTGGGATAAATAAATATTGGGTAAATAAATTGCATAAAATATTGAGAAAAATTCGAAAGTAGAAAAATCAGAACTTCGAAAACTTGAAAATGAAAACATTGAAAACCAAAAACGAAAAACCCCAATTTTTTCAAAATTATTACAATAATTAATGCTTGAGAAAATTCGAGGAGAATTCTTGAATCTTGATGATACGTATTCGAAATTAGAATAAATAAATAATTAAATACTGAGTAAATTACATAAAATGTTGAGAAAATTCAAAAGTAGAAAAATCAGAATTTCGAAAACTTGAAAATGAAAACATTGAAAACCAAAAACGAAAAACCCCAATTTTTTCAAAATTTTACAATAACGTTGAGAAACAATTTTTTTGTTTTTGATTTTTATCAGCATAAAAGGTACCTATTTAACTATTTTAACTAGGTTTTCGGATCTATATAGATCTTTGGTGGGATGATGGACAACCTTAGTAAAATTAAAATGTTTCAATTTTATTAAAGACGAAAAGAGCACAAACAAAAAAAAATCAGAAATGAAAACCAAAAATTTTCCGTTTTTGAAACCCTGAAAATTGAATGATTTCATTTCGACTTCGACTTCAATAAAAAGAAATCTCTCGTTCTCTCCTCTGATTGGTTAATTGGCGCGATGATGAAGTTTACTTTACATCGCACCAGATCGCACTGTTGTCGTGCTGAAGAAGAAGAACCGTCTGGAAGAACCGAGGTCATTTTAATAGGGTCCCCACCGGAAGGCGGGAACCCTAAAAATCAATTTACACAAGTTTGAACTTTGAAAAAAAGTTGTATTTCCTTCCAATCTTTGGAATTTTTTTTCTCGAAAATACGAAATAACGTCACCTCAATTTTTTAATATAGGTATTAATCAGCATGTAAAGTTGTACTTTACAGATTTTTTTCAGAATTTTTGGCGGTTGACATCATCGAGAAATGTCATTTTTCCACTTTTACAGCTGATTTTTCGTGTTAAAAAAAGTGGCAACACTGATTTTCAAAAAATCGTCAAAACGCTCTTCAAAGGTCCTACACATTAGAAAAAGTTTCAACTTTCAACTCATCATGGTTTTCGAGTTATCCACACCCCAAATTTACCATATCCAACTTTACCTCAAAACTTTAAATGCTCGTGGCAGCCCTCCAAAAAGACTTTGAGATCTGCGGTTTGCGGCATTCGTCATCTCTCATCGAGGTCTACCCACATAAAAAAAATGAAAAAAATCGCCGACCCCACCTACCACTTTGCGTACGAACTGACGTGGAATGACCCATTTCTCTGGAATTTATTGAAAATTATTCAAGAAATTCGATGGCCACAGAGCACAGATTATAAAATATTTATTGTATTTTCAAAGGATTGACATGTGACCTATGGAAGTGGGGTAGAATTTCGCTAGAAATTCAAAAATATCATCCAAAACTTTTTTTGAGCAACTGTTGAGAATTTTCGAGCCTCAAATTGAATCAATTTTTCAGTATTTTCAAAGAATTGACATGTAACCTATGAAAGTATTAGGGTAGAATTTCGCCAGAAATTCAAAAATACCATCCAAATTTTTTTTGAGCATCTTTTGAGAATTTAAAGCTTTTAATTTAGTAAATTTTTAGATAGACCTATCACGGATTAAAATTTCATTGAGAAACCAAAAAATCAAATCGAATAATTTTCTGAATGAAATTAAACCCGCTTATTTTTTCAACTGAATGTAATTGATTTTAATTTCCTATTTTATTATTTTTTTTATTAGTTTAGTTTGTTCATTTTTTGGCATTCCAATGAAATATTTTGCACTTGAGATTACTCAAACATGAAAGTTGTTTAAAAAAGTTTTGGATTACATTTTAAAACCTTGGGCGAAATTTCATCCCTTTTTCGTAGGCCACATGTCATTTTTTTTTGAAATTAATCAAAAATTGATTCAATTTAAGGCTAAAAATTCTGAAAAGTTGCTCAAAAATTTTTTGGATGGTTTTGTTGAATACTGGCGAAATTCTATTTCACTTTCACAGGTTACATATCAATTTTTTGAAAATACTCAAAAATTGATTCAATTTGAGGCTCCAAATTCTCAAAAGTTGCTCAAAAAAAGTTTTGGATGATATTTTTGAATTTCTGGCGAAATTCTACCTCACTTTCATAGGTCACATGCCAACTTTTTGAAATTAATCAAAAATTGACTCAATTTAATGCTCAAAATTCTCAAAAGTTGCTCAAAAAAATTGGATGTTTTTTTTGAATTTCTAGCGAAATTCTACCCCACTTTCATAGGTCACATGTCAATCCTTTGAAAATACTCAAAATTTGACCCAATTTGGGGCTCAAATGGGTTAAAATTGCTCAAATTTAATTTTCATCAATAATTTTGTTCTGCTCGTGAAATTTTAACCCATTTTGATATGTCGCAACCCAAGTTTCAGATTTTTTTCATAACTTATTTTTTTAACAAAGGGGGAGAAATTCGCGTGTTTTCAAAACTTTGAAATTCCACCACGGCCTATTGTGCCCACAGTTTTCTTCAAACTTTGGCTCATTGGAAGCGGAATGAACCCAAGAATACATTGCGTTTGATTTTTTTTGTTCAGCATACCACATAACGCCTGCAGAGGCATTATTGTGCCAAAAATGATCGAATTTGGCAAAAAATCGCACATTAGGGGGCCCAGCACCTCATTGTGCCCGTGACCCAAGGGTTGTGACATATATTTGGAATCGGGGAAGTGTCTGCTACCAGAATGTGAAAAAATTTTTTGTCCAAAGTCAAATTTAAAAATTGAGAAAAAAGGGGGGTTTTCAGGCCTCAGCTCCCCTATTATGCCGGGGCAAAAATCCAAAATTCGGTTTTTTGGGACTACGGGACCCTACCTACGATAAACCAACTGATTTTTTTGTCCAGTGAAAATGCACACTAATTTCGATTTCTAGAGCACTTTTTGCCTCCTGGACTGTAGACTATTATTTCATGTTAGACAAGATAAATATGTATAAATGTAGAAGCATTAGCACATTAGCAGATCACCAATATAATGACTATTTAGCCCGATCGAAGCAAGGGCGAAATTTTGTTTGCAGAATTATTATAAAAACAGCGAAATTCCAAATTGATTTCTCCTTCCGAATTTTAAAAAAATTCCCGTGAAAATTCCAAAATTTACGATTTTTCCAGATTTTTCAAACAATAGACACGATTTTCTCTTTTCCAAAAGAATTGAAATTTTTTGGAAAATCCCAATCCTTTCCCCAAAAAAATTAATTCTGACCTAATATTAAAAGATAATCTTGCATACATACTCTAGTTCTTTCAATACGAAAAAAAATAAACAAGATAAAAAAAATCTCAAATTTCATTTAAAATTATGAAAAAAAATTCACTCAGAGTTCGTACAGAAATTAAAAACCAAAACTTGGAACGTTTTTCATTTTCAAAGTCATACTAACCATAAAAATCTGAAAAATTTAAATGAAGTATGTATTGGGGGAAAACTGGAGGAATATTCACCCTTGATAAACACCTTTCAGTTCACACAGACAATAAATTCAGTAGAGAGATTCAAAATAGAAAACTAGATAAAATTTCAATTATTCATAATAATTTTTCAATAATTAAAATACAAAACATTGCGAAATTTTACGACAAAGAAATACGTACAATACAAATGCCATACCATAATATACAATCACAACTACATGGAAAAAATTAACAATTCGATAAAAATTCACCATTGAAATACGTTAAAATTTAACAATCAATTTCAGAATTAATAATCCTCACAATTCGACAAGAACGATTCCAAAAAAGTTTCAAAAACAGGATTTGTCGATTCAGGCGTCATCTCCATATCAGATACTTTACGAACCCTGGGCGACAACTTTTTGAATTGTTTCGCTACAGCTTTGTCACCGTTGAAGCACCACGCCGTCAAATCGAAAAACACCAACTCTGAAAAATCCTCTTCTCTTCGATAATTTAGAAAAAAATCGTGTTTCACTTTGAGAAGATTTTCTCCGGAAGATACGTATTTTTCGACGAATTCTGTCACCCCTCGAAACGAATAATTCAATTTTCCGCGCAGTGTCTTCAAGTTATCAGGATGTGTGACAATTCCATTCAAAAATTCTTTGGATTCGTGTTCGGTGAATATTTCGTCCAGGTACCGGTGAAAATTTTTTATGCTTTCGTCGTCCGAATGATGGAATAGTAAATTCAACAAATCATCTTTTGGCATCTTCGTTATTATCATTTTTTTTACGTCTCGAATTATCTGCTGATCTGAAGTACAAAAATCCAGATAGTTCGATACTTCATCAATACATCTGTATCTTATCAAGTATTCGCAATATTCCGAAATGGAATCGTAATTAATCATGACTGTGTTCTTAAAAGTCTCGATTTGTTGGTCATTGCCGATGCACAGTTTCAGTATTTGATCGATGAAATTTCTGTTATGCAACTGACCTAATATCAAATAAGAGTAATGTGAAGTCAAATATTCGTATCTGCGTTCCGGACCCGAACGTGAGAGCAAATCAATGATCAGTGGGAAATTCGGAGTACGAAAAAGATTGTTCTCGTTGTCGTCGAAATTTTCAATGAAATCGCAGATTCTTTCGTCGACGATGAACTTTTTCTGGCGTTCCAATGTGCCGAGCCAAATTTCCCACAATAAAGGGTTCGAATAGTAGCGATCGTAATGCAAATAATTTATGTGAATTAAAATATCTGCTAGAGTATTGTCGTCGATCAAATGCACCATACGTTTCCAGATCAACACGGTGTACTCGAAGTACCGACGTTCTTTCACCATAGTTTTCATAATTTGACGACTTTTCCCTCTAATTACCGAATCTAATTCGGAACCGGTCAATGCGAGAAGAAGATGCCACGTAATCTTGGGCTTATCAAAATCTATAAAATCATTGATTTTACGCAAACGACTCTCGTTATTCAACTGATTGAAAAAATATTCGACGGCCGACCATTCGTCGTAGTATTTCAACGAATAAATCACGTTATTCAATAGAATAGCACGACCGTTGACGTACAAATTGAAAAACGGTCCCAGCTGCAGCTTATTATACCAATATCTCGAGATTGAATCTTCAAAAACATGATATCCACCGAGTGAGTGATTTATTTCTGCATTCGTCAGCGTTTCCTTCAAAGATTCGACATCTTCGACGAAACAATACGAACAAGCCAATTGTAACTTCTGCACGTTGGTTAATTTTCCACAATTCAGCAGCTTTTTAGCAGTTTGCCTGTAATTGATTGTACCTCCGGGTACCCAGACCAGTTGATCTAGCCAATCAATCATCATATCGGCAGGTGGACTCTGTAAAAATACACATTCGTGGTGATAGGCCCACCATTGTGTTCGAACATCGGTCATATCACATTCCACGAGTTGGTCGATCGTCGATTTGATACTCGGTGGTAATGGAATTTCATCCAAATCTACCGAATAAATATAAAGTAAGTTCCCACCAGCTTGACGCATATTCATAATTTTATGATGCATAAGGGCAGCTGCCACTGATATTGTAGCCAAATCAGTTAGTTTGCCAGGATTCGAATGAACCACCAGGGGTCCATCATTTGCGTTCTGATCGTAACTCATTTCGACGATATCAACGATCCAAGGGAAAACCTGAAAATTCCACATTATCATCAAAATAGGTACACGACTTATGCTGTTTGGAAAAATTATCGAAATTGAAAAATAATCGAATCAGTTAACAGAACACAGAAGATTCAGAAAGATAAAAATGGCAGGTTCAAGAAGAAAAATAGTCTACAAACGGTTTTTTTTTTGGGGGGGGGGGGGGGGGGTAAAGGTATGCTGAAAGTTGAGATCAATCAACCACAATTGTCTGATTTGCGTAAATTCCAATTACGTTTCATTTAAATGATGTCAAATCTTCAGTTTCCCCCTCAAATTCAAGTTTGGGGGCAGAATTCCACCGAGAGGGGTCAAATTCAAAAATGATTACCATTTTCGCACTCAGCGCAAAATTTCAAACTATTTCGATACGCCGCATCGCCGTTTTTAAATTAATGTTTTTATTATAATTTGGCAGGGGTGGGAGGGATGAGGGTTGGAAATTTTTTGGGGGTCAAAGTATGCTGAAAGTTGAAATCTATCAACCACAATTGTCTGATTTGCGTAAATTCCAATAACGTTTCATTTAAACGATGTAAATTCTTTAATTTCCCCCTCAAATTCAAGTTTGGGGCAGAACTCCACCGAGGGGGATCAAATTCAAAAATTATTACCATGTTCGAACTCATCGCGAAATTTTAAACCATTTCGATATGCCGCATCGCTGTTTTTAAATTGATGTTGTTATTGTAATTTGGCGAGGGTGGGAGTGATGAGGGTTGGAATATTTTTTTTGGGGGGGGGGGGGTCAAGGTATGCTGAAAGTTGAGATCAGTCAACCACAATTGTCTGATTTACGTAAATTCCAATTACGTTTCATTTAAATGATTAAATTCTTTAGTTTCCCCCTCAAATTCAAGTTTGGGGGCAGAACTCCACCGAGGGGGGGTCGAAATCAAAAATGATGATGATTTTCGGATTCAGCGCAAAATTTTGACCCTTTTTGAAGTATCGCATTGCCATTTTTGAGCAAGTATTCGATGACTTAATTTTGGTGGGGGGATGGGGTGACCAACCTGTTCATTTTCATTACTTCGCATTGTGCGGGAATTTTTCGCCCATTTTTGCGGGAATGGACTTTAAATGACTTCATTCAACAAAATTGACGAGTATTTTTTGGTTCTCACCTATATTTTGGATAAGAGGGCTCTTTTACTGTCAAAAATCGTCCAAAATGCATAAAAATTGCACTTGAAGTGCAATAAAATGCAGTTGTGCAGGGTGCAACGGAAAAAAATTACATATTCGGTATCAGAAGAAGTTCCTCAACCCAAATCCGTCGAATTTTTTGGTTCGGACCATGTCCCCTAAATCACCTTTTTAGGGGTCCACCCTCCCCTGATTGTGAAGGGTTAAAAATCTGAAACTGCACTTTTTCGAATGAGGCGGATAGTACCAACATTTTGGCAGCTCATTTTTTTGGTTCTCAAAAAAGATCGCTGGATGAACACTTTTTCGTGTTTGGATCGTAGACTAAAATGATTGGGGAGGACGTTTAATAAATATTAGATTTTTGTTAAAGGTAATTTGGTACAAAGAATACACGATAAAGAAGTACAACAGCCAACCACGTCTTTCAAACACATAACATTCTGCATCATACATATATGTAGGTATCAGGGTGTCCAAAAAAATCTAAAAAATCAAAATGCAGGACCTTTTTAAATTTAAATAAAAAGGAAAAACCAAATATTCCAACGCAAACTTAAGTTTTGTAAAATGAAAAAAATTAGTCCAGGGTGTTTACCAAATTAAGCGAATAAAAATTCGGATTTTTCCGGGCTAAAAATTCAAAATTTTCTTCACATTTCATTCCCTCCTCACCCTCCAAAATGAAAAACACTTGTCTCAAATTTATAAATTCACGCAATCCCTTGCAATTTTTTAGTTTGTAACAATAAATGAAAAAGGGAATGAGAAGGTAAAATATAAATCATTTTATGAAAATATATAAAAGTGTTGAGCCCGAGCGAAGCGAGGGCGATAAGTTTCGCGAAAAAATATCTTCAAAAGATGAAAATTTACCACTTTTCCCTCATTCATGTTTTCCAAAACATGGCCAATAATTTCGATTTCTGTTCCATTCCCTCCCTTTTTTTTCAACATCGTGATCAAGGGCATCATGACATTTCTTTCTCATCACAGCTCATTAAAAAGTAAGTTTCCAAAAAACTTAAGATTAAAAATAAATTCTTTCGAAAGAAAGAGTGTAAATTACCCCGAGCTTTTGAATATCAATTTTATTGTACATTACGACCGACAAAAAATGATGAATAAAACAATAATTGGATAAAAGATGAAATAATTTGGCCCGAGCGGAGCGAGGGCGAAATTTTTTTAAAAAGTTATAATAAAATAAGCAAAAAAATATTTTTTTAAATGATTTACATTTTTTTGGGATTTTCGAAAAATTCCAGAGAAAATTCCAAAATTCCTTGACTTTTCCAGACCACCAAAATTCCCTGACTTTTCCCAGTTTTCCCGGCTTTCCAGAGAATGGACACCGTGAGTAATAATTGTAAGAGGTTTTTTTTAAAATTCATGATAAAATGCAGGAAAAAGATTTTTCTGATGATTTATTCTTCTCAATTTTCACGAAATTCCAGCAAAAATTTCAAAATTTCCCGACTTTTCTTGATTTTTAAAATTCTCTGATTTGTCCAGTTTTTTCAGGGTTTCCAGGAAGTGGACACAATGTTGATAATTTATTGTCGTTTAAATTCAAAACATTTTCCATACATGTTCAATTTTTGTTAAAGAGATAGGGTTTCAAATTTGAAAAACGTAGGACTTTTTAGAACCAGAAGGACTTTATAGCAAAATACAGGACTATTCAGGACAAGCAGGACTCATTAGACAACCTGTGTATCTTCAATCGCTCTTTTCTCACATTTTACACAGTTTTCGAGTAGTTGGTGCAGAAGAGAAAATTTTTTCGAGTAAATTCCAATTAAAATGATTTTAGGTAATAAAGTGTAAGTGTAGATACCCCCCCCCCCCCTCCAAAAAAAATCCGAAACTTGATCGCGTCAGTTATGAACAATTTATACTTTAAAAATGTATTTTTTCAATTTCCATTAATCAAAAGTATAATCTGAAATCTGATCAAATCTACTCAAATGTAGCCAATTTCTCAATATGATCAGTTCTCATCAGATAAATGGCGGAGAAAAGGACAGGCAGGGAAGATTTTGAACAAAAACTTAAAAACCCAATACCTTATTTGTATTCAGGAGGTCAAAATACCCCGATTAACACCCTTTTTGAAAATAGTTTTGCTTGAAGTTTCAAAATTTACTTTTTTCGCTGATTTTTCATGACAACAAAGCTGAAAAAAGTGAATTTCGAGACCATGAGTGAAACAATCGCCAAAAGAGTGTTAATCGAGGTATTTTGACGTGAAAACCCAATCCTATATTCGTGTTCAGCTTCAGCAGGTCAAAATACCCCGAATAACACTCTTTTCGCAATTGTTTCACTCAAGGTATCGAAATTCACTTTTTTTAGCTTTTTTGTAGTGAAAAATCAGCGAAAAAAGGAAATTTTGAAACTTCAAGCAAAACTATTGCAAAAAGGGTGTTAATCGGGGTATTTCGACCTGCTGAATACAAATAAGGTATTGGTTTTTTCATTTGGCCATTTCTTTCTGTATGAATCGCTCAAAATTTGAAAAATCTGCTAAAATTACTACGTTTCTGTAAAGTTTTTCGCAACTTTCGACTCTTAGTTCAGAGAATCGGCCAAAACCAAATGCACAGCAAAATTCTTCATAAAAAAACACATTTTTTAGCAATTTTTCCTGGGTGGTCGCTCTTCGATTGTTGTTTTTTACGATTGAAAACTTCAAATAGCCGAAAAAACACGAAGAAGTGAGCAAAATTTTTTGAAAAAATTATCATAAATACACCTCTACAAGTTTTTACCAAATAACAGAAAATTTCCTCTCGCGACTTTTTCGCGACCGGTAGACACCCTGGTAATTTGGCTAAAAATCGCCATTGCATAAAAATTTCGAGGCCCGCCTTTCGCCCCCTTGAGGGTTAGAAAAGAAATGATCGTGGTTTTGTGAATAGACCATCAAGGAGAACTCATAAAAAAATTGAACGAAATCGGAAGACTTGACTTCATTTTTGGTCTGTTTAATATGGAAAGCTGTTTAATATGGAAAGACCCCAAAAACATTCTTCTTTTATGTTGGGATTCGAAGATTTTTAAAAATTTCGAAATCAGTAAAGTAGAACAACTTTCTCACAGAAAATACCAGCTGAATAAAAAGAATAGAAGAAGTAACCACGAAGGAGCATATTTTCAATGTTTTAGTAGAAAATTATACAGCACAATACGTAATTTACATATTACCTCAAAATCTAGCAGTTTTCATTTAACAAAAAATCACGAACCAATTATTCATTACGAAATATCCATTTAAAATTTACATAAAATTGTCCAAGTATATAGGGGAAAAATTATCGTAAACGTAACTTTCCGAATCCAATCTTTTTCTCTTTCGAAGTAATTCATCATCTAAAAATGTTTCTTCTTTCGAAAACATGATTTCCTTGAAATTTCCCACCAGAAGTCTGTCGCCATTCAAGCACCATGCCATTAAATCGAGACGTACAGATTTTTCAATTGATTTCTTACAACCACAACGTTCGAAAAAGTGTAATTTCACGTTGGTAAGACTTTCTTCGGAGGATACGAATGTTTCGATGAATTTCATCACATCACCAAGATTTCCCGGAGAAGACAACATGCCGCGCATTTTCTTCAGATTATCACGACGTGTGACCATCTTACCGAAAAAAATTTTACGTTCGTTTTCGGTGAATACGTCTTCGAGAAAATGATTGAAATCGGCCACAATTTCGTCGCTACGCCGATAAAAGAAAAGATCAAATAGCTCATCTTTTGCCATCTTCTTTATTAACATTTTCTTCAAATCACGAACGAGTTGCGAATCCGAAGTACAGAATTCTAAATACGTTTGTATATCTTTGACTCGTCCCACCCTTAACAAAATGTGGCAGTATTCGGCGATGGAATCGTACTCGATCATGGAGGTTTTTTTGAAATCTTGGATTTGCTGGTCGTTGACGAAGCATAGATTCATTATACGTTCGATAAACCGTCTGTGATCCAATTGACCGATAACTAAATAATCCCAATTGTTCTTCCAGTAACGATACCTGCTTTTCGGACTGGACCTCGAAAGTACGTCTATTATTAATGGAAAATTAGGAGAATAGTAATCGTTGCGTTCGAGAGAGCTCGATTTTTCAGTAAAATCGCAGATTCTTTCGTCGACAATGAATTTTTTCTGGTGTTCCGATGTGGCGAGCCACATTCGCCACAATAAATCATTCACGGAACTTCGTTCGAACTGCAAATCATTAACATGGCGTAAAATCTTGGCCAGCTCGCCATTGTCGATTATATGTACCATACGGTCCCAGACTGACATTGCAAATTCGAAATAACAATCGGTTTTTAACAAAGTCGCAATGATTAAAAAACTTGTTTTACTAATCACCGAGTACAATTCGATGTCACTCAACGTGGGAAGAAGAAGCCACGTAAATCTGGGCTCACCGAGTTCGATTATACTCCTAATTCTTATCGAACGCTTCAGGTCGGGCATTTGATTGAAAAAAAAATTAAAGGCAGGCCATTCGTCGTACGGTTTTGAATGTTTTGGGTTAAAAAATTTATAAAATCTCAGCGACCGCATCAGTTGGCTTAGGATATTTTCATAACCGACATTCTGTTCCAAACGCACCTTGCCGGACCAATAATCAAGGAATTCATCTCGACATCCACGACATTCATTGGTCGCTTCTATCATTTCGACTAACGTTAACGTCTGCTTCAAACGTTCGACATCGTCGATAAAACAATAAGCGCAAGCCAACTGAAATTTCCGTACGTTAGTCAATTTTTCATTATTCAGCATCTTTCTGGCAGTTTGCTCGTAATTAATCGTACCGTCGGGAAGCCAGATCAGGTGATCAAACCAGTCGATCATAGTATCGGCAGGTTGACGTTTGAAAAAAACGTTTTCGTGGTGATGATGCCACCATCCTGTCCAGTGGATTTTTGTACGAGTGAGGAGTTCATTGAGATTTGAACGAATCGATTTCGGGATCGAGTCAATTTGGTTTAGATCGAGAGATGAATAAATTTCCATGATTCTTTCAGGTTCTCGTCGCATATGTACAAGTTTCTCGTGCAAAATTCCAGATACAAATGATAACGCGGATAAATCGGCGAGTTTGCCTGGATGGAAATAATTCACCAGAGGTTCCATATGCAAGCTCTGGAGGGTGCTCATTTCGATGGTAACAACGGTTCGACTGCAGATTGGTTTCGGAATAGGTACCTGAAAATCCCACGATTTTATCAAATTGAGATGCGACAATAGCTTTTGGAATAAATGATTGAAATTGAAAAAAAACCAATAGGATTACTTTACAGTGATAGGAGAAAATTACTAATCACAATTAGAAAAGTTTAAAACAGTGGTACGGCTCCGAACGATTTGGTTTTCGGGTTTCGGGGCTCGGGTCTTGGGCTTTCAAGTAAAAATTTATCGGGTCTTGGGCTTGTATTTGGGCTTGAGAATTTCAGGTTTGGGTTTCGGGGCTCACTGTTTGGGGCTTTAATGAAAATGTTCAGGGCTTTTTGGGGCTTTTCGGGGCTTGAGGCAAAAAATTACAAATTCAATGGATTGCAGAATTATATCATACCTCCCTACTCCCCTCAAATTTTAGCTCCAAAGTCTGACTCCACAATTGGCTTTAAAATCTGGAAAATCAAAATAAAATTCTTCCACAAATTTAAAAAATTGTTTTACTCGTAAAAACCTAAAATTTTACGAATTCAAAATGGTTTCTTTAATTTTACCATTTTACGTAATTTGTTCAGATAAGTATTTCACAATCTAAGGAAATTTTAAGAAGTTTGGAAAAAAAATATGAAAAATCTGCAAAACATAATTTTTAGGTACAGTTATGAGTTATGTAGTATTGGAAGCGTTAAATTTTTATAAGTTCCGCTGAATTTGCTTTCCAGGAAGTTAAAAATTCTCGAAATATTTCTAAAAACTCACCTCGTTTTTGTTTTTAAAAAGTTGTAGGTAAAAAAAATAAAAAAACGGAAAAAGGACAACTGCAATTGAAATTTATTTGTTGAAATTCTTTCGAATGGTTTTCAAAAGTGAATTGTTTTGCAGATTCGTTATACAGTATACTTAATTTTTCACAAATCTAAAAAATTTTCAACTTCAAGAATTTCGGAAATAGAAAAATGTATGGAATGTTATTTATTTTTTGACTTCAATCGAAAATAATTTATAAATAACATTTCCACAGAAAGCCCTGAAAAGCCCCAATCAGGATTCCGGTTTCTGGCCTCACGTTCGGGGCTCATATTTTAGTAAAAGGGTTTCGGGTTTCGGGGCCGAAGTTTGTAAACTAAAATTTTTAAGGTTTAGGGGCTTGCATATTGGGCTACAGAATAAAAAGATCGGGGCTTTTTCGGGGTTCAGGTCCCGGTCCCGGTCTGGGTCTGGGTCCCATCAATGGTTTAAAATAACAAGGTAATGTCGAATTCTAAAAAAATTCGATAATTAGATTGACGGGTCAAGTTACCAGATGATAATAAATTGGGAAGGGGGCACCATTTTCAACTATCAAGGTGTCCACTATGTTTCAGAAATGATTTTCCCTGACTTTTTCAGATTTTCCAGACCAATTTCTCAAGTTTTTCTAGACCTTTTGAATATTATATTCGTAAACTGGGAGAAGGAGGGGGGGGGATTTTTTACGTGATGTTCTTACATCTCGAAAATTTTCATAAGAATGATGTAAAATGCGTGGGGTCTAACGATTTTTTTTTTCAAAATCACTAGATACTTTTTACGAGATTTTAAGATGCTCTTCTTTGGGCCAAAAAAAGATTCAAATTCAATTCTGGAAATTTTTGAGGCCATCCAACTTCCCCCCCTCACCACAAAAATTTGACAATTCGAATTTATTACCTACAAAAAAAAATTCAAATAGAAAGTAAAAACTAAGAATTTCAAATTTCCAACACAAAATTAAGTGTTGCAAAATGAAACAAATTAAGCCAGAGTGTCCACCAAATTAAGCGAATAAAAATTCGGATTTTTCCGGGCCGAAAATTCAAACATTTCTTCACATTTTATTCCCCCCTCTCTCCTCCTTCTGAAAAATGAAAACCCCATGCCTCAAATTTTTAAAATCACGCAATCCCCTGCAATTTTTCAGTTTGTACCAATAAATAAAAAAGTCAATGAGGAATTAAAATATAAATAATTTTATGGTAACATATCAACAGGCATCATAGCGAAATTTCGAAGGAAAAAAGTGACTTTTAGTGACTTTTTTGCGAAAAAGTGACCAAAAAGTAACCAAAAGTGACCAAAAATTTGACGGGGGGGTTACAGTTTTTTTGGGGGTATTTTTTTTGTACTTTTCTGCAAACATTTCAAAGATAAATAAACTGAAACGATGTGAATTATTTTTATTCCAGGTATCATAGCGAAATTCTATCAAAATTAAGTAATTTTTAGTAACTTTTTTCGAACAAGAAGTAACCAAAAAGTAATCAAAAAATGAGCAAAATGTAACCAAAAATTCAATTTTTTAGATGGGGGGCTTTTTTTTTTTTGAAGTGTCCTTCAATTATTTTAAAGATAAACTGAAACGACGTGAATAATTTTATTAAATTCCTTTGTCAAAACTAGAAACAAATAATATTTTTAAATTTGAATGCAAATGAATAAATCTTGAATCTTGAATCTTGAAAATAATAATTTCATTACGGTTGTAACACACAGTGTTGCCGAATTCTAATGTTGAAAAGTTTCTAAAAATGTTCCGGAATTCATAAAAAGTTCGGGTTTTTTATTTCACCACCACCATCGCTGAAAAAAAGAGGACTGAAAATTCAAGAAAAAATGTGGGGAGGGGGTCAAAATGCAATGAAAAAATTAGGTAATCTAAAAATCTAATTTTTTTTAGTGGCATTTTAGGAGCAGATATACATAATTAATTAAATTATACAGATTTGAGCAAAGAAAAATTGAAAAATGGCGAGATTTTTCGAATAAACAATTAATATATGACCTATATTTAGGTATCTACTCTCTAAATCTAAATCAGCCAATTTTTGTAAAACTGTGCGTTTTTGAATCAATGAAATGAATTTATTTGTAAATGTGTGATACCTATTTCAATTGTTTGACTGATTTATTTTTGCCAAAATTACTGATTTATTCTGTCAAATGGGGAATTGACTCAAAAATCAATAATTACTTTACTGATAAAAAAAAAAACGAATTTTTTCATATTTATAAATATAATTATTGAAATACTGCCCTAGCGAAGCGAAGGCAACATTTTTTTGAAAAATCATTATCAACTTTTAATTTTTTTCTTCAAGAATTTTGAAAAATATCAATTTTTAAGTAAAAATTTGAATTTTGAAAAATATCAATTTTTACGTAAAAATTTGAATTTTTGCTTGAAAATGCGAAAAAGTGACTTTGAGAGGAAAAAAGTGACTTTTAGTGACCTTTGAATGAAAAAAGTGACTTTTAGTGACCAAAGTCGAAAAAAGTGACAAACACCCTTAAAAAGTGGCCTACTATGATGCCTGTTTTAGCAATAGCTCGGCCCCAAGACCACGTGGAAAAAATGTAAAAAAAGAAAAATGTTTGTCTTTTAACGCTCTATATATAACGTTTGTTTGAAACAATGTTTCGAATTTTTCGCTGTAGCTGAGCTATTCTTGGAGGAAAATGTAACTTTTTCTACAGGGGGCCCAGCCCCCTACTTTGAGATGAGGGGTCGGTTGCACATTTTTCTTATTCCACACAGTAATAGGATGTACTATGCAAAACTGCCGCTCCTAAAAGTAGATTAACCCGATTTTTGGCAATTATTTGTGTTGATGGAAATTTTTCAAAATTGATTTTTTTCTAAAGGCCCTAGCTCCCCTCCATCACGTCTTAGGAAAAAATGGTAAATGAAAAAATTGTTTGTTTTTGAATTTTCTACAATTTTTATTTCAACTTTTTTTTTCATAAAAGAGGTAATTTCGGAAGTAATGGCCGAAAAACCAAAATTTGAACCCCTTCACCCCCCAAAAAGGGTACAAAATATGCTCCGATTTAAGGGAAAGTCGGGTATGTTGAAATACACCCTCTACAAAGCTTGTATACGAACTTTCCCCTTTCCGGGAATTTTTTTTGGCTTTCGGCTTTTTTTAAGCTAAATTGTCCGTACTATAATTATGTAAAACTAAACCTCGAAAAAAGTTGAAATATCGAGTTATTTTTTAAAAAATATAACGAAGGCAAAAAATCGCTGCAAATTATATTTTCAATTCTTCATATTCCATTTAATCATCGATAACAAAGAATTACAAAAAATTACAATAAAAAAGATCGTTCAACGTACTAATTTACACGTCGAACATAAATTTTTAATATTTCAAGCATCTAATCATCATTAAGGCACTATCGTCACCGATCAAACGAGCATACGGTTCCAAAAACGTTATATGAATAGGGCTATCAAACTCATCCATGGTGATATTAGATGCTTCATATTCACACGGTGGTAATTTCTTGAACTCTTCGACTAGATCTTTGTTGCCATCGAAGCACCACCTCATCAAATCGAGAAACACCGACCTACGCTCATCGAACCTCTCACGACGACAATTTTCAAAAAAATTATGTTTCACTTTGGCGAGAACTTTTTCGGACGCGAATTTCTCGACGAATTGCACCACCCGTTGAAGTTTCGTACGCAACAAGCAGCGCATTTCCTTCAAATTACCTGGCTTGGTGAGAACCTTATTGAAAAATTCTTCGGATTCTTGTTTGGTGAAAACATCGTCGAGATAACCATTGAATTCTGCCAATTTTTCCGAGGTCAATTGGTGGAACAGAAAATCAAACACGTCAAGTTCCGGCATGTTCTGCATTATTTTCTTCTTCAAATCCCGAATGAGACGCTGGTCCGAAGTGCAGAATTCCAGAAAAATCGATATTTCTTTGACACGTCCGTACATTATTAAATATTCGCAGAACGTCGCTATGGACTTGTACTCAATCATGACGGTATTTTTGAATGTTTCGATTTGCTGGTCGTTTGGGAAGCAAAGCTTCATTATACGATTGATATAATTTCGATTATTTGATTGGCCGATGACTAAGTAAGGCCAATGCTTTAGAAAAAATTCATGCCTGCGTTCGGGATCGAACCGAGGGAGAACGTCGAGGATCAGTTGGAAATTAGGAGAATGATAGTACTCGTGATATACATCATCCAATTTTTCGGTGAATTCGCAGGTTCTCGCATCGACTACGACTTGTTTTTGGCGTTCCGAGGTGGCGAGCCAAATTTCCCATAGCAAAGGGTTCGTGTAGCTTCGTTCGTACAGCGAAGGATGCAAACAATTAATACGATTGATAATTTTGACCAGGGTTTCGTCGTCGATCATATTCACCATACGTTTCCATATTGAAATCGTGTACTCGAAGAAATTACGATTTTTCGCCAAAGCGTCCATAATTTCCAAACTTTTTCTTCCAATTATAAAATCCAATTCGGAGCCAGTTAATGTGGGAAGAAGATACCACATAAGTCTTGGCCTATTGAGATCGATTATGGACTCAATTTTACGTAAACGATTTTCATTATCTAATTGATTGAAAAAATATACCATGGCCGATCCCTCGTCGTAATATTTCAACGAAGAAATTACACGATCTAGTAATGAACCAAGATTCCTGATTTTGTACTGATCATACGAGCTGGACAGCTTCGCACCCCAATAATTCAAAATGGCATCGGTATGTTCAAGATACTTGTTGGTTGCACCGGATATTTCTTCTTCCGTCAAAGTTTTCTTCCACAGTTGAACGTCGTTGACGAAACAATACCCACAAGCCAGCTGAAACTTCCTCACGTTGGGCAATTTATCGCCGTTCAGCATCTCGATGGCGGTTTTTCTGTAATCAATCGAGCCATCGTGAAGCCAAATCAGTTGATCTAGCCAATCGATCATAGCATCGGCATGAAACGGCGATAGAAATACACATTCGTGATGATAAGTCCACCATTCTGTCCTGTTCGTTTCCATTTTATCGATCAGCCGATCGATGGTTTTTTGAAAAGAATTCGGAATTGAGACTTGAGCCAGATCTAGAGCGTGAGTGTCGAAAGCCTGCCAGCCATATTGACGCATATGGAGAACTTTATTGTGCAGAATTGCTGCCACGAAGGATACCGCCGCCAGATCTGCTAGTTTTCCTGGATGGTAGTGGACCACCGGGGGCCAGTTTTCTACCTGGGTGGTGGTCATTTCGACGATATTGATGATCTGATGGAAGGTGCTTCGAAGAAAAATCTGAAAAATCCACGATTTCATCAAAATCACAACCAATACACTTTTTATAGATGAATTTATTTATCAAATTCCACAAAACATTTTGAAACAAAAATGTTGGTGCTTCGAATTAAAGTAACATGCTTTTTAAAAAAAATGAAAATCATGCAATTTTTCACGTCTAGAAATTTCTAGTAAATTTGGTAGGTATAGGCCATTTTAATTTGGAAAAATCATCCATGTGGGGGTTCATCTTCAGATACTCTTCAAGAGTTCAAGATCATTTTCAAAAAACTGATGAAACATTTTTTGAACTATTCTGGAAAAATTCTTCGAAGATATCTACTTATGAAATCACTAATGGCAAACAACGATTTTTTCAGAGAAAATATAAGTTGTCCAAAAATCAAGATAAATCAGTTCAGAGTGCATTATTTTGTATTATGAAAATTTGCAAAAATTTCGCCAGTGATGGAAAACTGAAACAGGAACTAGAACTGGAACTTAAAAAAAACTGGAATTAAAATTGAAAAACTAGAACTGGAACTGGGACTAGAACTAAAATGATGAGAACTGAAATCTGAAAACTGGAACTAGAACTAAAATGAATTTCAGTTTTATACCAGTTTCAGCAGTTGCAATTTTATTATTTAAAATATGACTTGAAAAAGCCAAAATTTTGATGTTGAAATTTACCAAACCACATTCAATTGAAAAATTTTTACTACCCCCAAACCTTGAAAATTTACGTCAAAAAGGGAATAAAGAAGAATATTGTGTTGTAAACTCGAAAATTTCATCCAATTAAAGACGTTCTCTCATAAATCAGGTATTCAAATTTTTTGTTGAAAATTCTGGAGTTAGTCACAACATTTTTGAAAAATATTACTAATGAAAATGACTTTTTTTTCTAGAACTCTTTTGTTCGGGAAATAATTGACCTGGCCCTGTTTTAAGGATTTGCAGTGGGTGGTGGGCAGTTCTTTTTTTCAAAGTTCGCTTGATTTTGCACTGTGAATTATTTTCAAACTAGTTTTTTTCCTGTATAATTATGTTTTAAACTTAAAAATTTTTTCAACACAGTTTTTCAAGTCCAAAATTTTCTGCTCAGAATTTTTCGAACTTCTCCATTTTTTTTTCAACGTAAATTTACAAACTCTGAATTTTTTCCCTGTAAATTTTTCAAACTTCTACATTTTTTTCAACGTAAATTTTCAAGTTCTGAATTTTTTTTCCTGTAAATTCATTCCTCAAAATTTTTCAAACTTTAACACTTCTACGTAAATCGTAGTCTTCTTTAGGAATATTCGGAAAAATACAATTGAAAATTATTTTTCACAACTACATTGAAAATAATGAATTATACAATAAAGAAATAAAATAAGTGTCTTTATTGTAAGTATTCTTCATTATTTTATTTTCGATGTTGTTGTTAATTAAAAATAATTTTCAATTGTATTTTTCAGAATATTCCTGAAGAAGACTCCGATTCACGTTTGAGAAGTTTTGAAGCTAAAAAAATTTACAGGAAAAAAAGTTCATAGTTTGAAAATTTGAGTTGAAAAAATGTAGAAGTTTGAAAAATTTTGAGGAAAAAATTTTAGACTTAAACATTTACGTTGAAAAAATGAAAAATTTCGAAGTTTAAAAAATTCCGAGTTTGAAAGTTTGTTGAAAAAATTTTGGATTTGAAAAATTTACTTTGAAAAAATTTGCTAAAATTTTCGTGAATATCTCCTCAAATAAGCCTCAAAATTGAAAAATAGTTATGAACAATCGTGTTCTACGTGTACCTAATTTCCTATCAGAAAGTTTTTTTGTTTTTTCAAAAACACTCACTTCCTTGGCCAAAAATTAAGGGTAAAAACACATATTTTTCAACAATTTACAGCATTTCTTGGAAAAATCTAAACTTTTGTGAATATCTCCTCAAATAAGCCTCAAAATGGAAAAATGGTTATGAACAATCATTTTCTACAGTACGTGTAATATCCAATCGGATAGGGTTGTTTTTTTTCGAAAACACCCACTTCTTTGCCCAAAAATTAAGAGTGAAAAACGCCTATTTTTCCAATATTTACAGTATTTTTGGAAATGATGAAAATACGAAGTTGAAAGTACCCAAAATTATACCAGTGAAGAGTTAATTTTTTTATACATGCTGGTTGGGTATTCCAAAAAAAGTCACCGCAACAATTACAACCCCTACCGTTAATTATAAGGGAGGTTATTGCAGTATTTAATAACATCTCTTACATTCACAAAAGTTTCAATTTTCCCAAAAAATACTGTAAATTGTTGAAAAATAGGTGTTTTTATCATTAATTTTTGGCCAAGGAAGTGAGTGTTTTTGAGAAAACAAAAAAACCTTCTGATAGGAAATTACACGTAGAACAAGATTGTTCGTAACTATTTTTCAATTTTGAGGCTTATTTGAGGAGATATTCACGAAAAGCTGGTTTTTAACAGACATTTACCCCTCCCCCAGGGGTAGCGGAGGGTTGTGGGGTGTCCATTTTAGTATGTTATGTAGTGAGCCATTACGAACGTAAAACGCGAAAAAAATCAGGATTTCATCTTTGGGGTGTTGGTACATTTTTTTTTCTTATTTGCCTGGATTATTCGCAGGACGATGAGATAATTTTGAAAATTTCAAAAATATCAAAAATTCGCCAAACTTATGATGTACCTATTATCAATTCACTTTTGTTTTCGGCTTATAATTTCACCTCGAAAGCCACGCACATTTTTCACCATACCTACTCCGGCTTCCGAGTAGAAAATCCTCAGTCTGTTCAAAATGAGAAGGAAAATGTGAGTGTACGGAAACGAATTCGGTATTAACCTTTTGGGAACCAGTTCGGTATTATGGTCATGGGGCCAATGGGAACCAATTCAGTAATAAATAGGGGGAAAATGGATTAAGTCAAAACATGTACATAGAAAACCAACGTGAGAAAATTTCTGATTCTATTACATTTTAGCATTTTTATTTTTCAGCCAATATTTCTATTTTTTTCAAATCTTTTCGAACTTCTGTACTCGTTTAGGAAAATTGATACTTTTTTCTGAGTAGACACCATGAAAATTTATTCTTAGAAATTTTTGTTGACAATTTTTCACCTTCAACCACCCTGCTCCTTTCAAGAATATTTTCGATACGTTTATCAATCAAGAAGACTATTTTCGTGAACTTATTTCGAATATAGATACAATTTTTACCACAAAAAAATTCAAGACCACAATGTTTTTTCAAGCATCATTTGAAAATGAAAAAATTCAAGAAATCACTGTCTGAAGCATACTTGAGTAAAAAATATTCATATCGAAGTCATTTAAAAAATAAAATTTTCCATTTTTCTTAAACGAAAGGAGGGGACCTAAGGGGCCAAGAAGAGAAGGAGGGGTAAAAATTTACCAAATCGTTTTCAAGTTTCACATTGATTTTGTGCTATCCTTTAATCAAAACAAGCATAAAACAATTCACATTTGAATTGAAGAATTATTAAATATCATTATATGGTCAAGATTCACGTATCTTCTATCAAGTTGATCTCCAAATTCCGTGAAAAATACGAAAAAAGCACCAACTTCAACTTCTATACGCATGAGATAAAAGGTAAAAAATCGCTTTCAGTGGCAAAATTGTAAGTCACAAAGAAATTTCCATCAAAAAAGTTCTGAAATTGAAAATTATCAAATCTCACGTACAGCCGCGGAGAAAGGTGAACCGAAAACATATTTTCGAGAACCTTTTGAAAATAAATCTTCAAGGGTAAGAAATCGTTGCAAATTGTATTTCCGATCAAAAAAATACACATCGAAACCATCTAAATGGAATCAATTTCTGAATTCAGCAATTGAAGAGAGATAGGAGTCGAGTCGAAAGAATTGACGATATACCAAATCTTTTTATAAGTTTTGATATAGTTTATTTTTATTATGCTGTTCCTCCAAGCAATTTACGAAAAAAAAATACACAACTAATCATACTTGCAGTTACATGAAGATTTAAAAAAATTTCAAACCCAATAAAGTTGAACCAACTCGCAGACAAAATTTACCCCAACATTGACAAAAAAATTACAGAAAACGTAATAACGAACGAATCTATTTCTATTGTTCCGTAAAAAATTGCGCATAAATAAAAATATACATAATTACTCATAATTCAACTTCTAGCAGTTTTCATTTTACAAAAACTAACAAACCGATTGTTCATTACGAGACAACATCGATTTAAAAAAATGATTCACAGGAACTGCCAAGTCGTCTGTACGTTTCAATAAAAATTTCATAAACGTCACGTCGTCGCGGCTCTAATTTTATTTTTTTTCGAGGTTCTTCATCACTCGAAGATTCTTCATTATCCGAAACTCTTTCCTTTTTCGAAGATATGATTTTCTGGAAATTATCTACGAGAAGTCTATCGCCATTCAAGCACCATGCCATTAAATCGAGCCGCACAGACTTTTGAATCGATCTTTTACAACAACAACGTTCGAAAAAGTGTAGTTTCACGTTGGTAAGACTTTTTTCGGAGGATACGAATGTTTCGATGAATTTTATCACACAAGGAAGATTTCCCCAAGACACCATTTTGCGCAATTTCTTCAAATTATCACGACATGTGACCATCTTGTAGAAAAATTTCTTACGTTTGTTTTCGGTAAATACGTCTTCGAGGAAATGATTGAAATCAGCCACAATTTCGTCGCTGTGTCGATAAAAGAAAAGATCAAATAACTCATCTTTTGGCATCTTCTTTACTATATTTTTCTTCACATCACGAATGAGTTGCGGATCCGAAGTACAGAATTCTACAAAAGTTTGTATATCTTGGAGTCGTTGTTCCTTTAGCAAAACGTTGAAGTATTCTTCGATGATGGAATTGTACTCGATCATGGAGGTTTTTTTGAAATCTTGGATTTGCTGGTCGTTGGTGAAGCATAGATTCATTATAAGTTCGATAAATCGTCTGTGATCCAATTGACCGATAACTAAATAAGGCCAATGTTTCTTCCAGTAACGATATCTGTTTTCCGGACTAGACCTCGAAAGTACGTCTATTATTAATGGAAAATTAGGAGAATAGTAATCGTTCCAGTGGAGAGACCAGTATTCTTCAGTAAAATCGCAGATTCTTTCATCAACAATGAATTTTTTCTGGCGTTCCGATATGACGAGCCACATTCGCCACAATAAATCATTCACGTAACTTCGTTCGAACGTCAAATCATTAACATGAAGTATAATCTTGGCCAGCTCACTATTATCAATTACATGTACCATATGGTCCCAGACTGACACCGTAAATTCGAAATAAAAACGATTTATCAATAAAGTCTTCATGATTCGATGGCCCTTTTCACTCAAAATCGAGTTCAATTCGATGTCACTCAACGTTGGAAGAAGTAGCCATATAAGTCTAGGCTTATCGAGTTTGATTATATCCTTAATATTTGACCAACGCTTCCGGATGGGTATTTGATTGAGAAAAAAATTAATGGCGAGCCATTCGTCGTAAGGTTTTAGACGGTACATCGAATGATCTTGCGGCTGAAAATCGTAAAATTCATCGAACGACTTGATCAGTTCGCCCAGTAAATTTTCATATTTGACATTTCGTTCCAAACGCACCCGGCGGGACCAATAGTTGAAAAATTCATCTCGATACCTGCAACGTCCATTCGTCGCTTCTTTCATCTCTCTACTCGTCAACGTCTGCTTCAAACGTTCGACGTCGTCGATAAGACAATAAGCGCAAGCCAACTGAAATTTCCGTACATTGGTCAATTTTTCATTATTCAGCATCTTTCTGGCGGTTTGCTCGTAATTAACTATACCGTCGGGAAACCAGACCAGATGATCAAACCAGTCGATCATATCATCGGTAGGTAGCTGTTGGAAAAAAACTTTTTTGTAGTGATGAAGCCACCATTCTGTCCAGGATTTTTTCGTACGAGTAATGAGTTCTTTGAGGGTTGAAAGAATGGATGTCGGGATCGAGTCAATTTGGTATAAATCGAGCGATGAATGAATGCTCGTCCTCATTTCGGTGTCTCGACGCATGTGTAAAAGTTTCTCGTGCAAAATTCCATTTACAAATGATACCGCGGATAAATCGGCGAGTTTGCCTGGTTGGAAATAATTCACCAGAGGTTCGATATTCGAGCTCTGGAGGGTGCTCATTTCGACGGTATCGACGGTTTGACTGCGGAATATCTGAAAATCCACGATTTCATCAAAATAAGATCGATTACAGAACTTGGAATAAATTACCGAAATTGAAAAAAATTACTAACCACCATTGAAAAAGTTTAAAATAATGAAAGGCAGGCATCACGGCGACATTTTTGAAAAAAAAAGGTAACTTTCAGTACCTTTTTTCAGGGAATGGGAGCCGACTCTGGAGTCGGAGTCAAACTGTATCCAAATTGACTTCGGAGTCGAGCCGGAGTCAGGAGTCAGGGTGTGAGTTTGACTCCGGAGTCAATGTGGAGTCAGGAGTCAACTTTTTGGCGGATTTCTATTCTCTACTCCATAATCGGAGTCAAACTGCCTCCAAATTGACTCCGACTCCGGCTTGATTCCGGATTCAAGCCGGACTCCAGAGTCAAGCAGGAGTCAGGAGTCAAGGTCTGAAATTGAGTCAGGAGTCAAGGTCTGAAATTGACTCCGGAGTCAAGGTGGAGTCACGAATCAGGTGTGTTTGACTCCGGAGTCAAGGTGTAGACAGGAATCGAGGTCTGAAAGTGACTCCGGAGTCAAGAGTCACCTTTCTCTCCTGACTCTGGAGTCAAACTGGAATCAGAAGTCAACTTTCTCCCTTGACTCTGGGAGTCGAGCCGGAGTCAAGAGTCAACTTTTTGGCTGACTCCTATTGGCAACTGACAATCCCAGTAGATGGCGCTGCAAACGCTCCGAAAAGGGGACGAAATTCATCACATTTTACGCGAATTCCGTTAATTTCATCACCGTCTCAGTTTGTTTGGCAGCAACCAATACATGCATCGGAGCGATATTCCCCAAAAAAATAGTAACTTCAGGAACCTGTTTTGAGCAAAATATGAACCAAATATGAACCAAAAATGACAATTTTTTCATCAATTTAACCACCCCCCCCCCCACATTTTGAAAATTGAATTCGTCAAATCGTCAAAATGCATTTTTTTCTACGAAAACGAAAAAGTTAAAAAAAAATCAAAAACAAAAATACAAGAAAAAAATTAAGAAGAGAAAAATTAAGATACCTAAATTTATCTTTTAGATTTCGAGCTGGAAACTGAATTTTCACAGGTACGAATACAGAGCTATTCAAGGACTTTGTTAATTCGTCCTGAATTTCAGACGTTTCTCAGATGAGTTTTTTTCTTCGATTTTGAGTGACTCTGCAGACTTCAAAAGTTCCTGAGCGGGGGAAAGGGGCAAAAAGGAGCCTTATTTCATACTGTTTCCTCAAATAGTTTAGTAAAATGCGAATTTGTTCATGCCCGAGCGAAGCGAGGGCAAAGCTTTGAAAAAAGTGGGTATCTAATGCCAAAAAAATGGCATTTTTCATGTTTCAAGGCTGGTAAGTATACCTATATCTAATTCAGAAATGAATGTTCGACAACTAAACACAATTTTTTTTTTGAAATTGATCAGAATTTTTTCAAAAATATGAACCTAGAGATGAAAATAGTAACCTTTATGAACTTTTGGGTGAAAATATGAACAAATAGTAACCAAAGGTGAAAATAGTAACTAAGTTCATAAAAAAGTACCTCGCTCCAATCCCTGCCAATACGAATTTCCTCCCCGTTTCGTTAGTTGATTACCTCGTCACCAGATGGAGACTTTTTTGATGTCAGTTGCCAATTCCCTGACTTTTTTTGATCAAAAAGTGACCAAAAAATTGCCAAAAAGTAACCAAAAATTCAATTTTTTTCGGATGGTAGCAATTTTTTTATAGTTTTCTGGGAGGGGTAATTTTTTTGTAGTTTTCTGCAAACATTTCAAAGATGAATCAACTGAAAAGACGCGAATAATTTCATTTATTAAATTCCTTCGTCAAAACAACAAACAAACTAGCAAAAATCGATTTTTCATTTCTGTCTTGAATAATTTTGAAAAATAGCATTTTCTAAATGAAAATTTGAATTTTTTCCTGGAAGTGCGAAGAAAAACTGACTTTTGAGAGAAAAAAAGTAACCAAACAAAACTGAAGTCAAAAAATGTGGCAAAGACGCAAAGACCCTAAAAAAAGTAACCCGCTTTAATGCTTTTTTTTTTGGGTTCGGACTACGGGGTCCATTAGCCCAGTTCAACTTTAATGCTTGATAACTATAAGGTAATATTAAACTCTAAAAATTCAAGATATTTAGATTGAAGAGTCAAGTTACTATACATATAATAATTGGGAAGTGGGCATGATTTCTGACTTTTTATGAAAATATCAGGAGAAAGGGGTTTATAACAAAGAGTATACTGTATGAACCAAGAAAGAGTTCTTTGAAAGTCTGAACACAATTTTTCAAGACTCTCTTGTGACGATCAGGTAGATACGAACTTAAAAATACGATGTTGAGGGGTTCAAGCTTTCATCAGCTCTTGTGATTTCTGCTTAGAAATAGCGAAATGATTTCAACGAAATTGAATTTTTCACAACTGACGCTTATGATGATGGAGCAAAAAAGTTTGCCTCTCAAAGACACGAATTAAAAAAAATATATTAACCCGTTATTTTCGAAAATTTTGAACAAAAACGGAGCATTTTCGTTCCACTGATGAACAGAATAAAATCTAGCTATAATAAATTAACATCAGGGTGTCTACTTTCTTCAGAAATACTTTTCCTAGACTCATTCAGATTTTCCATGACAATTTTATCATGTTTTCCAGAAAATGACATGCTGCAAGAAGGGTGAAAATTCAACTTTGAAGTCCTGTCAAAGGTACAGAAACAATAAAGTAGAGCTGCATTGGATTTTTGAAGGTTGAAAAGATGTCCAATTTTTTACAAGAAATACTCAAAACTATTCGGATTTTTCGACCAGGACGTTAGTTTTGCAGTAGGTAGCCTTGATAAATTTTTAGGGAGGGAGGGAAGGGTGTTTTAAAATTTTTTAGTTGAATGCACAGCATAGGAGAGGAGTTATTTTCAAATAGTGGAAAACAAGTAAAAAAAACTTGATCTAAGGAAATTTTAAAAAATTGGGAAATTGGTTTACAATCATCTGTATTTCTCAAAAATGAGAAACTTGATATACCTACTGGGATAAAATATGCCCACAGTTCATGAAGGATAAAAATATAACACACACATAATTTTTTAGCAACGTTTTACAAAATGTAAAAAAATATGTTTTTGGAAATCGAGAAAAGGGTAGTAATTAAACATGGAAAAACAGATCTCACTTTAGGTCCCATTTTCTCAGAAACCACATGACCTACGAAGTTCAGGTTTTTATAGTTCAATTCAGGAATATCCCAACTAGGTTTTAACAGGAGGGGTGGGGTAAATTCCAACTTTATCCCAAAAATTTCATCAATTCATTCAAAATCAGCACAGTATTAAGTATGTAAATCAATTCAACACAAAAGCACAAAAAATTGACAGTTTTAAAAATCTTTCTGTTAATTTTTAAAAAAAACTCTAGAACGCATAAAAAAAACAGAAAGAAAATTGGTCGGATATTTTCGAAGAAAATGAGACAAAAATATAGGCGGAGATAAGGGGCCATGGAGCCCCCCCCTCCCAAATCATTTTCGTGCATATGTTTTACTCAAAAAAAGTTCGCAAACACCCAACTTTCAAGGGATAAACTACCAATATGACGAATTTCCTGATTTTTTTCTAGTTACCTACTAAAATGGTCTTTTTTTATGAAGAAAATGATTAGCTGCTTTCATGTAATCGATCAAAAACAGTGCACAGTTATTAATTGTTGAAACAGATTGTTTGCGTTTTTTTGAATCCACGTTAGATGACTAATGACACTGAATGATATTAAACCTAGGTTAGCTAATACGAGTTCGGAACCATGAATGAAAAGCAATGATTTAAGTGATTTGGGAACTATAAATAGAGTTCAGGGGCAACCAAATTTGGAGAAATTTCCTCTAAAAAATCTTGAAAATCAATCCAGCAGGTTTTCTGGGAGATTTTTTCAAAATTATTCGTGGATGGGGTTCAGTGTGAAACACGATGGGATACTTTGTTTTTCGTGTAATTTTACTCAAAAATGGAAAATTTTGTTGTAAATAAGCACATTTGTCAACTTTTAAATGAATTTTTTCAAAAAGTTTGTAAATGTAGCAAAAAATACTAAATTTGTAAAAAAAAAAAAACTTCAAAAATCATGAAATTTCTACACCACAGAAATGGAATTTAAAAAAAAAACTAATTATTTTCTTTCTGAACATCATAAATTTTTCAAATTTTGGGCCTCGCTTTGCTCGGGCATATGAAAATCAAGATATATTTAAAAGTGAAGGGTTGAAGATTTCGCCTCCATTTCGATACTAAAATTTGATTGAAATTGAAAACAAAATGAAGAAATTTAGCTTTTGGATTCTTTTTTTTCAAAAATTTTCGCCCTCACTTCCCTCGGGCTCGATGAATTTACACAATTTTTTCTCAAAATGACGGTATAAACCCTCTTTTTTTCTATCGATTCTTCATATTGAAAAAAGGTCAAGTTAAAATCTCGTTACGGTAAGGGTAAAATTTTTTTGAAGGGCCGGAAATGAACATTTTTATTTTTCATATTTTTTAACTGGGACTCAAGCCCCCCTAAAAGTTACAGTTCATCTCCGCCTATGGACAAAAACATGAAAAACTTCACGGGAAAGAGCTTCTAAAAGAAAAAATTTCAATTTCCAAAAAAATATGGACTTTTCAAGGCTGAAAAACACCTTTCATAATCTTTTCTGAATGTTGTCTATTGTTACTAAAAATAAAAAAATGAATGCTCAGAGTTTTGTAGAATTGTGGACCAAAAGTAAGGCAGTATTTAATAAAATTAAATTTCATCACAGTCGTAACTTTTTTCAGGAAGCCATTTTGTCGAAAACCTTATTTGAAACCAATTATTTTCTGGAATTTCCAATTTTTTATTGATGATAGGTCAACTAAAATTGAGGTAATTGTCGATTTTAATATTCATCTGTGCATGACGAATCACTCTGAGCATTTTTTTTAAATCTATGTTTTCTCCCTCCCCTGAAAACAAAATCTTCAAGGGTAAGAAATCATTGCAAATTGTATTTTCGAGCAAAAAAACACACCGAAACCATATCTAAATGGAATCCATCGCTGAATTCGGCAATTGAAGAGGGATACATAGGAGTCGAGTCGAGAGAGATGACGATTTACCAAATCCAGGCATCATAGTGAAATTTGGTGGGAAAAAAGTAACTTTAGTAACCCAATTTGGGGAAAAAAGTAACCAATGTATTACCAAAAAAAATTGTAAAAAAAAAACAAAAAACATTTATGTACTTAATGCAAATTATTATAACTTATAAGCGCTCCCAGAAATTATGTAAGGGAGGGACTGAGAATTGGAGAAAAATGGGGTGGGGGGCGGGGTAAAAATTCGTAACAAACTTCAAAATCTATTTTTACAGTAGTGCTCGTAAAGTCAGGTTAATTTCAGTGGACAGATGAAAAAATGTAATACAGATAAAAGCGAAGAAAAACTGAAAAATTGCAAGAATTCTCTAAATCTGAATCAGTGAGATGAATATAAATGAAAATCAGTGATTCGCATTGATCGTTTAGTCAAAATTACTGATTTTTTTCTGGTTAATTGAAAATCGACTAAGAAATCAACGACTTTTGGCTGCAATATCAATGAAAATTATTTTATTGGTTCAAAAAGGCAGAGTTTTTATAAAACTTGATTGATGTAGATTTAGAAAGTTATATTCTAATGTAAGAAATAAGAAAAATTATTTTTGAAGAGTAATAAAATGCACTTCTCTGAACACTTTTGAGGTAAAATTTCATTTTTTTATTGAGCTTGGATTGAATCTGCTCGACTCCGGGACTTAATCAGACATTATGCAAGGCGGGGAAGAATTTGAAAAAAATGAGGGTGTGTCAAAATTCAGTAAAAAAAACGGTGAGTATCTAGCCCACCTACCCCGTAAATTTATATGAAAATCAGTGATTTTTCATTGAAATATTAATCAAAATTACTGATTTTTATTTGACAAATTGGAAATTGATTGGAGTTTTGACTGAAATATGGGTGAAAATCTCTAGTTTTTGATGAAAATTATTTCACTATACTTAACCAAGAAAATGAAAATACACCAATTTTGACTGATTCAAATTTAGGGAATGATAGTGTATTCAAGAAACAGAGGCATCAATGTACTGCCCGAGCAGAGCGAGGGCAAAATTTTTTGAAACAAAAAAATCTCCAAAACTCGACTAAACCAAAACTAACAGACACTTTACGCTTAAAAAAATAAATTTTTAGAGAAAAATTGTGAAAAAAAGGTAAATTTTCTGAGAAATTTTGGAAAAAAGTAACTTTTAGAGGTAAAAAGTAACCAAAGTAACTTTTGAAGTGGAAATAGTAACCAAAAGTAACTTGGTCTCGAAAAAAGTAACCAAGTTACTAAAAAGTAACCACGCTATGATGCCTGCAAATCGTTTTATAAGTTCTGACATAGTTCATTATGTTGTTCCTTCAAGCAACCTACGTAGAAAAATACACATCTGATCACAAAATTTTAAAAAATTCCAAAACCAATAAAGTTGGACAAACTTGCAGAAAAAATTCACCCTACCAAGACCATTGACAAAAAAATTATAGAAAACGTAATAACGAACGAATTTATTTCTATTGTTCGGTTTGAAAAATGCACATAAATCAAAATATACATAAATATAATTACTCATAAGTCAACTTCTAGCAGTTTGATTCTATAAAAAATATTGAACCATTTATTGATTAAGTACGACACACATCTGTTTTGAATAGATATCTAAACATAACGTCGATACGATTCAACAAAAATTTCATAAACGTCACGTTGCGGCTCTGATTTTCTTCTCTTTCGAGGTACTTCCTCATTCAAAGATTCTTCATTATCCGAAATTCTTTCCTTTTTCGAAGATATAATTTTCTGGCAATTTTCCACCAAAAGTCTATCGCCATTCAAGCACCATGCCATTAAATCGAGCCGTACAGACTTTTCAATCGATCTCTTACAACTACAACGTTCGAAAAAGTGTAATTTCACGTTGTTAAGACTTTTTTCGGAGGATACGAATGATTCGATGAATTTTATCACACGAGGAAGATTTTCCCAAGACAACATGTCGCGCATTCTCTTCAAATTATCACGACATGTGACCATCTTGTCGAAAAATTTTTTACGTTTGTTTTCGGTAAATACGTCTTCGAGGAAATGATTGAAATCGGTCATGTCGTCGTTGGTTCGATAGAACAAAAGACTAAATAATTTCTTTTTTGGCATTTTCTTTATTATATTTTTCTTCACATCACGAACGAGTTGCGGATCCGAAGTACAGAATTCTACAAAAGTTTGTATATCTTGGAGTCGTTCTTTTCTCAGCAAAACGTTGCAGTATTCTTCGATGGAATTGTACTGGATCATGATGGTTTTTTTGAAATCTTGGATGTGCTGGTCGTTGTCGAAGCATAGATTCATTATACGTTCGATAAACCGTCTGTGATCCAATTGACCGATAACTAAATAAGCCCAATGTTTCATCCAGTAACGATACCTGTTTTCCGTACTGGACCTCGAAAGTACGTCTATTATTAATGGAAAATTCGGAGAATAGTAATCGTTGCGTTCGAGAGAGCTCGATTTTTCAGTAAAATCGCAGATTCTTTCGTCAACAATGAATTTTTTCTGGCGTTCCGATGTGACCAGCCACATTCGCCACAATAAATCATTCACGTAATTTCGTTCGAACTTCAAATTATTAACATGACGTATGATCTTGGCCAGCTCACTATTGTCGATTACATGTACCATACGTTTCCAGACTGACATTGTAAAGTCGAAATAGAAACGATTTTTTAATAAAGTCTTCATGATTCGATGACTTTTTTCACTCAAAATCGAGTACAATTTGATGCCACTCAACATTGGGAGAAGCAGCCACGTAAGTCTAGGCTTATCGAGTTTGATTATATCCTTAATTTTTGACCAACGATCCCGGTTGGGTATTTGATCGAGAAAAAAATCAATGGCGGGCCATTCGTCGTAAGGTTTTAGATCGTACTTCGGATGATCGTGCAGCAAAAACCCACCAAATTCATTCAATGACCAGATTAGTTGGTCTAGTAAAATTTCATAATACTTGAGATTCTGTTCCGAACCCATTTTGCGGGACCAATAGTTGAGAAATTCATCTCGACATCTGCGTCGAATATTCGTCGCTTCTTTCATCTCTCTATCCGTCAACGTCTGCTTCAAACGTTCGACATTGTCGATAAGACAATAAGCGCAAGCCAACTGAAATTTCCGTACATTGGTCAATTTTTCATTATTCAGCATCTTTCTGGCAGTTTGCTCGTAATTAACCGTACCGTCCGGAAACCAGACCAGATGATCAAACCAGTCGATCATATCATCGGTAGGTAGCTGTTGGAAAAAAACCTTTTTATAGTGATGAAGCCACCATTCTGTCCAGGATTTTTTCGTACGAGTGATGAGTTCATTAAGGTTCGAAAGAATGGATTTCGGGATCGAGTCAATTTGGTCTAAATCGGGCGAATAATAAATGCTCGTCCTCATTTCGGTGTCTCGGCGCATATGTAAAAGTTTCTCGTGCAAAATACCAGTTACAAATGATACTGCGGATAAATCAGCGAGTTTGCCTGGTTGGAAATAAATCTCCAGAGGTTCGATATTCCAGCTCTGGAAGGTGCTCATTTCGACGGTATCACGGTTTGACTGCGGAATACCTGAAAATGCACGATTTAATCAAAATAAGATCGATTACAGAACTTGGAATGAAATACCGACATTGAAAAAAATTACTAATCACGATTAAAAAAGTTTAAAATAATGATAAGGTAGGCATCATGGCGAAATTTTTGAAGAAAAAAGTGACCAAAAAATGGCCAATAAGTGACCAAAAATTTAATTTTATTCAGGTGACAATTTTTTTGCATTCTTCTGCAAAAATTTCAAAGATTAATCAACTGAAAAGACGTGAATAATTTCATTTATTAAATTCCTTCGTCAAAATTGCAGCAGAAAAGAGCTTCAAACAATTTTTCGCCGTGAGATTTTTTTATTTCTCAGTAATGTAGTTTTTTCAACATTTGACGAGCATATATTTTTTCTTCGTATTTCAACGATTAAAATCCTTTTTTTGTACTAATTCAGTTCAAGTTTCAAAAGGTCAATGGGTTAATTATTATTGGAGGGGGTTTAAAGAACTTCTGACCTCATATTCATGATCAGGAGGGACGATTCATATGAAAACGACACCAATATTGCTTATGTAGGGTGTCTACCAATTCTTAAAAATCAAATTTCGCGACCTTTTTTTAAGGTATCTAGTATCTACCTTTCAATTTGACCCTCCCCCCACACCAAAAATCAACGAGATCAAATTTATTATAGAAAAAAGTTTATACACGGAAGAAAATACGTCTTTAATTATGAAAAAAGATAATTTAACAAAAATTATCCAAAAGTGAGTTATTTTATGGTAAAGAAGAGAAGTAGTTACTGCCCGAGCGAAGCGAGGGTGAAAATTTTACCAAAAATCATGTTTGAACGGATAAAATTGTTAAATGATTATTGAGAAATAAATTCATGAAAAGCCTGAAATATTAGCAGATTTGGCCCGAGCGAAGCGAGGGCGAAATTTTTTCGAAGCATTCATTTAAAAAACAGCAAAAAAAAACATATTTCCAAATGGTTTTCTCCTTTAAAACATCCCTTAGAAAATTCAGGAGAAAATCAGTGAAAATTCACTAAAAACTCATTGATATTTATGAAATTTACTACAAAATTTGTGAAATTCTTTAAATAATCAGTGAAAAATCGCTTGATTTTTCCCGTGCTGCAATTTTAACTAATTTCAGTGATTTTTTACTGATTCGAAATGAGAGTGTTCTCATGAAATTTTTAGATGCTCCCTTTTACGACCACAAAACCGACTTAAATTCAATTCTGAAAATTTTTGACGCCACCTTCCTCTCAACTCGACCCAAACACTTGAGAGCTTGAATTTATAATGGAAAAAATTTCAAATAAAAAAGAAAAGCTTTGGTGTTAACCAAATCATGAGACTAAAAGTTCGGATATTTCGAGTCTGAAAATTCAAAAATTTATATTTCTTCACAATTAAATCCCCCCCCCCAAAAAAAAACACGTAGGTACTTCAATTTTATAAATTTTACCAAAGCCTCTAATACAATATTTTCGGCTTGGCCCAGTAAATAAAGGATCAACGAGGAGTAAAATATAAATTATTTTTACTAGATATACAAATGTGATGAGGCCGAGCGAATCGAGAGCGAACATTATTGCAAAAAAAAATACCTTCAAAACTTTAAAATTCATCGCTTTACACCCCCAGTAAAGTTTCCCAAAATGTGACCAAAAAAATACAAATTCTCTTCCATTACCTTCCCTTCTTCTTCAAAATCGTGATCAGGGACATCATGGTACTCCTTTCTCATTACATTTTATAAAAAAATACGTGTTCAAAAAAAAAAACTCTACAAAGAAAATTTTTATGAAAATTCAACGATTCAATAGACAAAAACGTGTGTTTAAATACAAATTTTCTTGTACATTATGGTCAACAAAAAAAATGATGCATATAAAATCAGTGGAAAAAATTTGGCCCGAGCGGAGCGAGGGAATTTTTTTTTGAAAAATTGATGATAAAATGAGCTCAGAAACTTCAAACAATTTATTCTTCTTCTGGATTTTTACAAAATTCCAGTGGAAATTCCGAAAATTTAAAACCCAATTTGAAATCATTTATTTTCTGGAATTTTCCTTTTTCATTGGTGACAGGTTGACTTAAATTGAGGTAATTATCGATTTTAATATTCATCTGTGCATGGCGAATCACTCTGAGGATTTTTTTTTAAATTGATTTTTTCATCCCCATAAGCACCCCCCTCCCTAAAAACAAAATCTTCAAGAGTAAGGAATCGTTGCAAATTGTATTTTCGAGCAAAAAAGCACACATCGAAACCATATCTAAATAGAATCCATCGCTGAATTTGGCAATTGAAGAGAGATAGGAGACTAGTCGAGAGAGATGACGATTTACCAGATCGTTTTATAAGTTCTGACATAGTTCATTGTTCCTTCAAGCAACTAATAAAGAAAACTCAGGGAATAGGAGTCGACTCCGGTGTCGGAGTCAAACTGACTCCAAATTGACTCCGACTTCGGAGTCGAGCCGGAGTCAGGGAGTCAAGGTCAAAGATTACTCCGGAGCAGGCATGCCACAGATTTTGGGGGAAAATAGTGACTTTAGTGACTTTTTATGAGGCAAAAAGTGACCTATTTTTCGAAAAAAGTTACCAATTTTTCATTTTTTTCATAAATAAATACACCCCCCCCCCAAAAAAAAAAAAATAATAATAATAATAACTCAAACTGTATTTATCTCTGCAATTGTGCTGAAAATACTTTTTTTCCTGAAAAATTTTTTCATCAAGGGTAAGGGTGCCATATTTCGACCATTTTTTTTCAAACTTCCACCAATCAAAGACTTATGGAGGTAAAACCGTCAGAAATGGCTTAAAAAATACATTGATCCTTCCTCCACCACCCCCTAAAATTCTGAGCCGATACGATCATTTTTTGTGATTTTTTTCTGAGGGAATTCAAAAATTGATTATCGAAATTTTGGGTTCCTAATTTCGACCACCAGCCCCCCCCCCCCACTTTGAGATGAGGGGTCGGTTGTACATTTTTCTTATTCTACTTAGTAATAGGATGTAAAAAAAAACCGCTCCTAAAAGTCGATTAATCCGATTATTGGTAATTATTTGAGGTAATGGAAAATTTTCAAAATTGATTTTTTTCTGAAGGCCCTAGCTCCTTCCCATGACATCCTGAGAGAAAATGGTAAATGACAAAATTGTTCGTTTTTTGATGCTCTACAACTTTTGTTTCAACTATTTTTTCATTAGTGCGTAATTTCGAAAGTTATCGACAAAAAACAAAATTTGAACCCTCTTACTCCCCAAAAGGAGGACTAAATTATGCACCAATTTTAGGGAAGTTTAGTAATCTTAAAATACATACCCTACTACGAAACTTCCCCTTTCTACTATTTTTTTGGGGGTTAAAACCTAAAATGACTGTACTTGACTATGTTATTTCGTTTTTTTCAATTTTCTCCGCTAGTTTTGCCTGTAGGGTTGTCATTTTGGTCTCAAATTGTTTATCTGTGAAAAAGGAGCACGAAAAAATTTTTCCCCGGTAAATTGCGTCTATAGCGGCCGAAATCGGCCGGTGGTCGAAATTAGGAAGCGGTTGAGATTAGGGCATTTTACCCTTAATAAATGTTTAATTGAAGCTACGAGTTTAAAAATATGCTTCAAATAACTGAAAAAAAGAATACATTTTTTTTTATAATAATACATTTATAATTAATATAACTTCCGTCTAAAATAAGTTTTTACTGAAAAACATCGCAATATTCTGCATCTAAAAATTACGAGTTCTAAAAAATAAACTAGTATTTTTAAAAATTTTATGCAAGAGCGGAAGGCCGTTTGAATGAAAAAAGTGACTTTAGAGTGAAAAAACGGACTAATAGTGACTTTTGGCCAAAAAAGGGACTTTTAGTGACCAACCCTGAAAATAGGGGACACGTCACTAAAAAAAGGTGACTCTGTGGCATGCCTGCCGGAGTCAAGCCGGAGTCAGGAGTCAGAGTCTGAAATCAACTCCGGAGTCAAGGTGGAGTCAGGAGTCAGGTGTGAGTTTGACTCCGGAGTCATGGTGGAGTCAAGAGTCAGAGAGTGAGTTCGACTCCGGAGACAAGATGGAGACAGGAGTCGAGGTCTGAAAGTGACTCCGGAGTCATGAGTCAACTTTTCCCCTTGATTCTGGGAGTTAGGTGGAGTCAGCCCTGGTTCAAAATCGGCGTCAAACTGACTCCAAATTGACTCCGGAGTCAAGGTGGAGTCAGGAGTCAACTTTCTCCCTTGATTCTGGGAGTTAGGTGGAGTCAGCCCTGGTTCAAAATCGGCGTCAAACTGACTCCAAATTGACTCCGGAGTCAGGCCGGAGTAAGGAGTCAACTTTTTGGCTGACTCCTAGTCCCTGAGAAAAAAAAACATCTCATCACAAGAATTTAAAAAAATTCAAAACCAATAAAGTTTAACTAACTTGCAGAAAAAATTTACTCCACCACTGACAAAAAAATTATAGAAAGCGTAATAACGAAAGAATCTATTTCTATTGTTCCGTAAAAAAAATTGCACATAAATAAAAATATACATAAATACTCATAATTAAATTTCTAGCAGTTTTCATTCTACAAAAAATTACGAACCGATTAATCATTACGACACAACATTAATTTTAAAACACATAAGAACATGAATCACAGCGGGATCGTCTGTACCATTCAACAAAAATTTCATAAACGTTACACGGCGGCTCTAATTTTCTTCTTTTTCGAGGTTCTTCATCATTCGAAGATTCTTCATAATCCGAAAATCTTTTCTTTTTCGAAGATATAATTTTCTGGAAATTTTCCACCAGATGTTTATCCCCATTCAAGCACCATGCCATTAAATCGAGTCGTACAGACTTTTCAATCGATCTCTTACAACTACAACGTTCGAAAAAGTGTAGTTTCACGTTGGTAAGGCTTTTTTCGGAGGATACGAATGTTTCGATGAATTTTATCACGGTAGCAAGATTTCCCCAAGACAACCTGTCGCGTATTTTCCTCAAATTATCACGACATGTGACCATCTTGTAGAAAAATTTTTGACGTTTGTTTTCGGTAAATACGTCTCCGAGGAAATTATTGAATTCAGCCACAATTTCGTCGCTACGCCGATAAAACAAAATATCAAACAACTTATCTTTTGGAATCTTCTTTATTATCTCTTTTTTCGAATTACGAATGAGTTGCGAATCCGAAGTACAAAATTCCACGTAAGTTTGTATATCTTGGAGTCGTTCTTTCTCTAACAAAATCTTGCAGTATTTCGCGATGGAATTGTATTGGATCATGGTGGTTTTTTTGAAATCTTGAATTTGCTGGTCGTTGTCGAAGCATAGATTCATTATACGTTCGATAAATCGTCTGTGATCCAATTGACCGATAACTAAATAAGGCCAATGTTTCATCCAGTAACGATACCTGCTTTCCGGACTGGACCTCGAAAGTACATCAATTATTAATGGAAAATTAGGAGAAAAGTATTCGTCGTGTTTCAGATAAACTGTATTTTCAATAAAATCGCATATTGTTTCGTCAACAATGAATTTTTTCTGGCGTTCCGATGTGACGAGCCACATTCGCCACAATGAATCATTCACGTAACTTCGATCGAAATCCGAATGATGAACAAACCATATAATATTTTCCAGCTGGCTATTGTCGATTACATGTACCATATGGTCCCAGACTGACATCGCAAATTCGAAATAAAAACGATTTTTTAATAAAGTATACATGATTTCATAACATTCTTCACTCATAATCGAGTTCAATTCGACGTCACTCAACGTTGGAAGAAGCAGCCACGTAAGTCTAGGCTTTTCGAGTTCGATTATATCCTTAATTCTTGCCCAACGTTTTCGAATGGGTATTTGATTGAGAAAAAAATTAATGGCGAGCCATTCGTCGTAAGGTTTTAGATCGTACTCCGGAGTATCGTAAGATTCATCGAGAGATTTGATCAGTTCGTCTAGTAAATATTCATACTTGACATTCCGTTCCAAACGCACCCTGCGGGACCAATAGTTGAGAAATTCATCTGCATATCTGCGTCGACTATTCGTCGCTTTTTTCATCTCTCTATTCGTCAACGTCCCCTTCAAACGTTCGACGTCGTCGATAAGACAATAAGCGCAAGCCAACTGAAATTTCCGTACATTAGTCAATTTTTCATTATTCAGCATCTTTCTGACGGTTTGCTCGTAATTAATCGTACCGTCGGGAAACCAGACCAGATTATCAAACCAGTCGATCATATCATCGGTAGGTATCTGTTGGAAAAAAACCTTTTTGTAGTGATGAAGCCACCATTCTGTCCAGGATTTTTTCGTACGAGTGATGAGTTCATTAAGGTTCGAAAGAATGGATTTCGGGATCGAGTCAATTTGGTCTAAATCGGACGAATAATAAATGCTCGTCCGCTTTTCGGTGTCTCGACGCATATGTAAAAGTTTCTCGTGCAAAATACCAGTTACAAATGATACTGCGGATAAATCAGCGAGTTTGCCTGGTTGGAAATAATTCACCAGAGGTTCGAAATTCGAGCTCTGAAGGGTGCTCATTTCGATTGAATCGATGGTCTGACTGCGGATCGTTTTCGAATACCTGAAAATCCACGATTTTATCAAAATAAGGTCGATTACAGGTCTTGGGATAAATTTTTGAAATTGAAAAAAATTACTAATCACCATTTAAAAAATTTAAAATATATTAGGCAATATTAAACTTTAAAAATTCAAGATATTCTTATTGAAGGGTCAAGTTGCTAGATGATAATTGGAATGTGGGCATGATTTCTGATTTTTTATTAAAATATCAGCGAAAGGGGTATAACAAGGGGTAGGCTATATGACCCAAGAAAGTCTTCTTTGAATTTGTGAACGCCATTTTTCAAGGATCTTTCGCAGGGGTACACCCAAGGGGTGCTCAGGAGGCTCGAGCCCCCCCCCGGCTCGGGATGGAGATTTTTTTATTATAAAAACGTCCAAGGGTATGATTTTTTTTTAAAATTCGCCTTCGCTTCGCTCGGGCAGTATTTTAATAACTATTTCTTAATTAAACATACCACTCTTCAAATTTGAATCAGTTGAATTTGCGAAAATTCTGTCTTTTTTAATCAGTAAAATAATTTTCATTGAAAATGAGTGATTTTTCGGTCAAAAATTACTAATTTCTCAGTCAATGTCCCATTTATCAGAAAAAATCAGTAGTTTTGACTAAAAATAATCATTAAATGTCGCCATTTTTCAATTTTCCTTCGTTCAAATCTGTAGGTAATTATAATTAGGTATATATTATTTGCCTACTGAAAATACCCCAACTACTCCAGCCTCACTGAAATAACAGGTTACTTCATTTTTTCATTGAATTTTGACCGTGCTCCCATTTTTCTCAAAATCTGACCCCCCCCACACAATTTCTGGGTGCGCCTATGCTTTCTTGTGACGATTAGCTAGATACGAACTGAAAAATACGATGTTGAGTGGTTCAAGGTTTCATCAGCTCTTGCGATTTCTACTTAGAAAATGATTTCAACGAAATTGAATTTTTCACGACTGATACTTATGATGATGGAGCAAAAAAGTTTCGTCTTTCGACGATACGAACTCAAAAAAACATTTACTCGCTATTTTCGAAAATTTGGAACAAAAACGGAGCTTTTTCGTTCCAATTATGAACAGAACAAAATCTAGCTATAATAAATTAAAATCTGGGTGTCTACTAGGGTGAGCCAAAAAACCAAAATTTTTGATTTTTGAAAAGTTGCCCCCCCGCGAAAGTTGTTGGCTGGATAGACTAGAAAAATGAAATAAAAAATTTCAAAATCGATTCATACGAGTATCTTCCGATCGCGCAAGAGCCTTCAATTCGTCAAAAATTCAAAATTTCAAAAAGTCGAAAAAATTTAAAATGGACTGAAATTATTTTTAGAGCTTCTGTAGTGACTATCTAGACCGAAAAGCACTTTTTTTTTGAAAAAATCAGTGTTTTATAACTTTTTTCAATTTTTTTCACAGGTGAAGAAACATGAGAAATTAAAAAAAAACTATAAAACATGAATTTTGTCAAAAAAAGTTGTGCTTTTTGCTCTAAATAGGCTCTAAATAAGCTCGAAAATTGATTTTAATGAATTTTGATTTTTTTTACATTTTTTAAAATTTCTGAACATGTTGAATTTTTGACAATTTTCGAAGAATTGAAGGCTCTTGCGCGATCGAAAGATATGAATCGATTTTGAAATTTTTTATTTCATTTTTCTAGTCTATCCAGCCAACTACTTTTGCCGGGGTAACTTTCCAAAAATCAAAATCTTTGTTTTTTCGGCCCACCCTAGTGTCTACTTTCTTCAGAAATCATTTTCGTGGACTCATTCAAATTTTACACGACAATTTTATCAAGTTTTCCAGGCGACAATGTAGATCCAAGATCGACATGCTACAGAGAGGTCTGAAGTAATCCCAAAGGAACAGAAGTAATAAAAATAGCTGCATTAGATTTTTTAGGGTTGAAAAAGTCTCCCTTTTTTCAAGAAATACTCAAAAATATTTGGATTTTTCGATCAGGACGTTAGTTTTGTAGTAGCCCAATAAATTTCCAAGACCAGAAAGACATTAGATTCTCAGAAATTTAACTAGATTTTTACGAAATCTTATTTTTTGAGAATCAATTGGCCCAAAATTGATGGAAGCTGAAGATGTGGATCCATAAAAGTTTCATGAATTCTAACCAAGGTGTCTAATGAATCACATTAATTGAAATTTGTATTATTTCGGACTGAAAATTTCAATTTCTTACAATTTTTCACTCGCTCCTCCGTCAGCCCCACGCAGAAGGGGAGGAGGGGTTTCCCCAGTCCGAGTTTTCAAGGGGGTCTCAGGGCCCACTTGGGCTAAAAAATGCAGTCTTTTCAATGCCACATTGTATCAACTTTCAAAAAAACTTTTTTCTCCAACATTTTTCCCCCTACGTCCCGATTTTCTCGGTATGACCCCGTTCTCCTCATCAATAAAAAATACGTCCCTACTTCAAATCAATAAAAATTGCATGCAAGCCCCTGCAAAATTTCCGGCTTATCCCACTGAATAAATAATTAAATGAAGGAGAGAGGTTCGAGATGAAAAAGAGTTATTATACCTCGACACAACAAATCGAATACTATTCATTAAAATTTCACTCGTAATTACCACAAGGTGTCTACTGCCTACCAATTTAGAAAAATGAAAATTCTTACTATTTTCTGAATTTTTTGCCATTTTTATACCATTTTTTTAAAAATTTAAATTTGCTAAAAAAAGACCCCCTCCTCTTTCATTATTCCATTAAAAAATTCAAGAAGAAGCGAAATATTGAAAATGTTTGCTTTTTTACTTCACTAAAATTATTAGGTAAAATTATTGCTATTTTTTGGGATTCCTTGCTCGCAGACATCATTATTCTTCAAAAATGGCCTTTTCAAAATTTTCCAAGTTTTCCTGAATAATCTTTACAATTTTCCAGACCTCTGCATGCAAAATATTCCCTCAGAATAGAAAAAAAAACACATCTACAATTATTATTAATTCAAACGGGACTAAAATTCTATAAAAATTGATGGACACATTTAGATAAGCTTCAAAATATTCAAATTCTCCAGAATGGAGAAGAAAAAGGGGTAATACAATTCCTTCAAATGGAATATTTCGTTTCACATTTCTGAAAAAAATGCATACTTTCATCTAAGATTTGAAAATTGTGATACCTATTTAAATAGGTAAAACATAATTCATTTTACAGTACCTATCTAGGCAGTTTGTAGTTCGAAAAAACACCCATGACATTGGAGCAAAAAGTTAGGTATTTTTTGAGACCTGAAAATCACATTTTCCTCTTCTTTCACACACATTTTCACCACTTTCGAGGGTAAAAATAGCTCAAAAATCACTACTTTTAGTATTGACTTTTTAAATCATTATAATCACTATCGACAGAAAAATTGTAACAATTCTTGCAATATTTATCATTCATCTCATCAACTTGGCTGTATTTTTAACGAGAAATTTTTTCACTCTAGTTCATTTATTCAACGATTGCGTTTTTAGTACCCATTTCATTACAAAATTTTCAACAATTGAAAAACCAATGAATTTGTGGGACCATTTTACAATAGAGGCACGAAATCGCTGCCATAGGAAGGCAGGTACACATTTTTTATTTCAAGTAATATTGTTAAAATATACAAGGTGTTCCATGAATCGTCTGCCAAACATATTTTTTCGGATATAACCGAGTACCACTAAAAAAAAACTTGGGATGAACGTGTTGCCTATTTTGAAAATTGAAGGGGCAAATGCTGCTTCTAAAAAAATCACGTCAATATTTTTTTTCGATTGTGGGAAAGGATAGTACTTTCAAAAACTGAACAAATTTTTCATTTTATGACTTTTTGCCCATCTTTAAAATTGAAGGGGCAACAAAAAAATTGTTCAAAAAAATTCTCAAAAAATTACCTGATCAAGGAAATGGATAATACGTTGAAAACTGAAGAAATTCTGTTCTGTAGACTTTTTGCCTAACATCGAAAATGAAGGGGCTACGGATACTCAAAATGAATGGGCTTCAAATAATTTTCAAATTTTCTCAATTTTTAATGTCCCTTAGCCCCTTTATTTTTGATGCTAGGCAAAAAGTCTACAGAACAAAATTTCTTCAGTTTTTAACGTACTGTCCATTCCCTAGATCAGTTCATTTTTTCAGAATTTTTTTCGAACAATTTTTATCGCAGCCCCTTCAATTTCAAAGATAGGCAAAAAGTCACGAAGGATCAAAGATAGGCAAAAAGTCACGAAGGAAATTTTTTTCAGTTTTCAAAGTACATACTATCCATTCCTACAGTTGAAAACATTTTTTGAAGTGATTTTTTATAAAAGTAGTATTTGCCCCTTCAATTTTCAAAATAGGCAACATGTTCATCCAAAGTTGTTTTTTTAGTGGTACCCGGTTATATCCAAAAAAATATGTTTGGCAGACGATTCATGGAACACCCTGTAGAAATCATTCAGACAGAATCTTCTTTGAAGTATTAAAATTGGACTGAGATTAAAACAGAGCTCAGGTAGGTAGAAACGATTGAAAAATTGTAATTATGTAGATTTATAAAATAACACGAACGCATTTGTACCTTGAGACTTCGAATTGATCAATTTGATTTTTTTTCAGAATTTCATTAGTAGGTATAATTCCATCAAATGAAAAATTTTCAGTGGAATTGTGATTCAGAAAATGAAATAGATCAATTTTGAATCAGCCTCATGGCTACTTGAAAATATTGTACCATTGTGGCACTGATGGCGCCATCTAGACTTCGTCGCCGAATCGAATGAAAGGCATTGTAGGTACATATTAATGAGAGCTGTGCCCTCTTCGAAGTTATTGCTCTGACAAACTAAAACATATGAGCTACAGCGATTCCCAGAATTCTACGCTATCGGAACACCTGCAAGATAAAATTAATGGTATTGTCGCCGAAGTCTGGCAACGCTGCTGAGAACTATTGAAAATTATAATTCAAACTGTTCTCGAGTGAACCCTTCTCACGTGCTTTATGGTTGTTATATTTTGAGTAGAATTTCACTTAATGGAAGTATTGATATGTAAAACAAAAGCAATCAGTTTTCATTTGATATCTTCAATCTTGCATGTAATAACACCATCGAAGAGATAATTTCAAGTCAACGCTGAATTGAAAAAATTGCAAATAACAGGGTCACATTAGTTACCTATTTCATCACCATTCTCAGATAAATTTTAAAAAAGGGAAAAAGGGAAATTGACCAACGACACAAATGCAACACTGGCTCCGAATACGAATTTCACAGCCCTTCGAAAAATAATAATTCAACTATTGCAATTCAGATAGAAGGATAAAATTGTGAAAAACTACCACAAATCCAGCTTCTTCGAGCGTACCATACCGGGTGCCCGAAAAATTCCATCCCTTGGGATTTTGGTGTTGAAAATCGTAGGTTGGCAACACGTAAATTGCAAAACATTGTGATAACGATAACGAAGTAAATTATACTTTAAACTTACATGCACGAAATGTGAAATATTTTATACGTTCGTTTTTACTTTTAAATATAAAATTATCATCAATCTTTATTTAACTGATTTACTGTAAGTCAGAACTGCCAACCTACAATTTTCAACACAGAAATCCCACGGGGTCTAGAATTTTTCAGGCACCCGGTACGAAGAGAAGGAATCTGGCTCAAAATTACTAATTAGCTACTTTGTAGATTGCAGCCTACTCAAATAACACAAAAACGATAAAACTTTACGTTGAAAGAAACACCATAACGTTATCAACAACGATTCGTATTCATTTCTCGTTATACTTAATCCAAACCAATGAGAATTATTCATATTCTCGTGACGAAAAAATAACTTAAATTATAGCAAACAATGCGAATACGATAGAAAAGCGAAGCAAAACTTATGTATATTCGTTTTCCAAAATCACATTTTATAATACGCAGCTCAGAAAAAACCACCGGCTTGATGCAAAGATGAGTCGATGTTTCACACGTGGTTTTTTCATAACACCACATGATGCATTATCATTACGATGGGTAATCGTGCTTATTTTTACAAAACCATGCACAAAATTCTGCTTCGGCTGTGCAGCTGCCAGTTTGCACGCCGATGAGGTAATTTTTGGAAATAAAGTTTTTATTCACTCACCGACACGTTCAATAGATGATAATCTTGGTTGTCCAGCGTTTACATATGGAAATTATCGGCTTCAAATTGCACCAGAATATTCTTCGACGAAGCACGAATGGATCTTCGAGACGAATACGAAACAATAGTTTAAGATTAGCACAAAATCAGCTCGCGAAATGATTGATACATTGAAAATATACGCGAGAACGAAATACAAATACAGGCACGGCGTGCAAATCGAATAGCATATTGTACTAACCACTGACGAAGGTACAGGACGAAGCAGCGACTGTTAGACGACAACGAGGATACGAATACGACTGAACCGTTTGAGACGAACAAAGAACTGCCACGAAGAACCAGTTCTCAGATAACGCAGGTAGAGTTTTAACGGCGATAATAATAGAAAATAGAAAGAAATTCGTAGAACACCGCTCTGCTTCGAATCAAGCAGGATTCCCCACCACTACACATATGTGTGGTCCGTTTATGTAGAGATGAAGGAAAGTGATTATGTTCCCTCGCAAAACTAAAAATTCTCCTTCGCAACAGAATATTTTTCCCGTTAGATTTTGGCAGCACTGTTGAATGAGAACGTCTTAGAGAACGTCAAGGATTTACCTACACTGCAGTTTTGAATAATATTGTCGAATTTTTTAAAGTACTAAAACTACTGAAACGAAGAGTTTAAAAAAAAACACAAAAAATCAAAAATTATTTCGAAATAATCTTCGTTTTAGTAACAAAAAAAATCAAACAATAATTTTTGACTCATTCCATGATTCCAGGTTAATTCGAACAGTTTTTGACCATGAGTCTCCCGATTGCGATCAAATTTTTTACGGGTTCCCCTCGATGGTCTAATGAAGGAATCACCGTCATTACGATCCTAACCCTTCAGGTGGGTGGGGGGGGGGGCTCGTAATTTTCGAACAATTGGGATTTTTTGCAAAACGGCTCAACTTTGAAGGCTCATATCTCGACTTCTCGAGATTAGTTCAGTCAAAAATGAATCTGTTGGTGCGGTTTTGTAGAGAATTGAAAGGAGATTTAAAATTGGTGATCATATTTTGAAAAGTTCAAAGCTGAGCTTGTTTGATGAAAGCTCAACTTTTATGATAATTACAAAAGTTAAGGGCTACCATTGAAAAATCTGAAAAATTACTATGAAGAGAACTTTTTATGTATTTTCAAACTAATTACTTTTCAAAATGAGATCTCAAGCTCAACACCCCTAAGGGCACAGAGGTCCTCAATTTTGGTCAAAAGTCAAAATTCAAAAGAATTGCAGAAATGAATTAGCACTTCGATTTCTATTAATTCGAAGGCGCTGAGTTCGAATATGTGCTCAGTTTTTTCATATGACCCCACTAACCCTCCCCCCTATCAGCCCCCTTGGTAAGGTCAAAATTCAAAAAAATTGCAAAAATCAAATAGCACATCGATTTCTACTAATTCGAAGGCGCTGAGTTCGAATATGTGCTCAGTTTTTTCATATGACCCCACTAACCCTCCCCTCTATCAGCCACCTTTTTTTTTTTTTTTTTTTGAAAACAAACAAATTTATTTATTTCTTTAGCCTATTACATACCTCCTTCTCAACTGCCATACCAATGGTTTATTGATAGCTGAGGGGAGGGGAGACGAACAGGAATATTAATTACTTCTTAGTACATAGCGAAGTACAAACAAAAATAAATACAATTAACAAGTAAACATGAGTAAAAATTCAAAAAAATTGCAAAAATGAAATAGCACATCGATTTCTACTAATTCGAAGGCGCTGAGTTCGAACATGTGCTCAGTTTTTTCATCCGACTACACTAACCCCTCCCCCCTCCATCAGCCCCCTTGAAAAGGTCAAAATTCAAAAAAATTAAAAATAACGTGTGACATGTCGTTTGTTAGGTTTTTGGGGGCACCGAGTTCGAATATTTGCTTATTTTTTGGATTCGATCCCTTAGTGCCCCCTTATCCCACTCAATTTTGGGAAGCCCTTGCAAAAAAAATGAAAATATCGTGCGGTATATCGATTTCTACTAATTTGAGGGTGCTGAGCTCGATTATCAACTTATTTTTCCGATCTGCCTCCCCAATGCCCTACAATGACCCCTAATTCATCAAAAGACTGGAAATGATGGCATTTTGTTAAGAATAAGGATGATGCTATAAACCACAAAAAGTAGGATGAATTGGGTGTCACAATAAGGCATTCTTCATTGTAATTTTTTCAGATTTTTAAATGGTAGCCCTTAGCTTTTGTAATTATCATGAAAGTTGAGCTTTCATCACAAAAGCTCAGCTTTGAACTTTTCTCAACAATTTTGAATCTCCTTTCAATCCTCTACAAAATCGCACCAACAGATTAATTTTTGACTAAACTAATCTCGACATATGAGCCTTAAAAGTTTAGCTGTTTTACAAAAAATCCCGATTGTGCAAAAATTACGAGGGCCACCCCCCTCCCCCCGAAGGATTAGGATCGAAATGACGGTGATTCCTTCTTTAGACCATCGAGGGGAACCCGTAAAAATTTTTAAAGTAAAATCGGAAGGCCCAAGGTCAAAAGTCAAAACCTGCTCGAATTAGTCGAATTGACATGGAAAGAACCTTTTTGAACTTTCAGTGGGCTGTTTGCTGTAATTTCTTTGATATTCTAATGTTACAACAGTTCTGCCGACGTCTAATTGGAAAAATATCCTGCTTTAACGAGAATTTTTGGTTGTGAAAGGGAACATAACATAACTCACAGGGGTGGCAAGGGGGGCGTGCAGAGGGGGCATTTGTACCAAGCCAACGATTTTTGAAGAACTGGCAAAGGGTCCGAAATTTCAATTGTAGTTTCTATTTTGAGAAAATATGTTGAAGGAAAACAAAAAATCAAATTTTCGTTTGATAAAATTGCAATTTTTCGAAATTTTCCTCATACAGAAGGACAGAAGCAAAAAATTACTAGTCCAGTAGAATTAGCAAAAAAAAGGGGTGTATAGTGAATGTCTTGGCGGCAAGCTGGAATGTGGCTTAATCGATGCAGTTTGAGGCCCTGAACACGAATCTGAGGTGTCCGGTCGCGTCCGGGGTGAGCGTTTCCCCCCAATTGTGGATCCCTGCCCCCTAATCACGTTTTTGGCACATATCTGCTGAAATATTGGTCCTAACGCCAAAATGGGGTCTACAAAACTTTTTCTACATCAAATTTCCTATCAGATGACATTTACCTCGTTTTCATAAACCCAAGGGGGCTGGAGCTACAGCCGCTCAAAAAGGGGGGTTTTCACCAAAAAAGTGATTTTTCGCTTATAACTGCCAAAATATTGATCTGAGAGTGAAAATGAATACCTACGTCAAATTTCCTATCCGGGGACATAGTTATGATATGGCTCACTCGAAGGGGGCTGGAGCCTCAATTCAGCAAGGAAAGGGGGTTAGTGGTTTGACTGATGATATGTGTTGGATATGTTTCAAATTCTCATATGATGCGTAACTATGGTGATTTGCCGCTATGTTTTGACCAGGGTCCGGAACCATTTGAAATTTTTTTTCTGGTGCTTCTGGCTCTGCTCTTTAACCTTTGAGATGAAATGGTTCCTGTTCTGGTTCCAAAGTGGTTCCATAGTCAGTTTTTTGGGGGGAGGGGTTCTGGTTCTGGTTCCAGGAGTCAAGAAAATTTAATGGTTCTCCTGGTTGTGGTTCCAATTAGTACTGGTTCCCCCGGTTCCAAGTGGTTCTGGTGCTCCCAGTTCCAGTCATTTTTTTTTGTTTTTCTTTCAAAATAACACATCAAACTTCAATTTAGAAGTCAAATTAAGATCTGCGAATAGTTTTGTAATTTTTTCAAATTTTTGTGAAATAATTGAAATTGAATCTAATTTTAATTTTTAATCTAGATAAAAACTGGTTCTGGTGGTTCTGGTTAGTTTCAAAATTACTTCTCCCTGGTTGTTCCCTTTATTGGGAATGGTTCTATAAATTTTTTCAACTGGTTCTGGTGCTGGTTCTCATTTGAAAATTCGAAAAAAGTGGTTCCCCTGGTCTTTTTTTGGTTGTTCTCCAGGACTTTCCAGCCAGTCAATAGTTTAAAGCCGATAGCCGATAGATTATGGTAGCTAATGGGGTTTAGCCAATAGCCAATAGCCAGTCAATAAAAAAGATTTAGCTGGTAGCCAGTCGATGACCAGCCAATGATTTTCCGATTTTCAGTCGTTTATAATTTCAATTTACTCGATGATTTTATCGAAAATTATTAAATTTTATACTTATATTTCAACCATGAATATATTTGTATCGTTTTTTTCTTCTAATTTTTCATTTATAATGATATTTTATGAAGTTTTGATTTTACCATAGTCATGTACACATCGTGACGAGTAATTCAAGGGGTCACATGCTTTTTCAGCCAATAGCCAGTCAAACAACAGCCAATGAATTTAGGTAGCCAATAGCCAGCTTTATTTCAGCTAATGAAAAAATTCAGCAAATAGCCGATAGCCAAAAGCCAATGAAGATTGGCTGGAAAGCCCTGTTGTTCTCCCAAGTGGTTCCGGACCCTGGTTTTGACCAAATTTTTTCATTTGTAATCATCCCCCCCCTCCCTCCTTCCCAAATCAATTATTCAATTTTTTTAAATTTTTACCAACCAATTCTGAGATCAATATTTTGGCAGTTGTAAGCGAAAAATCACTTTTTTGGTGAAAACCCCCCTTTTTGAGCGGATGTAGCTCCAGCCCCCTTGGGTTTATGAAAACGAAGTAAATGTCATCTGATAGGAAATTTGATGTAGAAAAAGTTTTGTAGCCCCCATTTTGGCGCTAGGACCAATATTTCAGCAGATATGGGCCAAAAACGTGATTAGGGGACAGGGATCCACAATTGGGGGAGAACGCTCACCCCGGACGCGACCGGACACCTCAGATTCGTGTTCAGGGCATCAAACTGCATCGATTAAGCCAAATTCCAGCTCGCCACCAAGACATTCACTATGACGTGCCAAATCTACTGGCCTATACGAAAGAGAGTTGAATTTTTTTTGATAATTTTTTAAGGAGGAGGGCATTCGCTCTCGCCGGCTCTGCCTTCTAGGATGGTTCATTTCTCGCCAAAAATATAATCCACAAAGTCTTAACTCCCTATTGAAACTTTTTTCTCGTGGAGTTTTATAATTAACACAGGGTAATCTGCTAAAAAAAAAAAAAAAGAAAGACAAATTGTTTTCGTAATGTAATGTAAAAGTTCCAAATATAATCAAAACAAGCACGATCAGCGTTCGCTGATCGGGAAAGGGTTTTTGCGTTTTATAATAATACTTAATATAAATGCAAATCAGAAAAGACCACAAATTATAAGGAATCAATTCGCATAATTACTTCTTCATTGTCATTTTCCCAATTTTTTTTAACTGTTTCTAAATTTCGGAAGATTGTCGTTTACGAATTACGATTACGATTTCACTACCTTCCACTTGAAAGTTGAATAATAATTGAGTTTGTCACTGAAGCTTTATACTTTTAATAGTAAAATTGCTTGATTTTTTAAAAATATAAAATTTTCGGAATTTTAACACCATTGACAAGAAAAAAGTGATTATAAATACCATTTCCATTTTAATCCGACATCTGGATCTAAGTAAATTCGCAATAGGGTTTTCGCGCATCGCGCAAAAACCCTAAAAAGCATAAACTTGGTTTCAAATTCATTCAAAAGAATAAAATATTACAGATATCTTGTAAATTTTACCTTTGAAGATTACGAATACGATTTCTTTCCAGTTACTTTCAGTGTTATGATTAAATGGTAACCTTTTATCACCAATTTTTCGTAATTTTTTACTGAATTATTTGATATCTTTTGTTTGAATTAGTTTAAATTAAAACAAAGTTAGTTAAATATTTCAGATTCGTGATTTTTTTATTGATTTCTATTGAATTTCATTCACATTTGCTCATTAAACAGACCAACATACGAAAAATTTACCAAGTCTAAAACGTAAACACACCACAAAATACGTGATAAGCGTTCGAGGAGTTTCAGGGTCTAGACACTAGTGAATTATTTAAACACTTGCATCTATTTCCAATAGCACATTCGGATGTTTACATACGCGCATACGCAGGGTTGTGCCGATTCGAATCATTTTTGATTCGAATCATGATTCGAATCACTTATTTTATGATTCGAAAAATGATTCGAATCATTTGAGAGAAAATGATTCGTGATTCGTGATTCGTTCGAATCATTCCGATGATTCGTGATTCGCGATTCGAATCATTTCATTTTTTTAAAATTTTCTTTGTGTCTCTAAAATTTACAAATTTTTGGGCGTAAATTTTTGGATATTTCACCATCATGGTATCAATACACAAAAAGTGTCAGAAAATTAGAAATTTGCTTTAAAAAAGGATAAATTTCAGTCTCGAAAATTGAAATTTTTTTTTGCAAAAAATCCAGAAACATGACAGTGTGATGGAACGTCGTTTCTTAGCCCAAAAGTGGCGTTTTTTGTGTGTTTATATTGTGTAGTAGTAAAATATCCAAAAAAAGAAGTCAAAAAATGTCCAGATATCGGAGAAACTGAACAATTTCAAATGAATTAGATGATTCGAAAAATGATTCGAAAATTACGAATCACGAATCATTTTTTGGAAAATGATTCGAATCATTGATTCGAATCATTTCTCAGGAAAGGATTCGTGATTCGTGATTTATACGAATCATGTTGATGATTCGTGATTCGTGATTCGAATCAAAATGAACGCGATTCGGCACAACCCTGCCCATACGTATACGCGCGCATGGGGGGGGGGGGGTAGTTTTCTGTAGTTTAGCATCATGTATACCGTTGTCGAACGCATCTAGGCAAGCTGCACCGATAGCCGCATGATTAGAGCGTTGACTCATGGTGCCGAGGGTCTCGGGTTCGAATCGCGGCTGAAGATGATTTTTTTGAAATTTTTTTTCAACCAAAAATTTTTTCCAAGTGATTTTTTTGCTAACATTTATTTTTTTTTTACTAATTTATTTTTTAAACCTAAATTACGTGTTATAAATTAAGAATTAATTTTTTTACCCTCTCAACCTCAAGTGGTACGCGGGAGGAGATGCCACCAAGCGGTACGCGGGGGGGAGATGCCACCGAGCGAAGCGAGGTGGCATCTCCCCTCACGTACCGCTCGGTGGCATCTCCCCCAGCGTACCGCTCGGTGGCATCTCCCCCCGCGTACCGCTTGGTGGCATCTCCCCCCCGTGTACCGCTCGGTGGCATCTCCCCCCGCGTACCGCTCGGTGGCATCTCCCCCCCCCGCGTACCGCTCGGTGGCATCTCCCCCCTCCCCCCCGCGTACCGCTCGGTGGCATCTCCCCCCCCCCCCACGTACTGCTCGGTGGCATCTCCCCCCCCCTGCATACCGCTCAGTGGCATCTCCCCCGTGTACCGCTCGGTGGCATCTCCCTCCGCATACCGCTCGGTGGCATCTCTCCTACAAAATTATGCGTTGGCAGGCAAAAAGTAAAAAAAAAAAAAAATTCCGAATGTGCTATTGGAAATAGATGTAAGTATATAAACAACAAAAAGAACAAAAAACGAGTAATGGAGTAAATTTTGAGGTGATAAAAATTCAGGGCTGCTAACCGAAATGATTTTTGGTTTCGGTTAATGGTTAAGGTTACTGTTACTGTTGGTGATTAATGGTTTCTGGTTAATAGTTTCGGTTTTCAAAAATTCTGTTTCAAGTTACGGTTTATGGTTAAGGTTTTTCCATTTTTTTTGTTTTTTTTTGGTTAATGGTTAATGGTTACGGTTAATGATCATAGTTTACTTTTTTTTTCTTTTTATAGTTTTTATGTACCTACTGTTTTCAGAGGCGATTTTCCAAGGGAAGTTAGGGAAGTCAGACTTCCATTGATTTTTTCAAAACTCGAAATTTTTTCTAATGCCAATTTTCTGGTAAAATGTGTTTAGAAAAAAAATTAAATTGAATTAAATTCTATTCTAAAACAAGGTTCAATTGTACCCAATTTCCAGATTCAAAATTTTTCCAACAGTTAAATTATTTCAAACTTGAATTTTTTCAGAATTCTTCTAATTTTGATTTTTTTTAAATTTTCTCTTAATTTTATATCTTTAAAAATTCCTTTCAATTATCAAGTCAGAAAAAAATTTTAAAAAACATGAAGTTGAAACATTTTATTTTTAAATTTAAAATTAAGAAAAATTGATGAAAATTTTTTTAAATGATTGGAAAAAAAATTTAAAATTAGAAGAAATTTTGAAAAGTATGAATTTGAAAATTTAAAAAAATATATTAATTAGAAGAATTTAAAAAATCCAAGTTGGAATAATTTTGAGAAAAATTGAATTTAGAAAATTTTCACATTTGTAAAACATTTTAGTACCCATTAAAAAATTTTTCAACTTAGATTTCTTCAAATTTTTTTCAAATTCATATTTTTTAAAATTTCTCCGAACTCGAAAATGACTGAATTTTAAAAAAAGTTAATAGACGTGAACCTATTCTTATTTTGTGTGGTTTTTTGATAAATTCACATTGAAAACATTTTTTAAAATGTTCAGTTTTTTTGAACTTTCTGACTTCCTCAAATTTTCATTTCCAAAATCGCCGCTGACTGTTTTGTAATTTATAATTTTAATTTTGAATAATTGGCTTTTAAGTACAGATGAATTAACCACAAAAAAACTGAAAATTATTTCGGTTAATGATTACGGTTATGGTTAGTGGTTTTTGAAAATTTGGGTTTCGGTTTATGGTTACGGTTACGGTTTTTTTCAGTTTGTGGTTATGGATCATGGTTAAGGTTTCATCTTTGGAGCAATTTTTGTGGTTAATTTGTGGTTATTGGTTACTGGTTACGGTTATATACCGTTTCGGTTAGCAGCCCTGTAAAAATTATTGTAAATTCTTTTGATGTAAAAAGTTTAATTTGATTCACAAGAAAGAGTCTAACTACAACTCGTATCCAGAGTTGGGTCGAGTCTGCTCTGAAAATGGACTCTGAAAAGATTCGGAGACTCGGAGTCTACTCGAAATGAGACTGCGAGTCTTTTTCTTGAGAGACTCGTTCCTTGAAGACTCGGAGTATCTCTTTTGAACGACTTAAAACTATGCGAGTGAGTCTTTTTCCGAGTCTCTCTTCTTTTTTTTTCTTCTGATTGGATCATTAGTAAAAAAAAATTGAATTTTTCCGTTGTTTTTTTTTGTGGTTTGCTCAACTTTTTTTCAATTTCTCCTGGTTAAATAATTACAAGGAAAGAAATTGGAAAAAACGAGTGATTTTCAATGTAATCTGTGAATTATTATATTTTTTTATGGTCGACTTCTGAAATGATTTGATACAGACAGGTACTGTTTACATTTTCAATTGCAGTAAAAAGTCAATATTAGTGTTGTACGAGTGAACAATGTACACTAATGAAAGATTCATCAGCTATGGGCTATGGTGTTAATTAGTTTTATTATCATCAATTCTCCTTGCTGGAAAGATTAAAACAGGAAATTATATCAAGTATAGGAGTATAGACGATCATAGTTGTGGTGTTTTTTCTGCCATTCTGCAAAAATCATAAAAAACGCAAAGTTGCTTTTTTTTTTGGAAGCGGACACTTTACTGGGTATTTACATTGCAATTTTTTTCTCGGAAAATCCTCCCTAACTCTGCTCCAAATGGTCGGATTTCAAATCTGTTTGCACTGTTGGACTCGTCTCGTCGAGACAAATTTTTTGGTATATTCGCGATCGAAATTTGGGTCATTTTTCGCAAAGTTGCAAAAATGCATTAAAGGCGAAATCAGACGTTTTTGCAATTTTGCGAAAATGCATCCAAATTCGAAACCGACGCAAAGGAATGCTGATCTAGGTATTTCAATACAATCTTGACGTGAAGATTAGACCACGCACGAAAACTGTACAGGAAAAAAATAACATTATGGTTTTAGAAAGAAACACAGCGAATACAGAAAATTTCAATACCTAGATAGGTACTTCCTTGACCAGAACAAATTTTCTAAACAGCACCGCACTCTTGAAATTACTTCAAAACCACGTTGATGATGCAATGATTCATGCAAAATCACAGGAACTGCAAATCCGTAAGTAAAATCTTGACCCATGATGCTTATCTACTCCAATACGAATCACTGTAAGAAAACAAAATATTAGAACATTGATCAAGAAATGAAATAGGTCCTAGAAAAGGTACCTAATAAATAAATTCAACATAAAAAAAAAAAACAAAAAAAAACGAAACGTTAATTAATCTGAAAAAGAATAAGAAAACAAGTACTCACTTCTTCCAGAAATTCCTGAGGCTGAACTTTTGGTACCTACTCGAAGTTGAACCCATTCAAAATGATCACCGGGGCTCTGTTACTTGATATCGAACTTGCTGAAAACGTGAAAACCATAGGCATATCGTTCACGTAAAAATAAAACTAGATTACCTAAAAAATACAAAAACAAAGAGTAATAAAACAATATTGCTCGCTAACATTTAAAAAAAAATACAGGTACAAAGTGCTAGTGCAAAAGCGAGTAGGTATCTAGGTATCTAATACTGGAAAAAATCACGAATCTATTAAAAATTCTACTCAAACTGGTATCAAAACTTACGAGAGCTTGGGATGAAGTCTTTGTCTGGGAAATTTTTCCATTTCAAGCCATGGATTTACTTGCATCTGTGTGCAGCCTAATTTGCGGCGGGGTAACTTTTTGCTAAAGGTTGATGTAGTACGCGTGTACACGTACGCGCGCATGGGGGGGTAGTTTTACGTAGTTTAGTGACATGTATATCGTTGTCAAACGCATTACGGCAAGCAGCACCGGTAGCTGAATGGATAGAACGCCAGCCTACTATGCGGAAGGTCCTGAGTTCGATCCCCGCTGACGGAATATTTTCTGAAATTTTTTTTCATCGTGATTTTACTGATTTTACAATTTTTAAAACGACGATTTTTTCAGAACAACTGAATGTCAAGGTGAGGTGAGGTTTAGTCTTTAGGATTAACAATAGTAAAAAAATACCCAACCAATTTCATCATAATTTTACAATTTTCAAAACGACGATTTTTTCAGAACAACTGTATGTCAAGGTGAGGTGAGGTTTAGTCTTTAGGATTAACAATAGTAAAAAAAAAAAAAAAAAAATCATTAAAAAATAACCTAAGTCAACCTTTAGCAAAAAGTTACCCCGCCGCAAATTAGGCTGCACACAGATGCAAGTATGGATTTATCTGCAAGAAGACAAAACACACTTATGTAAATACAAGCGTTAGAAATTTACAAGTCACCATTATTAAATTTGCAAAATTGAAAAAAAATCAAGTAAAAAGGTAAAATTATGAGAAAAATTTTCAAAAAATTGAACAAAAAATCTAAAACACTTACGTTGTTGTAATCCAAGTAGCCTTTCTGAATCAGTGTTTTAAATCTAAGAGAAGTATAATCACCTTATTCGCCTAATATAATATCGTCGTCGAATTTCTTGTGCCAAAAAAACTCTCGTTTTGCGGATATAAAACATTATTAAATTCGGAACCTGCTGTTTAAAACATTAAAAAATCTGAAATACGTTTTTTTCACGTTTGAATACCTTTTCGATCAATTAATTTTTTCAAGAAAATAATTGGTATATTTTTAAAAATTAAATTGCATCAGTTTGAAATTGACTGGGCTTTATTGAGTGGTGGACTGGATAGTTTCTGTGATTTTATAATCGCGGTTCAAATTTACGTAGCACGAAATTTTGCTAAAAGTTACGAAACCGGTACCTACGAAAATAGTACGGTTTCTGGTTTTTGGATTCCAGTAGACACACCGTAGTTTCAGAATTCAGCTTTGGACGGGTACAGAAAAAATTTTTAAAATCCAAAATTTACCTTCGAAAGAAGGATGCAGTAAAATTTTTAATAACAAATTCGGAATCAAAAGGTTCGAATTATATTCAAAACTGGTTTCAAACCGTACTTGTTCAACATTACTCGTCTCAAGATGGAAAAAATCGCAATTATACCTATTTTTCCTCAAAATTGGACACTTTTCGCAGCACAAATTGTACGATTGTGCGAATTTTACACTTTTGATCGGAAAACTAATCACAGATTCGAGTTCAGGAGGGTCAAATTATATGAAAATGACGCCAAATTTACCCCGACCCCTCAATGTGGAAAAATCGGGGTAAAAACACCCCTAAAACTCTTCCTCACTCCCCTCCTAAGGGAAATTTTTGATGGCTCCACTCTCGAAAATTTTATTTTGGACCGTACTAAAATAAAAATCACATTTCAACTCGTTTTCAAAAAGTGCTGTATCTCCTGTTTTCTTATGCTAGTTAGTCCAAAATTTATAAAAATGTTGTCGGAGGAAAAATGAAAAAAAGTTTCCTTCGAATTTTCAAATTATTGATTTTTAATTTTTTTTAAATAAAAATCTCATTCGTGTCAATAATTCGAATTGTCAAATTAGAATTTTCATTTCTACGAAAATAGCAGCACTGAAATGTAAACAACCAATCAGAAATCGTTACGTAATTTGCGCTGTGAAAAAAAAATGTTGAACATTCTTATTTCTTTTCTTTTGTGTTTGTTGTCTGAGTCATAACTAAGTTTGTCTTCCTCTTTATAATGCTAGTGGCATGACGCGGCGTGGTGACTTCATGACTTGTATTGAAAATGAAAACTACCGATTATTAATTAGTTACGCATTTTGTATTTTACAATGGAGCAAGTTCTTGAATTACGGCCCCGTTTTGGGGTTCGGTTCGTCGGTTATTCGAATCGAAGGCAACATTTCTCGCCATAACTTTATGTGAGTACCTAGGTATTTCATTGTTTTCTCGCTTCGTTTCTGTGTAACGCATGGTCAGGGTCACTAAAAATCTATGTTTTATTTTTCACCGTTTTTAAAAACCTGAAATTTGTCAATTCAATGATCTGTCTCGTCCACCCCACCCCATCAACACCCCCATCACTTCCCCTCGTTTTTATGACCCTTACCCTCCCTTATTCCCCCACCTACTTCCCTTCCATTCTATACCTTCCTCCCCCACCAATTTTCCCCACCATTCCACCTCATCCCCTTCCTCACTTTCTAACACCACCCCCACTCCCACCCCTTTCAAACCCCTTTTCGACAGGTGTTTTGTACTGTTTCAATAATTCGCGAGTTGACATTTCAAACCATGAACAAACGTTGTATTATCGATATTTGATCTTGGTAAAATTTATTAATTTAGGCCTTACTTTGTTAAACTCATAAAATCGGAATAATCGTACGTAGACGTACGAGTTCGGAGTGATTAATTCGGATAATTCGGATACCGACGTCGCGCATGCGCAAATGTACGGAATCAAGTTGTAACTCGCCGCTCGTGAAAGAAAGGGATGAAACTGTTCATTTCATCACTTCATCAGTCGAACGAGTTTTTGAAGTACGTTGGAGAGTTCAATCACTCGAGTAGTGTTTCATTTTTTTTTGGTTCGTTTCGTATTCGTTTGTTTGCAATTTGCATTTTGTAAGTTGTGTTATGGCCGTGTTGTTCAACGACACAAATTTCAAGTTTCCAGTATGACGCGACGACGACGCTGACGCCATTTTGTAATGTTTGTTTTCTTAGTCATTGTAGTTGTAAGCTTCGACGACAGAATGATTCTTCCGAATGGAATGTTGTCAAGTTATTGTGTGCTTCAATTTTAAATTTTCGTCTGTCTCATCGGTTCTTTTTCTTTTTCGGGTTTTTGTAATGTGCTCTAGTAAAGTACTTGTGTTTCGTTTCGTGTCGACTTCAATTCAATGGCAACGACGCGACGCGACGTTACATTTTCTCTGTAAGTACGAATTACAATAATACATACATTTTTTTTCGAAATCTGCGTATAAATTACGTAATAATGTAGTGCATTTTGGTGTTTTCATTGTTTCATGTGGTGTTAGCGCGTTCGTGCGCGTGTGTGTATATGTTTATGTGAAGGAAAAGGTTCGAAGCGTCAGTTTCGCGCGATTTCTTTTTCTCTTTCTCATTTTTCTGTTGTCTGCTCGGGTGGTTAGTTACGTTCAATGAGTTTCATTTTATTACATATTTTAATGAATTTCCTAGCAGTGTTTTCAACAATTTATTATCGCGAATGTATAAATAATTATGAGGAGTGGATTGCTTGGCGCCATTTTGTGTAAATTTTTGGTTGTATTTTCATCGTTTATCGACTGCTTTTTCGCCGCTTTGTTGTTTGTGGTATCTATATCGAGTTATATGCGTAAGTAATTGGTAATTTTCGTATTAAAATTGTATGAAATTTACATGTACGTATTTGGCTAGTGATCATTGTCGATAATTGGTCTGTTTTGAGTGGTATTTTCATGATATAAATAAAGGTGGCTACAATAAGCAGGGAAAATTCGAAACGTAAGGGTAATTCTACCAGATTGAAATTTATCCATTGAATTGAAAGGATGCGAATGAATTTACATGAAATATTCCCCGAAATGATTCGATAAACGAAACACGAGCTACCCCATCGTAATTTTTAAGATTAGGACATGTATCTAATTCGAAATTGAGTACAGGTAGATATTAATTACTCGCGTATTAATCGATATTTAACTTGATTACAGGTGCAAACGACATGAAGAAAGAACAGCTACGTGGTAACGAAACGATCAAGAAAACTTCGGACAGAAAGAACATTCACACGCCAGCTATGGAAATACAGATACCTACGACGGTTGCGAAATCGAAGCTTTGTCTCTTGTGAAAAACGAACAGTAAGTAATCGTATAATCGTAATCTAGATGTGAATTTTATTGTATAGGCGAAACACGAACTACCCATCGTCATATTTAAGATTAAAATATGTGATTCGAAATTGAATCCATGTAGAAATTAATTACTCGCATATTTATCGATATTCAACTTGATTACAGGTGGAAACGACATGAAGAAAGAACACACTAGTAATGTGGTAACGAAACGATCGAGAAAAATTCGGACAGAAAAACAGCAACGAAAATGCAGATACCTACAACGGCAACGGTGCAAAATGGCAGCTTTGTACCTCGTGAAAAGCGAACAGTACTCGTAATCTTGATATGTGAGTTTTTTCATTCATTTACCTACCTTACGATGTGTTTGACAATCGCGACTGCTTGGAAATATTCTCTCAAGGCGTCCAAGTTATTAAACTTCGATCTACTTTTTTCGTTGCTTCGACTTTCTGGTTTTATTTTGTTATTTTATTTCCGCGGTCGTAATCTGTTCGTTGGGTGATGGGGTTTGAAGTCTGTTTGATTTAGGTTCAATTCGGTCAAAGTGGAAATTGCTAAGTTTTTTTGTACATTTCAAAAAAAAATAGACTGCAGCTCCATCGACGTGTTGAAATCGAACAAGATCGTGTGTTTGGTTGATGTGATGTTTTGTAAACAAAAAAAAAAGAACTTATTTCTCTGTTGGTTTGGTGATGTCTTTTGTACACACAGAAAGATATTTGTTCAGTTGGATTAACTTTTCACTCAGGCTATTTTTTTTTTTTTTTTTTTGGGCGTATAATGAATTTTCCAACTTCTCAGTTTGTGGAAAATCACCTAATTTGTATGTGAAAACGCTGATACTCTGCCAGAGATCGAAAATTGGCTGTCAGATAATAATAAAAAAGCGATGATTTAAATATCTTGCTTTAAAAATATTATAGATGATAACTTACTGAGTTTTGTTTTATTTTCAGATTTGCTGATGCTTTGAATTTGAAGAATAATGGGAGATGGTTCGTCAGCGTCGTGATAACGAATATTTTTGCTCGAAGAGCTGGATCAGCTGAACTGTGTGTACAATATACGACCACAATAGGTAATTATTTCACGTATACAAGTAGTAATCACGATAAAATGGTCAGGGATGAGGTTAATGTTTGAATTTATTCTGGTATGCTGGCATTGCTGGCAGAAGAAAAAAGACTTCAAAATTCTTCTCCCGCAAAAAATTTCATTGACCTTATTGACTGCCTGCCTAACGATGTCAGTCCTGAAAACTGAAAATACCTACACCTACGTTAAGTTACGATCCTTTTTTGGTTTCAGTTGTTTTTTTTTTTGATAGAATACGTAGCATTGAACTTGATTTTTTTGAAATGAAATTCGTTTTCTTGAACTAGAGCAACCGTGGCAAACATGCAATGAAAGTAATTCGAGTTTTGTATTTAGGGCAAATTCCATCCCCCTCAGTAATGTTTGAAAACTTGAGAAAAATGAATTATTATTTGGAAAACTCGAAATGAAAAAAACTAGAGATCGTTTTGGTTGTTTTTTAACGTTTTGGTTTCGGATGTGGTTAGGAAAGTCTAGATTCGCGTCCTTTTCACCCAAGTTATCCGTCAGACAATTATTTCCCAAGAAATAAATGATTACAGACAGATCCTATTTCCTGGTGAGTTATTCGTTAGAATTGAATTATTTATTTCTTTTTTTTATTCAAAAGTTCCACATTAGTTGAAAAAATATTAGTGAGTCGATAATTTCTTTCAAAAATAACGTGAAAACAAGTCCGACTACACTAGCCATTAGTGAGATTAAAAATACGTTTGTATTTTCATTTTTTCATTCTTGTCGTTTCAACTTTCAATTCGGTCGCCATTACGTTAGAAATTTGTTCTTTTCTTATTAAGTATTTTATGCAAAAATTCCGTATTAGTTGATGAAAAAGTATAAAAATGTAATATATTAGTCCATGTCCATATTGGTCTCGATTCTGATTTACGAAAACAAAATCAGCTACACTAGCACTCCATGCGGTTAAAAAAAATACAACAAAGTCAACGACCAATCAGAAACGACTACGTAGAGTTGGCAACATTGGCACATTGCACGTTTGTGTTTGAAAAAAATGAGTTTGCGTTTTCACTTTTTATTTCGTTTGGCCGCCATTGCGCATTTACGCGTCTGTTTGGCGTCGGTTACGTTTTGTATTGCATTTTTGTAAATTGTTGAATGATTTTTGTACTGAATTTCGGTATAATTTTTATGGTAAGTAATTTGTTTTGTTTGCTGTGTGAAATAACTTACAAGTTACAATTATTTTCGTTTGGTTCGTGCTAAATTGAATCTGAAGCCAAAATATCCAATTCCGGTTCTAATTTTAGTTGTCTGTATATTTAAAATACCTAGTTTGATCATTCGGTTACTATTTCTGCTGTTTTTGTATTCTAAATTTGTACGCATGAAACGTACTGCATCTGCATAGTGAATTAGTGAATTGAAATCCATGGCTTGTAATTCTGTTGAATCGAACTAACTCACACGGGAATTCGGGACAAAATTTTAATAAATCGATGGTTTCCCAAAATTATACAGTATGTCGATCATATGTACCATAATCGTACCTATGTTCCGCGTTCATTTAGTAGTTCTGTTTTAGTATAGTAAAAACGTGCACGATTTCGAATTTTTCAAATTCTCTCACACGTGTAATTGTAATTTCTTTGCAGAATTTCATTTTGTACAAACGAATTAGGTTATTTTCGATACCATAGCTAATTGAATTACCTGTTCGCAAACAACTTATTGATTCTTCGTTTCTTGCAGCTTGAACAGCCTGAAGCCAGCGACATCGACATTGGTAATTAATGACGAATTGACGATTTCGGTATCTGATTTTCGCTGTGCCGCTGTAGGTAAGCTGAGAAGTTTTGAAAATGTAATTTCTGTGACATTTAGTTCATTATAGGTAAATGTGTTTCGTAGGTAGAGAAAATAGTTTCGAAAAATAATTCTATTTTTGACGGTGGAGTAAATCTTCGGTAAAATTCGGAAATATCGTCATGTTTTATTTTGTGCTGTACATTTATATGATCTCGATTCCAGAGCAAAGATCATCCCTTGAGAAGGTAAGAAAATTGTTTCTTTAATTCGTGTTATTCAATGAATTAAAATCAATGTATTTAGTTGATGGTGATTTTTCCACATTTAATTGTCTGAATATCATTTTTGTAAAATTTATTTCATTATAAATATGGTTCGTAGGTACCTAGCGAAAAGAGCGTCGAAAAATTATTCTGCTTCGAACGTATGGTGTAAATTTTAGTCAAGATTCGGAAATATCGTAACGTTTTATTTGGTACTGTGTAATAATTCGATTTCCAGACTGAAGATCAGCTCTTTATTATCGAAAAGGTAAGAAAAGTGTTTCTTTAATTCGTGTTGAATATCATCTCTGTGAAATTAACTCCATTATAAAAATATATTTCATAGGTACCTAGAGAAAAGTGCGTCAAAAAATTATTCTGCTTTGAACGGATGGTGTAAATTTTCGTCAAGATTTGGAAATATCACATCGTTTTGTTTCGTACTTAGCAAGATTTGATTTTCAGAGCGAAGATCAGAGGTAAGAAAATGTTTCTCTGATTTATGTTATTCGATGAATTTAAATCGCAAGCATTCATTTAACGGTCCTCCTCGATACATTTCGATTGGTTTTTCGAACAAGCTGATTTTCTTGTAAGTTCGGAGGAATCGTCGCGTCGTTGGGAGTATTTTTGGTGATCTAAATTCGTTCGATTTAGACGATGAAGGACGAGATAAACGTTTTGTAATCGAGGCAATGTTTCGGGGGTATTTTTGATTTTTTCATTGGAATTGGTCTTCGTTGAGCTTGAATCTGTTCGGAAATGAGACGATCGTTCTTCACCCGTTTACTTCGCAAGCACGTTTCTTTTTTTTTCAGCGTCGGAGCCTCTAATAATACGTCGACTCGAGTATTTCGTAATTTTCCTGAGAAGACTGGCCAAATTTTCACATCTTTAGCAGACGTATCTTGACCCATTGTTAATTATTCAAATACTTCAACACTGCCTTTTTCTTCCGGTTTAGGATCAAACTTATCGGGAGCTTTTCAAGATTTCTTAGGAGTAGATTTTTCTAGTTTATTGGGCTCGAGATCGGACTCAATTTTAAATTCTTTGACAGACCTTACGTTCTCGTTAGCTCTTGTTCTTACTTCATTCCCAAGAACGGTTAAACCAAAATACTCATTTTGACTGGATTGATCTTCTTTGACCTTCGGTTCATCCAAAGGTTCGGTTTTAGCTACGTTATTAACTGAGCTTGAAAATTTATTTGGTTTTACAAATTTATCCGAGATATTGCTATCAGATTTTATTTTTGACGTGGCGATTGGTTTTTTCATCAAAGACTCATCGGATTTCTTTTTACGTTTCGGAGCGGATTCGTCGCAAGAATCGAACTTGTCCGAGGTCAACTTCAGTTGAGATTTACTTTCGAGAATTTTCGTAATGAATTTTGGCTTCAGGAAAAATTACGTTGGAGCTGCTTTAGTTCTCAAATTCTATCATTTATTTTGGGTTGATTTTCTTGAGATAGTAATTCAAGCACGTCTTGACCGGAAATGAATCAGATTCCAATCCATTGACTGATGCTTCGGAAAAATCTAGATCGAAGTAACTCGACTTCGTCGATTCATTAAAACACCCAGTAGAACCGTTTCGATTTGGTTTCGAATTTGAATCATTATTTTGAAAAAAAAGAAGGGCTGGGAATTTTTTTCACTATTTTTAATGGAAATAATTTGGTTTATTTTCTCATTGTGTTATAAGCTGTTGATTAAATATGTATTCTGTCATTAATTTTGATTTTTTTTTACAGTGAATGCTGCGAACACGAAGAATCGAGTATAAATTATAGTTATGTCGAGTACCACCTTCCAAGGAATGATAAATCAGACCGTAAGTGTTTATAGTGTATATTTCTAGTATAATTTTAGATTATTTCCTTTCATTGAAATGATTTTGCTACTTTGGTTTTGTCTGAAAAATACCTACTTTTGTGGAAATATTGGGTACGACCTTATTTTTTAAAGTATTCACAGATTATCAAGTATTATTATGGATTTAGTAGTTGGATGTTGCTATTCCTGAGTCGGTTTGCATACTGCACTTTTTAGTTGTTCAATTAATTCGTGAGTTTCGGCTTAATCATTTTAGAAAATTGAGAATTGAAATTTGTTTGGTAATTTCATCCATAATCTTCCTATTGGTTTTTTATTTTCGTTGCTCAGTAATGAGCTGAATTAGTCATCATTTCTTAAAAATAGCTAGGGTTAGCGAAATTGTGATTGAATTTTGGTCATTGTGAATATGTTTTTTTGTACTCATTGTGTGTACTTACTGGTTTGAAATTTTTTCTCATTCGTATTTTCGAAATTTTAAAACTGTATTTCATTCGGTATTGTTTAATTGAAGTATTTCCCTTTGAAATTATGGATGGAAATAGGAGACAATTTTTGGTGAATTTCATCGCAGAAAGGGGAAATAATCAAATTTCAATAATGATATTGGAAATTCTTGAATTTTATTGTGATTCAGTGTTCAAAAGTAAACCCCTAAAGAATTTTCAACTTCCATATCAGGACACAGTAAATGAAAATTTTAGCTTGAATTTTTTTTTAAATCGTGTGTAAACTGTGGAAATACGACGAGAATTATTCTAAGTACCATTTTCAACAAGAATTGCTCTTGATGCAAATACTCGAAATATATACAGATTGAAGATATATACGCTTGTATGTGTATCAGGATGAGTTGACGAAGATAATACTGAAGTCAAAAATTACCAATAGGGGAAACCCGGGCAAGAGGAATCGTTTTTTTTCAAACAGCTGTAAATGTATTTTAAAATTGTCAAATTTGCAAAACAAAGGCACCAAAATGTAGCTTGAACCTTCTACTTTCCGAAAATGTAGTTGGATTTTGCATAAAAATATTTTAAATCGCCCTTATATTACTTTTGCCAAGACACCTTTTTTCAGCCACTTCACGAAATGCCCGGGCAAAAGGAATCGGCACCTAGGGCAAAAGGAATAGCCTAACATAATTGCTAAAAAATCATTTAAAAATTGACTTGAAAAGGTAAAAAACATTATTGAGCTTACAATCAAGTTCAATAGTAACAAAATATAAAAACTTTGGCAAAAAATCGCAGAAATTTACGTTTTTTTGGACCATTTACATCTATACCTGTCATTTTTTCCAATTTCGTACTTTTTAAAATGATGTTTCAATTGACCTTTTTTTTGAAAAAGCTGTTTTCATTGCTTTTGCCATTTATTTTGTTGACCATCCCACACAATTGGTTTTCTTTTACAATTAAACTATTTAAAAATTAAAATAGGCCCATTATTAATGAAAAATGAGGCAATATTAGCTATTCCTTTTGTCCTATTCCTTTTGCCCAGAAAGCGTGGTCACCTTAATCTTACAATAATGCTATCATCAATCAATTTTTGGAAAACAACGTTGGCATTTTCAAAAAATAGACGAAATTTCCTTTAATTTAAGACCTTATTCACCTTCGTAGCAGTTATATTATTGAAATCATTCAAAAATTAAAAAACACAATTCGTGAAAATTGAAAGCTCAAAATCGAATTTTTGATCTAAAAACGAGAAAGGACAAGATCAGTTACTCGTCGTTGAATTGACCGTTGAATCATGAATCATCCCTATTGTGTGAAATTGTGGCGATGTGACGCTCGACGCTGTTTTTTCATGAAAACTGTTCGCTGCGAAATTGCAATTATGATTATTGGTTGAGTTTCCTGTTATTTGTATAAAGGTACGTACTTCCATATTTTTCGCGATTTTTGATATAGGTATTCAATATTTTTCCACGTACGTGTTTCATTTGGAAAATTTCAGTGAAGAAAAATTGATTAATTTTTAACTTTTGGTGGTCTATTTTCTCCATCGTCTCGTTCGGGCTCAACATTTTGAAATAATTTGTTCCATTTTTCGAAACTTGAAGATTTTGCTTTAAAATAGGGGTTCCTTTAGATGCTTCGTGATTCATGTAATGTTAAATTCAATTCAATTTCGTTCATGAAAATTTTTTCCATTTTATTGCTCACCTCTGGGCTAGCTGGGTAAATTATACCTGTACCCACAATTAATTTGCTTATTTGTTTTTACAGTAGATAATATGCGGTGATTCGAAGAATCAAATGGAATCGAAAATGATGAATGCGTCGGTGAGTGTCTAGTATTTATTTTATAATAGTTTGCATAGTCTCTTCCATCTTCAGCGGAATAAGTTTGGCGAGATTCTGGTCAGGATATTTCAATTGTGTACCAATTCGTGGATGAAAACTTATTCGTGGTGTCACTTTCCAGTAAAATCAGGAAATTTAGAGACTTTTTGAAAATCCAAAAGAAGAAGAATTATATGTATTTACGAAACCGTAACATCGCATTTCACTTATGTGACTAGAAAAGAACTTGAAATTTGGCAACTCGTGTCGTTATTGCAGTTTTTAAATTTTCTTTTGCCAATATCAAAAACGAGGCGTTCGGCTCAAAATCTGACGACGGATTCGTGTACGGCGTTCGAAAATCTACTCGCGGTCGGAATTCAAGCACGATCGGATAATAAAATTTAATTTTTGTAAAGTGATCCTATTCAAATCCTTGAATTTTCGGGTAGTCGTTCAATACATCGGCTAATCTTTCTAGTTTATCTTGTAAATTGTTGCATTTCTCAGAATTGAGCAAAGTACCTATTTATTCGCTAGAAAAATTTCTGTAACTGATGAACTATTGTGTAAAATGTAGTTTTTAATGAGGTACATTTATTTATTTCTGTTTTAATCGAAATTTTGTTGTGTTTTCGATGATTCATTAGGTATTTCTGCATGGTTTTACGAAAGATTTGGACGATATGCGCTGGTTATTCCGATTTGGACGTCGAGTTACTTGAAAATAACATCATCGCTAATACGTTCTGTTACTTGTTGACTGATTTGCTGGATGTTGCCGATGAAAATAGAGTAGCTCGAAATGGAAGGTAATAAAACTTTGAAGTAGTAGATATGACGAATTGAACCGTGGCCGTGTAACATTTGCGGTGTTTTTTTTTGTTGTTTTTTTTTTCAGATTGAACAGATTTCGTGAAGTTCGCAATCGTTGTATGAAGTCGGCAGCTTGATCGGTGACAGAAAATTTGGTGAAGTTCGCAGTCGTTGTATGAAGGCGACAGCTTGATCGGAAGACAATCAAGGTACTTATTCTATTTGAAGTAGTAGATATGATGAATTAAACAGTGGCCGTGCAACATTTGCGGTGGTTTTTTTCAGATTGAACATATTTCGTGAAGTTCGCAGTCGATGTATGAAGGCGAAAGCTTGATCGGCGACAGAAAAGTCATTAGTGCTTCCGGAAGATAATCAAGGTACTTATTGTAATTGAATAAGAATTGGTATGACGATTTGACGATATAGTGGCGTTAGTACCTAGACCTAGACGTGCTCCTCAATATGGATCATTCAATGAATGCATTATATTTAACAGTTTTCAACTCGACGAACAATCTGGTTGACAGTGTTAGTGGCGAATTGACCATTATTATGAATTTTGTATTTTTAAGCGTCCAAAGTTAGGAGCCACATTTGGACGCCGGATTTTTAATAATCGACTCTTATTCGGCGTATTTCGCTTCAACAAATGATTTTTTTTTAGTTGGAAATTATTTAGGAAGGTACCTATTTATTAGAAAATTCACTTTTTTCATTTTATTTTTACGCTACTTTAGAAGCAGTTAAAACTGGAAATTAAAGTCGAATACGACTAATTCGAGGTCGCTGATTTCGAATTCGGTGACCGATTGCAGCCACGAGCTTTTGTTCCGAAGATACGGCTACTTTTTTCTACAAGAATGCGAGTTTTGTGCTATCGAGAAGGAAAATATTCGAAAAAATTATGATTTTTGACTAATTCGAGGTCGCTGACCACTAAAATGCCATTTATTTTTATCCAGCTACCGTCGATTTACAAAAATCAGCGTTTTCGAGGAGAAAATTGACGATATTTCAGAAACAAAGGCTCGATGACGCAAACGGACACCGAATTTGGAATCAGCGGCCTCAAATTCATCATATTCGACTCCTATTTCGTGTATTTCGCTTCAAAAACGACTTCAAAATTTGCTTTTTCGAAAAAAATTTTTTTTTGAGTTGAAAATTATTTAGGAAGGTAACTATTTACTTATTTGAAAATTCACTTTTTTCAAATTTTTTTGAGTTGAAAATTATTTAGGAAGGTAACTATTTACTTATTTGAAAATTCACTTTTTTCATTTTATTTCTACGCCACTTTTGAAGCTGTTGAAAATTGAAATTGAAATCAAATACGACTAATTTTAGGTCGCAGATTTCGAATCCGGTGTCCGTTTTCAGCCCCGATCCTTTGTTTCGAAGATTTGGCTTCGTTTTTCGTCGAAAATATATATTCGACTCCCATTTTGAGTATTTCGTTTCAAAAAAAATTTCGAAATTGATGGGAATTTATTTTGTTTCAATTTATAAGTAATTAGGAATCAAAAAATTTTGTCTAGATATTTGAAAATACCGAATTTTGCTCCTTGAAAATTCAAATGTGTTTGACTTCTAATTGACAATATACTTTCGAACGTGGAATTTTCGTAATGCAAAAGGATCGCGATCTTGAGATGTGAGCATTTTCATTCTTATGTCTAAGGAAATTATGTTCGAAATTAGGATCCCAAGTTTTCGAATTCGGATTTATTATTATTTTTTCATAGCTTCGTATTTTTGACCTGGTTCTGATTTGAAGTTTGTGATTTTGTTTTACTAGTGTAATCTTTCCATTTTTTGATTGTAATGCAGCTCCTCATTTCACAGATTTTCTTTGAGGTGGGAAATCTCCTATTTTCTCCCCAAAAAACATATGTTTAGTGTGTAACATGATACTTTACCTGGGATCAAAAATTTGCTGTCTAATTAAAATACATAAAAATACGATTATGAATTATCGAGTTGAATTTTTTAATTTAAAAATTATGATGGATAATGATAATAATTTATTACGTTTTTTTTTAATTTTCAGATTTCCTGATGCCTTAATTTCCAACCTTCAAAGTGATACCAGGCTGCTGTACCAGATCAATTGTACCACCGGAGCCAAAATGCCACGATCCCGATTGGAAAGTGTACAAGAAACGATTGCTGCATAACGAAGATGATTGATATTGCGAATGATGGCCTGTGATTGCTCAGCAGTTACCAATCGTGAGTAGATATAATTATAATTTAATTAAACACGATTATGTAATGTGTGTTGGTGATCTCTACAATGAGCTAGAAAATGGTTATAAAATGAAGCACAAATTTCCTAAAAAAAAATTGGCTTGCTTTCAGCTGAAATTCAAAATTTTTTGTTTATTTTTTCGCACGAATACTTGAGTTTTTGAAGTTAATGTTAGTAGACTTTTTTTGAAAATGACGCGTTGAGGATTTTTTTTTGCATGAGAATTTAAATGTGTTTGAAGTGGAAAATCCTACAGGTTCATGAATAAAACCGTTTGAATTTTGAAAAATTTGCCAGGGTTTGTGAAATTGTCGTGCCTTTGAAAAAATGTCCATGTTTTTTTTTTCAATTTTTTGAAAAATTGTTCAATTATGGAAAAAACTCTTCAAAGTTTTTGAAAGTATCTTATAATGTTCAAAAGATTTTCTTGTTTTTCTAAACTGTTCATTTTTTTTGGAAAAACGAGCATTTTTTACGAAATTATTAAACTTGTAAAATTATTCTAGTTTTGGAAGACTCATTTTTAAAATGACTATCCCAATTTTGGGAGATTCGTCAGTTTTTGGAAAAGCATCCGGGCTATATCAACTCGGACCAAAAATGAGGTCGGATTTTCCGATTTTGCTCAAATTTTTTTACGAGTTTTATTCACATTACCGCGATCATTTTTCTTCTAATCGGGGGGGGGGGGGGGTGTCGTAATTTTTATGCAATTGCGATTTTTTGCCAAATTTCCCAATTTTGAAGGCTCATATCTCGAGATCGGTTATACTTGGAGGAAAACTATTTGCGGGATTTGAAAAATAATTGATAGGAAATTCAAAAATGATAATTACATTTTGAAGAGCTCAAAGTTGAACGTTGGAGGTGAAAGCTCAACTTTCACAATCAGTACAAAAGATGAAAGCTACCTTTTAAAAATCTGAAAAAATTACAGTGAGTAGTCCTTTTTATCCCTTTTTCAATCAACAAATTTTCAAGGTGGGATCTTTACACCCCTTGAGGGTACAGGGGCCCAAAATTTTGACCAAAATTCAAAAAAATCGAAAAAGTGAAGTAACACATCGATTTCTACTAATTGGAAGGTCCCGAGTTCGAATATATACTCGGGTTTTTCATCCGACCCCTCTGAACCCCCTCGATAGGGTCAAAACTAAAAAAAATGAAAAATAACGTGTGACCTGTCGTTTGTTAGGTTTTTGGGGTCACTGAGTTCAAATATTTGCTCATTTTTCGGTTTCGAACCTTGCGTTCCCCCCAGCCCCCAATTTTTGGGAAAAGTATGTTAAGAAATGAAAATAAGCGTGTGGCATATCGATTCTCACTAATTTGATGGCGTAGAATTCGAATATCGACTTACTTTTTGATCCGACCCCCTCTCTCGTGCTCTAACCGACCCCCTTCCACAAATTTATGGAGAAAAGTAAAAGTTATTCTACGCAAAATTTCCCCTGTGGGTGTTTGTGCTATGCCTACCTGCAATATGTGCCCGTATTCATTGGATTTTAAATTTGAATAATCAGTGTAATGGGGTATCATTTATTACAAGTCCATTGAGTAATACCGCATTTGTTTTTATCATTTTTTCAGCTCCGGATTCCCTGCAATACCGCCTCGAAATTATCGAAGCTATTTTTAAGTTTTTTAATCTAAGTTGATAAATTAGTTGTATGGGTTTTATATGTTAGGTAATTAGATATTTATTGTTAATTTTTAGTCGAGCTCTCCCTCCCTCCTCTAGGCGTTTTATAAAATTGGGATCTTTTTTTCTGGGTACAAAATTTGATTTAAGGGAAATAGGTTGTCCATCGAAGGTTATGATTCGAGGTTACGTGTTCTAATTGCCTTCGAAATGCAGAGGCTGATTGGTGCAAGCGATTGCAAAATTTTTTGGTGTTTTTTTCGGCATTTTTTATGGTCGGGAGTAATTTCGAAGGTGGCGTGAAGTAGGGAGCGGGGGAATAATTTAGGCGCAGCGCCGATGTCGGTATCTGGTGAACCTGGACACCTCACGACAACGGAAGAGACCCCAAGTTTTCTTCGATGCCTAGTGCGATCACTCCGAGATACTGGGAGGTTATCCCGGCGAGGGCTAAAGTGGCATGCTAGCGGTCGTTTTTAACGACGGGTATTTTTCGTACCATTTTAATTTCAATCAAACGTGGTGATTAAATCGCAGGTCAAAGTGCGTGTGAAATTGGTAGATGAAGTGATTTTTTTTTTGATTAGGGCCTGCCTAATAAGTGTCCCGGTGCCTTTGTCGAATTTGGTTTTTTTTTTAGGGATTTTCAGCTTAGGGCGTGTCATTTTCGGGCTGAATTCAGAATTCAGCCCGGCAGGGTTGGAGCTTGGTTTTACGAGGCTCTGGCCGGTGAAAGGTAACTTTAGTTCCCTACCAGGTGCTGTGCTTCTTCGGAACTCAGTACACCGGCAGAGGGGAGCGTTCGTATGGTGAACGGTTACCCTAGCCTTTGGCACGTGGCCTTTTCCCCGCCTTCGGGGAGTCTGTTAGACATCACGATCACTCTGGCGCTTAGCTGACAGCTGGCTTTGTCCCTGGGGTGGCTGGTGGGTTAGGGCACGGCCCCTGGCCTCGTGGATTTGGGCTGGCAGCTCTGTGGACGAGTGCGCTATATACCTTGCCACGAGGTGAAGACCGCTTGGTATGAGATCCACGTCGCTGTCTGATAGGTAAGGAAATTAGGCGCTGCCTTGGCGACATTATAGTGCGGGTGTTGACCTGGATTTTAAAAGCTACTTTTGATTGCCAATTAATTGGTGCGAAATGAGATATCATTGAGGGTTCAAATTTTACTCAAATTTTAAAAATTGGTCATTTTTGGCGTTTACGAAGATACGCGGGCTCAAATTTTGGATTTTTTGGTAGAAATTTGGTGTTTTTTTTAATTTGCGACGAGAAGTGATCTGTGTTTTCGATGGGTTATTCACCTTTTTTTTTCTTTTTTTTTTGGAAAAGAAATATACTCAACTTCTGCATTTCGGTGGGAATTAGTTCAGGTAATTTCTAAATCAAACTTTGATGTAAAGGGGGCTGTTGTTTTGGGGTTTTGTCGGAGTAGGCGTGTTAGTGGGGACCCTTGGGTATATTTATTATGTACGTAGTTGTATTGAAATGTTGTTTAAGTTTCAAAATTGTGATAACCGATCACGGTTTTTTTGGCTGCCGAGCGGCCGGCAGTTTTTTTTTAGCCCAGATCGGTTAAAACTTAGATTTTAGAGTTGTATATTTTTTTTTTGCCGCTGTGTTCAAGAATACAAAGTTTGGGTTTGGTTTGTGTTATTTTGCTGTCGCCAATGAATGGTTATCGGCCAACAATCATTGGTAGGACAGCGTTCGAGTTAGAATATTCATTTTTTCAGTAGTAACGAATCGCGTAGGTACTTGGAAAATTAAATCAGCGACCTCGAACGGATCGACGTACGAAATACCAGTATTCGAGCGAATTCAAGTCGCCAATACCGCATTTAATGTGCATTTTTTCGAATTAGGCGAAACGCCCCCTTTTTTTGAATACATTGCGGCTCAATTACTCAAAAAAAACAACTAATCAATAATTTTGAAATTTAATGTACAGCAAAGAGGTCTAATACGTCGATTCATTATTGTTGATCTTTGGTTTGAAGAATGAATAGTTTTCAAAAATACTAATTCAGGCAAATTACTGATGGATTAATGAAAATGGATGCTGAATTATGAATTTACGATCTTGATTTAGTCATATCCGACTTATTTCCAGCACATTTCAGCTGTAGAATAGACCAAAAGGTGAGTATTTCAAATTGAAAGTAACGATAATTACCCTTTTAGGAAATGAAATAGTCGATAAATCTATCGATTTGACCTTGGGAATTGAATTTTTTGGAAGAAACGAAGATTGATTGTTATACGTGAAAATTACGTCATTTGTTTTTATACTTCGACTTCGGAAATACCTGATGTAGCAGAAAAAAAACAGTTTATTTCATTGTACTTCGAAAATGCCTGATATTACTGGCGATAGGCAACTTAAATAATAGAAATTAAATGCGTATTTTATTTCATTGCGCTTGAAATGCCTGCAATTACCTGCGGTAGGCAACTTGAATAACAAAAACGAATTAACTAGCCTAGAAAAGTAACGATTTCGCGTCTAAAATGGCGAATCACTCGCAAAACAGCTATCCAAATGCGAAAATATCCGGCTCGTTGAATTCTTCGAATCTAAATACGTGTAATTTTCACGTTTTTTGCCATTCATTAAACATTAAAATCGTCAGAATGATTTATTTACGTAAAATTCAATCAGATAGCTTCGAAAAATTGCGAATAGAGTATTCAATTATAGCAAAACTTTGCAACCTCATAATTTTTGTAGTTTCGATCCTCTCCTAAACAATCTGCATTTTGTAATTTTGCAACCTCATAATTTTTGTGCTCTCGATCCTACTCATAATTTTTGTGGTTTCGATCATCTTCTAAAAAATCTGCATTTCGTAATTTTGCAACCTCATAATTTTTGTGCTCTCGATCCTCTCCTTAGAAAATCACAATTTTGCAACCTCATAATTTTTGTGGTCTTGATCTTCAGGATCGAGAGCACAAAAATTATGAAATGTGGTGTGAATTGTAGAAAGGGGCACCTTATACTTTTTTTTCGAAATTTGCCAGGAGGGGGGAAAAACAAAACAGAACAAAAATAATTGTTTTTTAGCCCTCTCCAGAAAAAATTTTCAAAACGCAGAAGGTGACCCTTTCTACAATTCACACCACAAATGCAGATTTTTTAGGAGAGGATCGAAACCACAAAAATTATGAGGAGGATCGAGAATACAAAAATCATGAGGTTGCAAAAATATGATTTTCTAAGAAGAGGATCGAGATCACAAAAATTATGAGGAGGATCGAGAGCACAAATATTATGAGGTTGCAAATAGTTCTCCGAACGATAGGATCAAGACTACAAAAATTATGAGGTTGCAAAATAGGTTCGTAGATCTTCAATGAGTGAAAAATCTGCAAATACATCGATAATTCCGCCCTGAGATATTCTCGGATTAGCAAACGCACGTTCGAAAATTCCAACAACGAAATAAGTAAATAACAGTGAAAAGTAACTTTATATAAAAACTATTCAAGCTTTAAAGCGTCGTGTTTTTATTCAACTTTTTTTTCCTCTTTAAATACCTATTCATTACATTGTACAAACACTTTTATAATTTTGCATGTAAATCTTAAGAATAGAAAATAATTTATCACTAGAGTATAAAATCTGTTCTTTTTCATGTCTCATTTTGGTGTTATGTAAAATGGTGTTAATATAAATGTAGTATTGCTAACGAAGCAATCGTAAATTCGTTCTTTATGAGTGAATCTTCAATCTTGGTGTTTTGGTTACTTTAATTTGATTACTGCGATTTGCGTTTAAAAAAAGTTCTGCTTGGAAGAAATAAAATACGCCGAGAATCGATTAAAAATTACATTTTTGAAAAGAAATCGAGCTATTTCAAGAACGAATATCTCAATTCTACCTTTTCTGCAAAAATTTCACAGTTAAATTATATTTTCGAAAAAAAACAAGCGGAGCAATCACGCGATCTAAAAATAAAGCAAAAAAAAACAAGCTTACAAAAATTAATTGAAATTTAAAAAAAAATTAAAGTAAAGTAACCACTTCGCTCAAGCAGGAGAGGATCGAGACTATAAAAGTTATGAGATTGCAAAATAGTTCACCGAACGGTTCTTTTTCCCGTAGAAATAAAAACACAAGTTGTAAACAGGAAAAAGATTCGTAAAAGAATCGTTCGGTGAACAAATTTCCAACCTCATGATTTTTGTACTCTCGATCCTCTCCTGCTCAAACGCCACGATTTAAAAAGGGAACACAAATCTACACCATAAAACAGTGTCGTAACAAAAAGGGGGTAAACGAAAAAAAAATCTATATCAAAAAACACATTTACAGGTAAGAAATATGAGCCATGTTAGAAAAAAGACACGACTGAAATCTAAATGCAAAAATAATTTGACTTTATAATAGCAAAAAAGAGAACATCTATTAAAAATAACCATAAAAATGTATCTTATTTTTAAAAACAATTCCCTACGTAAAATCTACTCTCGTCAAAAAAAAGGTACAATAATTGCAAAAAACAAACTCTGCTATACGCTAGAAAAAAATTGATACCTTCTAAAGTTCGTGATCCGTATGAATATAGAAAAAAATTACAAAAATACCATTTCAATACGAGATCATAATTTTAACTCTTTTTTTTTAGTTCGAAGTAGGACTTTGGAAGCAATTTTCTAAATACTCGAACATCTTAAAAATTATGATATGCCACTGGATTTCGAATATTTCCATTGCGAATGCTTTTTGGCTTCTGAAATTTAGTATTAATTACTCGTTTAAAATTTTCTAACCTATTTCATTACAGCTTTCGAGGGCGAAAGTGGCACAACATTTTGAAAAAGGCAAAAGAGCACGATACAACTAAAGAAGGTACGTAGCAGAGCTCCGGACTCATTTTTTTTGTAAACTTATCAGTGGCGGATTTCCCTAAAGGCCCACAAAGCACGTGCTTGGAGCGCCAAATTTTTAAAGGCGGCACTGGGCGGCAAATTTTTGAAAAAGTTTTTAGTAATCATCAAAAAATTTTATATTTGATTCAAAATTGAAAAAAAAATTTGTAGGTATAGGCGCCTTTGAGTTCACTCAGAATGTTATGCAACCCAACTTGCTATTGTTTACTTACAAGAAATTTCTGGACCCCAAATATTTACATAAAATAAAATTTTCCCCAATTTTCAGAGTTTTGAGAATTTGAAGGGAGAGGGGTTTGGTTCAAAAAGTAGGCGTAGGCACGAAGAAAATTTCAAAGAGCGGCATTTTTCAGTACTTGGAGCGGCAAAGAACTTAAATCCGCTACTGAAACTTATAAAATAACACGTCGGAGATCGCAGGGGAGGTGCGATTCAAGTGCTACGCAAAATACTCGTAAAGAAAGGCGATCGCCTCACCACTACTAAATTTACAAAATTGAAAAAAATCAAGTGAAAAGGTTATTTAAAAAAAATTAATATTCAAATGGACAAATTTTCTAAACAGCACCACACTCTTGAAATTAGGTACTTCAAAACCACGTAGAGGATACAATGATTTATACAAAATTCCAGGAACTGCAGATCTCGTTAGTAAAATCTTGGCCCATGACGTTTACCTACTACAATACTTAACATTGTAACACTGTAAGAAAACCAAATAGGTATTAGAACATTAATCAAAAAAGGAAATAATAACAGATAAATTAGCAGATTACAATACACAAATATTGACACAAAATTGATACGTTGAAAAACTGAAATGAGAAAAAATTACTCACTGACATACGAATACGATTGAATCCATCTGGAAGCTCAAACGGTGACACTCAAAATTGAACCCACTGAAAAAAGAAAACGTATCATTAATTAACAAAGAAAACAAGAAAAAATGAAAGCAGGTTATAAATAAAAGTACCTATGATTTTCTTTTTAAAAATAATAAATATTCGTTATTTACACTAAAATTCATCAAATTAAAAAAAAGTAAAGCAAAAAACTGAACGCATTTACGTAAATAAACCAAAAAAGTCATTAAAAATAAATTCAGTTAAAAAATTAAAAATTAAAAGGAAGCAAGCAAACGAAAACAATGTACGTCTACGTAGGTACGTTAAAAATTAGGCATGAAAATGCAAAAATGAAATAATTAAGATTAAAATACGAAAAAGAAAAGAATTGTGCAAAATAAATAAAAGGACTAGTAACCACATTGATCAAAAAATGGAATTTAAAATTTAAAATCTGGGATTCATCTGAAAAATTGTGCACCTTTGGAAACTCCTGAAAAAATTGAACATTCATGAAGTGATAAAATTTTTTAAAAAAGAAAAGTAATTCAAACCGAAATATTTGAACTAAATCTGATCTAAGTACGTAATTTTTAGAAAGCCGAGTAATTGAATCGACGTAATTTTTAAAAAGCCAAGTTATTGAATCGAGAAGAACCATAAAAAAAATAATAAATTAATTTAAACTAAAATTATAACAGACAGCAATGAAAAATGCTAATGAAAAAATCTAATTTACCAAAAAACAAATTGAGAAACTTGTGTTTGCCCTTTCAAATCTAGGTAGGTAAGGTAAATAAACTTTCGGTCAGTGATGACTGGTGAAGAATATACTTCAAATTGTAGGTATGTTTGACTATCCTCCGATTTGAAAGGGCAAAATTAAAATCAAATACCACTAAGAAAGTACAAAAAGATCGACGAAAAAAAAGTCTAATTATATCAAGCACCGCTTTAAAAAAAAGCAAATTAAAAATCCTACCACCACTTAGAAGGGAAAGCTGGAATACTTGAACAGCTAATTTAAACACCGCAAAATGAAGGCTAATTAAAATCAAGCACCATTACGAAAAAAAAGGCTAATTAATAATGCACGTTCCAACTTCAAAAAAAAACAATAAATACTAATTAAAAATCAATCACAGCCAAACTACAAAAATTTCAATTAAAAATCAGGCATTATTTTTTAAAAAAAAAGGCTACCTGACAAAAAAATCGTAGCACCACTCTGCATTTAAGCATCTCCTACATACATGTTAGCAACGTTCAATTTTTCTGCTTTCTGATTGGCTCTACGGTTCACGTGATTGTGCCGCCGAACTCTTATCAAAACTGAACACTTAAAAAATAATTTAATTTCAACTTTTCAACTTACGAACTTAGAAAAATTTTTAAATATACTTATTTTTTAACCACGCTCCAAGTTATAAATTTTAACATTGAAATGGAAAATGGAATGCATTTATTTTATTCGCGTTTACAAGCTTTGTGGTCCACCCCACTAGTGAATATTGAATATCAATAATATGCGCATAAGTAAGTCTAACAGCTAATTATTGTTTCGAATTCAGATTACTTCAAAAATATGGCAAATTTATAGACGTTAGAGCGCTGTATTAAAAAAAGATACAAAATATTTACATTTCTGAAAGAGCAAAAGCGACTAGGGTACTATTATAAAACTTGCACGAAAAGTTGATAACTGATGCTGATCTGATTTATGCGAAGTTCAACTTACTTTCATGCACGAATTGTGAAACATTAAACATCGCGTGTAGTCAGTTTCACAAAGCTCACTCAACCAATTTTTGCATTTCTTTAAATAAGTATTATTCAGGAATCTCGCACCTGATTTTGATTATGATTACACTGAATTTGAAACAGTACAGTAGTGTACTACATTAATTCGCTATCACTAATGGGCAACAAATTTTATTTATTTATTTGTAAACGTTATTAAAATAAATGCATTTCAAATTTCGATCATTATAAAATTTATAACTTGGAGCCGGACTAAAGAATAAGGGTATTTAAAAATTTTGCTAAGTTAAAACAAAATTACGTTGATAAGAGTTCGGCAGCACGAACACGTGAACCGCAGAGCCAATCAGATGGCAGAAAAATCGAACGTTGCTAACATGTATGTAGGAGATGCTTAAATGCCACCACTCTCGATAAAAACCAAAATAAGAAGTTAATCAATGCACCATTATGAAAAAAAAAAAAGGCAAAGACAGAGGCTAATTAAAAATTCTAGCACCACTTCGAAAAAACCATAATGAAAAGAAGGCAATTAAAGCACCATTACGGAAAAAAAACAGACAGAGGTTAATTAAAAATTCTAGCACCACTTCGAAAAAACCATACCTAATAATAAAAAGAAGGTAATTAAAGCACCCCTTACAATTACGAAAAAAAAACCAAAAGAGGTTAATTAAAAATTCTAGCACCACTTCGAAAAAACCATACCTAATAATAAAAAGAAGGTAATTAAAGCACCCTTACAATTACGGAAAAAAAAAACAAAAGAGGGTAATTAAAAATTCAAGCACCGATTTGAAACAAAGGAAAAAAAGGCAGATTAAAAATCAAGAACCAAAGCCGATTAAAAAACAAGCATCATTACGACAAAAAATGTCTTAGTATATACAATATATACTTACAGGTCGCTGAATAATTTGATAACCGAACTGCTGTGATCCAATGGTCGAGAAGTCGAGAAGTAGCTTCTAAAAACATCAACCAGCACTGAAAAAATAAACGTACTTACATTACACAAAACACGAAAAAATATTACACAAGTTAAAATACGCTTTTTTCTACACCCAACTGTCTCAAGATCCCGAATTCAGTTTCAAATCATTATCATCCATTTGTCATCTCAAATTCTCTTATCACTCAAAACTCATTATAATTCCGCTTTTCGCTTATTCGTCGCTTATCTCTTTAATACAAAATTACAAAATACTAATCAATTTTTAATTAATATCGTAAAACTAATTATTGCTTAAACTTCGTAATTTAAAAATCAACATTCAAAAATATTTCATTATCACAAAATTATTAAAATATATTTCAATTGTTTTAAAAGAAAAATATAAAAATACTCAATTCCAAAACATCGTTTTGCATCTAGTCCCAACAAAAAATAGACAAATACTACTCATTCATTGGCTATTTCAAAATACTAAATCGCCGATTGGCTAAAGTTGAAAAACCAAATGAAAAATACAAAAATAAATAAATAAAATGACAAAATCGATCGATTGCAATAGGGATTTTCGCGCTAGCGCAAAAACCCTAAAAATGATAAAATCTAAAAATACGACTTGATTTTTATTTTTAGAAGTCAACCTTGGACCCGAAAAGTGACCCTAGAAGGTTCAGGAGAGAGGGGATTTTTACTTGGATACAAATAGTTCTAGCTTAAATATCGTTTTCCACAAAATCTCTCTACTTTGAGGATTTTCATCTTCTAAATAAAAAGCATGACGAATTTGGACAAGTAGGAATAAATTTGGGGTGTAAGGGAACCAAAATAGAAGGAGGGGAAAGAGGCTGGAGACTTCGGAGTTCCCTCCACCAATTTTTATCCCCTCGCACACCTAATTAATTCAATAAACAAATTTCAAAATTTCAAAATTTCGATACTTCTCCAAATAATTGTAATTTTCTTGAACCTTTTTAAGAATACTGGTGCAAATCCATCATGCATTGATTTAGAAAATTAAAACCTATATATAAAAAAAAATGAATTTCAGCCATTTTATCTGTTTTGAGAGCTCCTGAACCCCTAAGATCAACCACAAGGTCCCAAAAAGTAAGGTATCTAAACTCGAAGAAAAATTTTGAGCTGAAATAAAACTGAATCGAAAGCACATCATAAAAGAACCCCATATTCAAAATTTCAGGTGCTGAAGTTCATTTCTCGAATTTTCTCGAATTTCTGAAATTAAAAAATTATCTCATCACCCAGCAAAATACTAAAATTTGATTCAATCAACCAAAAAAAAAACAACTTTGACCAATTTGGAGGAAATAATTTCATTAAAATTTTATCAATCTAGATGAACAGAGATTAATTTATCTAATTAGAAAAGAATTTTCAATCATCATAGTTGTAATCTCAGCGAGCAGCTATAATTATCTAGCTGTAGAAAGCTAGAAACACTCGTACATGAGCAGTACCTATTACATATTTCTTCAGTTTTAAATAATGAAGGTCTTAACAGCATTTGTGTTTTTAAACGCGGCTGATTTTGTAATCTCGAACTTTTCACTTGGAAGTCTTTCTCTGTTTACCTCAAAAAGTACAATCTCCTTACCACCTTCTACCAGTACAAATTCGGATACTACACCAGAACAAGACCAAGGTAAACAATATTGCCAAAATCTTACAATCCTGAGAGATAAAATTTGTTTTCAATTTGATTTTTATTTTTTTTAGAATTTTCCGATGGAGGCGAGACAGATATGCGAGCATTCATGTACGGAAAAAATCATGTTTATAATCATGATAACTTCGCCAATTTGAACGCATCATCAGATCAAAGAAACGGTAAATAATTTATAGTCTAAATCACACAATTTCACGAAATTAAATTTGTTTCTAACTTGATTGTTTTCATTTGCTAGAAAGTTTTGGCAATTATGTAAAAGATATTCCAATGAGAAATATTACGGATAAGTTTCAAACAGATATTTTCCATGTAAATTGGGATCGTATTCCATTCTCTGAACAAGGTAAATGATTTAATTCAAAATCTTACAATCTCAAAGAAATAAAAAATTTTTCTATCTCCACTGGTTATATTTGTTAGAATATTTAGACGATGGTGAAACATTTTCGCAAGTATTTTTTAACGGATCAAGTTTTTATGATCCTGATCACTTTACCAATTTGCCCTTGTCACTAGACCAAGATGAAGGTAAATAATATACTTAGTTTAAATCTTACCATCTCTAGAAATGAGATTTGTTTTTAATTTGACTGTTTTCCATTTATTAGAAATACCAACAGTGCTGAATGATACACATCGTTTACCAGGCGTAGCCAATACTTGGTGGGCAATTCGAAATCAGAATAAGGTCTACGTTGACAAAACAGATGTTCTGAATTATGTGATAGAACGAGGGGAAGTTTTGAATTTTTGTGCCCGGCCAAGACGTTTTGGAAAAACATTGTTTTCCCAAATGACGATAAGTTACTTTTCCGGGGAAGAGCATTTGTTCAAGGGATTGAAGATCTCAAAACTTCGCAATGGTAACATAGTGCATACTGTGGCAAACGGATCGTGGATTCAGTACCCTGTTATTGAGCTAGATTTTAGCATATTACATTATAAACTAGGTATTCCACACTTTGAGGCACTGAAACAATTTCAACAAGAATTGCAAGAAAGCCTGAACTTCGTAGCTGAGACGTATAAACTAAACTATTCCGGCTGTATTAGTTTGACATGGTTGATTAGACAACTGAAAATGAAATTCAATCTGCCTGTTATTATAATTATTGACGAGTATGACAGTGTGATGAATGCTGTGATTTATGAACACAATAACAGGCTTCTTGCAAAAGATATATTTGGAGAAATTAAAAATCTTTTTGAAGAAATTAAAGGAAACCTTAACATCATTGCATTTGTCTGGGTGACTGGCGTGACAAAACTACCAGTTCCAGCATTATATAGCACAGCAAACAATTTTATTGATTTAAGCTATGAAAAATGGTTGACAAGAATAGGAGGCTTTACAAAAAATGAAATTAAGCATTATTTTGCATCAGATCTCAAATCATTTTCAAAAGCTAAAAATGTAACAGAAAAGAGGATCATGGAAGCACTGAAATCTTATTATGATGGTTATATGTTCTCTAAGGAAAGAGCAGAAAGAGTTTATAACCCAGTTTCTGTTATTACTGCCTTGACAAAATTTCAAATTGGAAACTTTTGGATTTCAACTGGATCAATGGATTACATCGCAAAACAAATTTTAAAACAGGATATAAGTTTGGAATATTTTGACAATCTGCTACTTTTTGAAGAATATTTATTTGGAATGTATAATATCATCACTGGCGAAGTTCCACTTCTTATAGTCATGTTTCAAACCGGATATTTAACTATTGAGAAGTATAAAGAAAGTAAAATCTGGTTAAATTTTCCAAATGTGGAAATAAAGCGATCTCTGCTCCATTGTTTGAACACTTATATCCTCACAGAAGAAAATTTTATGAATAATGTAGCGTGGTTCACCAGTCTTCGGTATGTGTTAGATAAGGGCGATGTTGCAGAGGCAGTCCATATTATCAATAAAGCAGGCTTCCAGTATTATAAATCTGCTTTATCCAAAGATGTTGAAGAAGTGGGCGTTACAACAAGACTCATTGCAATGCTCAATGTTGTTGGGGTTTTATCCAAAGAGAGCCAGCAAATCCACTTTGGTGATCCTCTGTATGGACAACAGATCAAAGGAGATATTGATATCACTACAACGGGTTTGCGAACCAACTATGCGCTCAAAATTAAGTGTGGTGATTCGGAAAAGCAACAGATTTCATCTGCGGTAGAACAGATGCTCCGGTACATTTCCAAAGATGATGAAACAAGAATAAGTTTCCTACAACAACTTGGGAATCCGTACAAAATTAACTTACTTGCAATTCATGTTCATCACAAATCTGGAGGTAGAATTGATGAATGGGTATGTATACCATATGTGGGAAGAAAATTGATTCTCAGTGACATGCAAACATCCAGTAAAGAATTATTCACAAAAATGGAAAGAATGATTACAACTACAATAAATGCCACCCACATATTGAATGAAAGAATACATAATAACAGAACATCAACAATATAATTTTTTTTGTTTACGTGCTACTTTTTTTTCTTGATCTATTGTACCAGTTTACAATAATTTCGACCACAGTATTTATTTATTTTATTTTATTTGTTTTTTAATGTGTTTATCAATTCAAGTAAGTACTATTTTTCATTTTTTTTTTCCAAATTGTACATATTTTTTTGCAATATTTGATCGACATTAATCTGTTATGATTATTTTTTTATTGTTAATATTTTTGTAAACGTAAACGTATTTTTCATACATAATAAATATTTTCAAGTATTTTTATTTTATTTCAGAGTACCTATTTTTATAAAACATTTTGATTTTTCCCAACATTTTTTTTTTTACATTTCAAAAAATTACAGTCAGTAGGTACTTAGTGTAAATCATTGAGTAAAAGTTGCCGGGAAATTTACTTCGGTTAATAATTCTCTAGGAAATGTAATTAAATATTCGATATTAATTTCATTCTCAAAGATTGAATGATCACCTAATGATTTAGTATTTCAGTAAAAAATAATTATGAAGCGAAGAATCGCAATTAAAGAGGAAAACCTGAACGATTACTACTTTACGTAGGTAGTTTAATGATTTTTAGTTTTTCTCTCTGGAAAGAAAGGTATCAGAACCTATAATCATATTGTGGACAAAAAAAAAATTGAAAGAACATCTGATAGGTATTCAAAATTTCAGATGCTACCTAAGTATAATTTTTTGAATTTTGGCAACTTTTTGAAATTTCAAAAGTACATCATTCTGCTTAAGCTGGAAAATTTGATTTGATCATGATCAACGATGAAACCTGAATTTTGTATGTAGCTACGCTATTAATCAATCCAAAACAAATGATAAATCATTGTTTAGGATTGATTAGAAAACCTTTTTTTTTCAATTTTTTTTTTCGGACCGAAGGTCGGTTTCTTCCTGGAAGGTCACATATTGTACTAACCACTGACGAAGGTACAGGACGAAGCAGCGACTGTTTGAAGACAACGAGGATAGGAATAGGACTGAACCGTTTGAGACGAACAAAGAACTGCCACGAAGAACCAGTTCTCAGATAACGCAGGTAGAGTTTTAACGGCGATAATGATAGAAAATAGAAAGAAATTCGTAGAACACCGCTCTGCTTCGAATCAAGCAGGATTCCCCACCACTACACATATGTGTGGTCCATTTACGTAGAGATGGAGGAAAGTGATTATGTTCCCTCGCAAAACTAAAAATTCTCGTTCGCAACAGGATATTTTTCCCGTTAGATTTTGGCAGCACTGTTGAAAGAGAACGTCAAGGATATACCTACACTGCAGTTTTGAATAATTATTGTTGAATTTTTAAAATTACAAATTTTAGTAAACCGAAGATTTAAAAAAAAAACACAAAAATTATTTCGAAATAATCTTCGTTTTAGTAACAAAAAAAATCAAACAATAATTTTTGGCTCATTCCAGGTCAATTCGAACCGGTTTTGACCTTGAGTCTCCCGATAACTTCCGATTGCGCTCAAAATTTTTTACGGGTTCCCCTCGATGGTATAATGAAGGAATTACCGTCATTTCGATCCTAACCCTTCAGGGGGTGGGGGTGGCCCTCGTAATTTTCGAACAATTGGTATTTTTTGCAAAACGGCTCAACTTTGAAGGCTCATATATCGAGATTAGTTCAGTCAAAAATGAATCTGTTGGTGCGGTTTTGTAGAGAATTGAAAGGAGATTAAAAATTGGTAAGCATATGTGACCTTCCAGGAAGAAACCGACCTTCGGTTCGAAAAAAAATTTTAAATAAAAGTTTCTCAATCAATCCAAAACAATGATTATCATTTGTTTTTTTTTGGATTGATTGAGAAACTTTTTTTTTAAATTTTTTTTCGGACCGAAGGTCGGTTTCTTCCTGGAAGGTCACATATTTTGAAACGTTCAAAGCTGAGCTTTTGCGATGAAAGCTCACCTTTCATGATAATTAGAAAAGTTGAGGGCTACCATTTAAAAATCTGAAAAAATTACTATGAAGAGAACTTTTAATGTATTTTCAAACTAATTACTTTTCAAGATGAGATCTCAACACCCCTAAGGGGCACAAAGGTCTTAAATTTTGGTCAAAATTCAAAAAAATTGCAAAAATGAAATAGCACATCGATTTCTACTAATTCGAAGGCGCTGAGTTCGAGCATGTGCTCAGAAAAAATTGCAAAAATGAAATAGCACATCGATTTCTACTAATTCGAAGGCGCTGAGTTCGAGCATGTGCTCAGTTTTTTCATCCGACTACACTAACCCCTCCCCCCTCCATCAGCCCCCTTGAAAAGGTCAAAATTCAAAAAAATTAAAAATAACGTGTGACATGTCGTTTGTTAGGTTTTTGGGGGCACCGAGTTCGAATATTTGCTTATTTTTTGGATTCGATCCCTTAGTGCCCCCCTATCCCACTCAATTTTGGGAAGCCCTTGCAAAAAAATGAAAATATCGTGCGGTATATCGATTTCTACTAATTTGAGGGTGCTGAGGTCGATTATCAACTTATTTTTCCGATCTGCCTCCCCAATGCCCTACAATGACCCCTAATTCATCAAAAGACTGGAAATGATGACATTTTTTAAGAATAAGGATGAAACTATAAACCACAAAAAGTAGGATGAATTGGGGGTCACAATAAGGTATTCTTCGTTGTAATTTTTTCAGATTTTTAAATGGTAGCCCTTAGCTTTTGTAATTATCATGAAAGTTGAGCTTTCGCCATAAAAGCTCAGCTTTGCACATTTCAAAATATGATCACCAATTTTGAATCTCCTTTCAATTCTCTACAAAACCGCACCAACAGATTAATTTTTGACTAAACTAATCTCGAGATATGAGCCTTCAAATTTGAGCTGTTTTGCAAAAAATCCCAATTGTGCGAAAATTACGAGCCCTCCCCCCCCTCCCCTGAAGGATTAGGATCGAAATGACGGTGATTCCTTCTTTAGACCATCGAGGGGAACCCGTAAAAATTTTTAAAGTAAAATCGGAAGGCCCAAGGTCAAAAGTCAAAACCTGCTCGAATTAGTCGAATTGACATGGAAAGAACCTTTTTGAACTTTCAGTGGGCTGTTTGCTGTAATTTCTTTGATATTCTAATGTTACAACAGTTCTGCCGACGTCTAATTGGAAAAATATCCTGCTTTAACGAGAATTTTTGGTTGTGAAAGGGAACATAACATAACTCACAGGGGTGGCAAGGGGGGCGTGCAGAGGGGGCATTTGTACCAGACCGACGATTTTTGAGGAACTGGCAAAGGGTCCGAAATTTCAATTATAGTTTTTATTTTGAGAAAATATGTTAAAGGAAAACAAAAAATCAAATTTTCGTTTGATAAAATTGCAATTTTTCGAACCGATAGAGAGTTGAATTTTTTTTGATAATTTTTAAGGAGGAGGACATTCGCTCTCGCCGGCTCTGCCTTCTTAGATGGTTCATTTCTCGCCAAAAATATAATACACGAAGTTTTAGCCCCCTACGTAAAAAATTTTCTCGTGGAGTTTAACAATTAACAAAAAATAATGTGCTAAAAAAAAAGGAAAGACAAATTGTTTTCGTAATGTAATGTAATGTAAAAGTTCCAAATATAACCAAAAAAATGATAAAATCTAAAAATACGACTCGATTTTTATTTTTAGAAGTCAACCTTGGACCCGAAAAGTGACCCTAGAAGGTTCAGGACAGAGGGGTTTTTCAACTTGGATCAAATAGTTCAAGCTTAAAAATACACTTCTCCACAAAAGCTCGCTAATTTGAGGATTTTCATCTTCTAACGTAAATAAAAAGCATGACGAATCTGGACAAGTAGGAATAAATTTGGAGTGTAAGGGAACCAAAATAGGAGGAGGGAAAGAGGCTGGAGACTTCGGAGTCCCCTCCACCAATTTTCATCCCCTCGCACACCTAATTTATTCAATTAAACAAATTTCGAAATTTCGATACTTCTCCAAATTTTAATTCTATTGAACCTTGTTATGAATACTGGTTCAAATCCACCACGCATTGATTTAGAAAATGAAAAACCTACGAGGATTTGTGAATAAATGCATTTCAGCCATTTTATTCGTTTTGAGGGCTCCTGAACCCCTAAGATCAACCACAGGGTCCTAACGAATAAGGTATCTAAACTCGAAGTAAAATTTCAGACCGAAATAAAAATGAATTGAAAGAAAATTATAAAAGAACCCCATATTCAAAATTTCAAGTGCTGAAGTTCATTTCTCGAATTTCTCGAATTTTTGAAATTTCAAAATTATCTCATCACCCTGCAAAATACTAAAATTTGATTTAATCAACCAAAAAAACAACCAATTAAAATTTGGTATATAGTGTGCCCTATTTTAGACCCTTCGACGAATCGATTGAAACTTGAAATCGGTTTGGAGACGTTTTGAAGCTTCTAGAAAATTTTGGAATTTTTCAGCAGTAAGGAAAAGTGGAAAAGTTGATGAAATTGGTCCATATGAACTTCAACACCTATAATCTCGAATTATCAATTTTTGTGACCGGGGTCGAAAATCGAGTATGTAATTTACCAACTTTTAGCTATTTACCTCGCCAGCATACTTTCAAATTTCTTCCAGGAAAATTTTCAGCCAAAAAATATAAATTTGAACTCTTTTGGAAAATTATGCTTTGATCAATCAATGGTAGGTCACCAATATGGGTAATCCACGATTATAGGTGCTAAATTTTATACGGACCATTTTCATGGGCTTTTCCCTGGTGCTGATTTCAAAATTTTCCGAGAATTTCGAAACGTTTTGAAACCTCTTTCAATCGATTTGGGTGGTCAAAAGGAGTACCTATACCAAATTTCAGTGTTTTTCTTTGATAAGATCACATCTTCATACATAAACTTGTATTTTGAAGTATGGCGATGTAATTTTGAAATTTCAAAAATTCGTCAAAATTCCAGAAATGAACTTTGACGCCTGAAATTCTGGATATGGGGTTCTTTTATGATGTATTTTCGATTTATTTTTGTTTCGGCTCAAAATTTCACTTCGACTTGGGATACCTGCCATCTCAGGTAACTTTAAATTCATCTTACGCATATTGGTCAAATATATTTTGCAACAAAAAATGTATAACAAGTATGGAGTCGGTGAGTTGTGCACTACGACGATTTCGGATGGTATGGGAATCCATAGAGTAAGAAAATCGTGTAACTTATGAATGCTAGCGTGAGTGCGATCAACGCATACATGAAAACGTTTAATTCCGGCTGCCTGTATCGGTTTTTTCTCAGCCAATCTAATACTTCATCTTCTGATTCGCATTCTCCTAAGAATTTAGAAAAGTAGTGAAGCATTAGTACCATAATAGTTGTGGGCCTGGATACAAAAATCACCCTTACGGATCAAAAATTAGGTAGTTTTCAAGTTGAGTTTCTCCCTTAATTCTACTCCTTCTTCAAGGCCTAAAATCAGCGTCAACCCAAAAACCAATTTTTCACCCCTAAAGGTGGTTCCAATATCCAGGTTCACATATGTGTAAAAATATACCCATACCTCTGTAAATGCTAGGAAATCTATTTCGAAAATAAACTATGGCTGGTAACTTCGTAACGCCCCATTTTCGCGCGTACCTCGGATCACCCATTTTCACAAAAGTGATGTCCATATCGTCTGTTTCGCCGTCTATTCTCTCCAAACGATCCAACACTTTCATACTACTTGGAGAATTTTTTTCATCTGAAACACATTTTTTGTGTTGTAGCATAGGTAGGTAGATATTCGCAGGTGGAAATATCCAATTCGTGGCTTACAAAAATAAACGGCCAGGAATTCATTTTCGTCCAGCAGTTTGGCCAACATCTTTCTATTTACTTCTTCAATTTCATTTTTGATTTCGAAAACATCCTGCGAGGTTAACCAAGTGAGAATTTTTTCCGCGTCAAATAAATCGCCTGCAAAATGAGATTCGCATGACACGTGTTGACAGCAAGGTTGAAACTTCGTGGCGATTTTAATTTAGTCAGCTTACCGTCGTATAACAAAGGAATACGCTTTCTGAAGTACACCAAAGAGGGCGCATTAACGATTCCGTATCTATGTGCTGCTTCAGAATCTGATATTTTCACCATATCAATTCCTACGATAAGAGATTAGAGACAATTAATCAGTAATTATTATTATAAACTATACGATACGCCAAACCCAAACACACTTCAGTATGTACTTCGATAAGTACCTAATTAGGTGATAGAGGTGAGGGGGGAAGGGGGCGAAAACGTGAAACCAGTATTATTTTCGAGCACGGCCCTGTTTTGGGATTCAATACTTAGTTCTGTTTTACTGGGTTGAGGGGGGCCAAAACTTCATGTGAGCGAGTTTCAATTCAAAATGTACCACTTGCTAAAAAATTAATTTTTTAAAAAATTCATAATAAAATTAAGATTTTTTCAGATGATTTATTCTCCTTTTGGATTATTAAAAAATTCTAGGAAAAATTCCAAAATTCCCTTGCCTTTCCCTGACTTCTCCCGATTTTCAAAAGTCTCCGTCTTTTCCATGTTTTCAAGAAAATGGACACCATTTACTTAGCCCTTAAAAATACTGTCAGTGTTTGACTCCACCAACACGTCCTACATAGGCGCACCCAAGGGGGGGAGAGACTCAGGGAGCTCGAGCCCCCTTAAGCTCGGCATGGAGATTTTTTTATCATAAAAATGTCAAAAAAGAGTACCTATGAATTTTCAAAAAAATGTCGCCTTTTAGTAAATATTTTTTAAATGAACATACCACTCTCTAAATTTGAACCAGTTAGTCTATGATCCAAACACGAAAAAGTGTTCATCCAGCGATCTTTTTTGAGAACCAAAAAAATGAGCTGCCAAAATGTCGGTACTATCCGCCTCATTCGAAAAAGTGCAGTTTCAGATTTTTAACCCTGCACAATGGGGGGTGGGACCCCTAAAAATGTGATTTAGGGGACATGGTCCGAACCAAAAAAATTCGACGGATTTGGGTTGAGGAACTTCTCCCGATACCGAATATGTAATTTTTTTCCGTTGCACCCTGCACAACTGAATTTTATTGCACTTCAAGTGCAATTTTTATGCATTTTGGACGATTTTTGACAGTAAAACAGCCCTCCTATCCAAAATATAGGTGAGAACCAAAAAATACTCGTCAATTTTGTTGAATGTAGTCATTTAAAGTCCATTCCCGCAAAAATGGGCGAAAAATTCCTGCACAATGCGAAGTAATGAAAATGAACAGGTTGGTCACCCCATCCCCCCACCAAAATTAAGTCATGGAATACTTGCTCAAAAATGGCAATGCGATACATCAAAATAGACTCAAAAAAATTTCTACCTCTCCACATCATACCTGATGAAAACATTTAGTTTATAACATAGCTGGCAAGGACGGGAGGTGCGAGGGGTAGACATTTTTTTGAGTCGATATATGCTGCAGAATTGGAACTTATCGACTGGTACAGCCTGGAGCGTGTAAATTGCAATTACGTTTCATTTAAATTATGTCAATTCTTCAGTTTCCCCCTCAAATTCAAGTTTGGAGGCAGAATTCCACCGAGGGGGTCAAATTCAAAAATTATTACCATTTTCAAATTCAGCGCGAAATTTCAAACCATTTTGATATGCCGCATCGCTGTTTTTAAATTAATGGTTTTATTATAATTTGGCGGGGGTGGGAGGGATGAGGGTTGAAAATTTTTTTGGGAGAATCAAGGTATGCTGAAAGTAAAGATCAATCAACCACAATTGTCTGATCTGCGTAAATTCTAATCACGTTTCATTTAAATGATGTCAATTCTTCAGTTTCATCCTCAAATTCAAGTTTGGGGACAGAATTCCACCGAGGGGGATCAAATTCAAAAATTATTACCATTTTCAAACTCAGCGCGAAATTTCAAACCATTTCGATATGCCGCATTGCTGTTTTTAAATTAATGTTTTTATTATAATTTGGCGGGGGTGGGAGGGATGTGGGTTGGAAATTTTTTTTGGGAGAATCAAGGTATGCTGAAAGTTAAGATCAATCAACCACAATTGTCTGATTTGCGTAAATTCCAATTACGTTTAATTAAATTATGTCAATTCTTTAGTTTCCCCCTCAAAATCAAGTTTGGGAGCAGAACTCCACCGAGGGGGGTCGAAATAAAAAATTATAATGATTTTCGGATTCAGCGCGAAATTTTGATCCATTTTGATGTATCGCATTGCCATTTTTGAGCAAGTATTCCATGACTTAATTTTGGTGGGGGGATGGGGTGACCAACCTGTTCATTTTCATTACTTCGCATTGTGCAGGAATTTTTCGCCCATTTTTGCGGGAATGGACTTTAAACGACTACATTCAACAAAATTGACGAGTATTTTTTGGTTCTCACCTATATTTTGGATAGGAGGGCTCTTTTACTGTCAAAAATCGTCCAAAATGCATAAAAATTGCACTTGAAGTGCAATAAAATGCAGTTGTGCAGGGTGCAACGGAAAAAAATTACATATTCGGTATCGGGAGAAGTTCCTCAACCCAAATCCGTCGAATTTTTTTTGGTTCGGACCATGTCCCCTAAATCACCTTTTTAGGGGTCCCACCCCCCATTGTGCAGGGTTAAAAATCTGAAACTGCACTTTTTCGAATGAGGCGGATAGTACCGACATTTTGGCAGCTCATTTTTTTAGTTCTCAAAAAAGATCGCTGAATTCGATTTCTAGAGCACTTTTTCATGTTTGGATTGTAGACAAAGTTGAATTTGCAGAAATTCTGTCTTTCTTGATCAGTGAAATAATTTTTATTGAAAATTAGTGATTTTCACTGATTTTTCGGTTAAAAATTACCAATTCCTCAGTTAATGCCCCGTTTATCCCAAAAAATCAGTAATTTTGATTAATAAAAATCAGAAAATCTCATCATTTCTCGATTATTTTCGTTCCCATCTGTAGGTAACTAGGTATATGTATTATCTGCCTACTGAAAATGTCTTAATTACTCCAGCCCCACTGAAATAACAGGTTACTTCATTTTTTCATTAAATTTTGACCTCCCCCCCTCATTTTTTCTCGAAATCTGAGCCCCTTCCTTACACAATTACTGGGTGCACTCTCGAATAATTATATAAGTACTTAAGTATTTCAAAAAATCTACAATTTTAATTCGCTCAAATCTATGTTTCGACCCTAGGCCTAAATATCGACACAATACATAATATGCAATAAGCTTTAGGCATTACCAAATAAATCCGCTTCGCCGTCTATTATTTCCAACTCCTCTAGAATATCGTCGCACTCTTCGCATTCTTTGTCGTCTGAAATAAATTAGCAGTAGGTAAGCGAATCATACAGACATGCAGTACAATATTACACCTATACCTACTACAAATGCTTACGTACAGAAAAATACAGCTAGAAAAAGTGATTCGTCCAGTAATCGTTCCAACATACGACTATTTACTTCTTCGATTTCATCTGCTAATTCGCGATTATCGTCGTCTATCAACCATTCCAAAACGGATTCTTCGTTCTGTAGATCCCCTAAAAATATACAAATTCGTCAAAATAAAGGCTACACCTACACTGGTGCATGTTTCAGATTCAGAATCAGGTATTTATGTACCTTCGAATAGTAGAGGGTTGCCATTTCGGAAGTACACTAAAGCGGGGAATGTTTTAATCGAATATCGTTTGGCCAACTGAGGATCTTGAATTTTGACTAAATGAATTCCGAATACGTCGCATTCGTCGTCGATGCTTTCCAATCCTTCCAGAATCTGATCGCAAATATGGCACGTTTCTTTATCTGGAAAATCATTTTATATTTTCCATAAAATGTGATTTTCAGTCGGAGGATATTATGGGTGGTAAATCTGTTTTCACCTACAGAAATACACTGCCAGGTATTGTGTGTCTTCGACCATGGCTTCTAGCATCGCTCTTGTAATTAACTCTATCCGATCTTCAGTTCGCTGCGTTATTAACCACTGAAGTACTTCTTCTTCTTCAGTTAAATCTCCTACAAAAGCAGACGTTTGTCAAATTTGTGTCCATACGATTGTAGCTACACAGTTTGTGCTTCTTACCTTCGAATACGTTTGGAATTTGATTTTCAAAATATACCAACGATGGAAGCTCAGAAACTCCGAAATTTTCGGCCAGCGAAAAATCCTTGATGCAAAATTCATAGGAAATTAAATTTAATTTTCATACATGTATCAAGAAAATATTTAGGCTAAAATTTTGAAAATCACATCTTTAGAGAAAAATGCAGCATTTTAGGGGATGGAACTACTAAAATTTAAAAATTGGATTCAAGGCACTGATTATATTGCAGAAAACCCAAGAACAAAAATGATTCTTGAAATTTTAAAAATGCCACAAACTGTTGAAAAGTTCTATAGAAGTGGCAGGGGAAGGGGAGGGAGAAAAATGTATCAATGTGGATACGTTAAGTAAAAAGTAAAGGTTGACGGATATTGACTGCACCAAAATGGATTTTTACTATGAACGGAATTGTACCTAAATTAATTGGCCTTGAAAAACAATTTTCATTTGTAATTTTTTTGTAAGACATGTGTTTAGGATGCTAGGAAAGGGATGAGCCTGTTTGTCGGGAGGAACAGGGGCCAGGGAGAAAATAGTCGTGAGATAACTCACCAGAAAAAAATTTCGTTCTGAACACTTTTGGTTATTTACAAATTTTACTCATCTTTGAAACTTTTTTTTAAAAATGGAAAAATAAAAAAAAAACACAATTTTTATGATTTTTAGTAACATTTTTTCCAATTTGAGGGGCACCGGTGACCCCAAATTGGATTTTTAATAGAAAGTAATTTGTAGCTGAAAGCTTGAAGAACAACTTTTGTAGGAACAATTTTTTTCTAGAACCTAAAGCGGAGGCACTACATTCTCGAAAAAGTGGAAGAGTTAAAAAAGGCATTTGGGTTAAATTTTTTTGTATTATGTCTGGAACATAAATCAATCATAAATTTTCTTTTCACAGATCAGTCGAGCGAACGTATTTTTTCAAGAAATTGAGATCCTACAAATTACCTACGAATATGTTTTAATAAGAAGCAATTATGATCAAGGATAGATAGAGCCGAATAAATTCTCGCACGAAATTCGTACAGGTATTTTTACGGATAATTTTTTCAAAGTCATAAATAAGCTCTAAATGTTTGAATATTAGGTAAGTATTTAGTTAGCAATAGTATACCTAGTGTGGACAGTACCAGTATTGAATTGGCAATCATTACCTTACTTAGGTAAGAGAGCGTTCGTACCTGCGTCTTAACAAATGTGATTCCATGACGGTCGCAATCGTCGTCTATGTTTTCTAACTCTTCTAAAATTTGACTACATTGCTCGCATTCGTTCATTTGATCTGCAAGAAAATGGCGAGTGGCTGGTGTGAACATTTTGCAGCAGATGTGGATAGATACTAAATACTAGGAACAAAACGAATACCTCGACTAGAAGTAAAATTTTGGACCGAAACAAAAATTAATCGAAAGTACATCATACAACAACCCCATATCCAAAATTTCAAATGCTCAAATTCATTTTTCGAATTTTGACGAATTTTTGAAATAATTTCATTATCATCTCATCGTCCTGCAAAATGTAAAAATTCGATGAACTCACCTAATCAACGAAAAAAACTGAAATTTGGTAGATACCCTATTTTCGACCTCCCGAATCAAATGAAAGTGGTTTCGAGACATTTCGGGGCTCCCAGAAAATTTTAGAATTTTCCAGCACTGAAGAAAAGCCCATAAAAATGGCCCACATGAACTTCATCGCCTATGATCAAGGATTACCCATATTGGGTAACTAATTTGATCGATTAAAGCACAATTTCCCGAAATTCGTAACTGTCAGTTCAAATTCATATCCTTGACAGAAAATTTCCCTCGGAAAAATTTCAAAATATACCGACGGCGCGGCGCGGCGTACGCATAGAGGTAAAAAGCTGAAAGTTGGTACATAAATGTAGTAGGGTGGAATGAAAAAAAAATCATACCTTGGATTTTGACCAAATTTGGTGGGGTGGTTTACTTTGAGTGGGAGACCTCCCAAAAAAAATTGAGCCCCCTAAGGGCACGGGGAGGGGAGCAGGAGGTGCTCAAAGTCCACCTCCTCTTGGAAAAAACTCTTGTTTTTTTTTTGTGTTTCTTAGTCAATCAAAATTGTGTGAGAAGCCTTCTTAGCTCTTACAGGATGCAATTTGAGTTTCTACATCTCCCTAACTCCCTAAACCATCGCCATCCTTCTCCAATCAAAACTCAGGCTGCTACTAGGGGATTGAAAAGTTGCAGATTGCAATATTCCTATACTTAATATGAAATTTTCACTAAGCTGAAATGATTTTTTTTTTTCATCGAGTAGTTGAACAAAAAACTTTTTTCAGCCACTGAAAGTGAATTTTGAAAAAAATTAAAAATTTTATGTACCAGTGCAGCCAACAGAAGATCATAAAATTCCAAAATACGGAATTTTTATCGACTTTAAATTGATTATTTTTTCGCCTGAAAATATTATGTATTTTTTTCAATCACCAGAAGTAGGTATATTTCGGAATTTTTTTGGAAAATTTTATACGACAGTGCAGTCAGCCACAAATCGTGACGAAAAAATAATGCATTCGAGTTCATAATATCAGAATATCACAATTAGCAACTGGCTGTGCAGAAGTACTAAAATTTTCAAAAAAAAAAAAATATTTTTTATTTTTGGTGATTGAAAACAAAATTATTGTGAATTTTTCAAGCGGTAAAAAAATTAATTCGAGGTCGACGTAAATTTCATTTTGTAGCATGTCACGATTTGTAGCTGACTGCACTGACATATAAAATTTTCCAAAAAATTTCCGAAATATACTTCTGGTGATTGAAAAAAAAATACATAATATTTTCAGGCGAAAAAATAATCAATTTAAAGTCGATACAAATTCCGTATTTTGGAATTTTATGATCTTCTGTTGGCTGCACTGGTATATAAAATTTTCAATTTTTTTCAAAATTCATTTTCAGTGGTAGAAAAAATTTTTTGTTCAACTACTCGATGAAAAAAAAAATCATTTCAGCTTAGTGAAAATTTCATATTATTGGAATATTGCAATCTGAAACTTTTGATTGGAGAAGGATGGCGATGGTTTAGGGAGATGTAGAAACTCAAATTGCATCCTGTAAGAGCTAAGAAGACTTCTCACACAATTTTGATTGACTAAGAAACACAAAAAAACAGCGTTTTTTTCAAAAGGAGGTGCACTTTGAGCACCTCCTGCTCCCCTCTCCTGGCCCCTGGGGGCCTAATTTTTTTGGGAGGTCTCCCACTCAAGGTAAACCATTCCACCAAATTTGGTCAAAATCCAAGATAATTTTTTTTTTTTTCTCTCCACCATAATGTATGTAGATACGGTATGTATCCTATTATCTACCTCGGTTGCCAACATTGGTGGTAATCCGCGATTATAGATGCTAAAGTTCATATGGACCATTTTTATGGGATTTTCTTCAGTGCTGAAAAATTCCAAAATTTACTGAAGGCTCCAAAACGTTTCGAAACCACATCCAATCAATTCAGAAGGTCGATAATTGGGTAACTATTATACTAAATTTCAGCTTCTTTCATTGATAAGATCAAATTTTTATAATTTTCAGGGCGATGAGATGATTTTGCAATTTTAAAAATTCGCCAAAATTTGAGAAATGAACGTCAACGCCTGAAATTTCGGATATTGGGTTCTTTTATGATGTGCCTAGTTTCGATTTTTTTTTGTTTCGGCTTAAAAGTTTATTTCGAGCTGGGATACACCCTTTGTTAGGTACCACCGAATGTAACCTAGTTGTAGGTACATAAATGTGTGTTTTTTGTGAGAACTGAGCAAATATTATGTAGGTATTAGTTGTAGGGTATAGGGTATAGGTGGTACATCGATGTAATGCTAATGATGCTGGTAAAAATTTCCAATTTTAGCTTCAAGAAGAGAAGGTGAGGTAAAGTCAATTAAGTTCCAGCCTAGATGCGACGCGACGATGTGTCGACTACGAACTGCGAAGCGAATAAAACTTGGGAGTTAATTGTGGGAAAAAAAGAATGATTATTCGTCGTTTTCTTATAAAGGTCGTAAGCCCAATAGGTAGTTCTAGCTAGGTAGAGTACCACACAAGGATGAGTAATTACGGTTGAGGTAAAGCCAAAGGTTTATATATAGGATCGAGGCGCAACAAGGGGGGTATTTTCAAATTAGATACCAGAATTGTTGTTCTCGTTAACGGTGTTAGTGCTTTCTGCAGTGTCTTCGGAGCGATGTTCTCGATTTTTTTTGTGCTTTTTATGGCGATTTTGTTTCAAACATTCGTCGCATTTGGTACTGTTCCCTGATTATTGGCGAAAACAAATATTTACATGTATATGTATGGGCGTCCGCATACATACATAAGTGAGTAATATGTATAGCTTAATTTGAATTTCCAAGAGGACTGATTTCCGCATCAATCAAAAAAAAATTCCGGAAAACAGAATTCCGATGTGATGGAAGGTTTCTTCTCCTCCTCCTCCTCCTCCTCTCCCCCCCCTCCAACACTCAGTACGAATGATACGCCTACTCTGTGAAGTTTTCTGATTCTTGAAATTTTTACATTCATAAGCTTTCATCATTTTTTCGAGTTAAACAGCTCAAATTCAAAATCTCACCACATGAAGTGAATGCTTTTATAGCTCCAGTTGATTTTTTTTATTACGAAAGAATACGAAGAAAATGTAGAATTAAAAAAAAAAACGATTTTGAAGCGAGCTGATGAACATCTACGAGTACTTACTTGATGGAAAAAAATGACCTTTGAAAATTCTCCAAAATTCCAAAAAGGATTAAAAATCTTTGCAAAAAAATGTGCGAGATAATATTTTGATCATAGGGTAATTTTTGTTAGAAGGAAAGCCGTCCATCCAGCAGCTATTTTACACGTTCTGAGTGTATGTAGATATGTTTGCCTACATTCCTGTCCCGAAGGGGCAAAATTATTCTCTCGTTTTTTTCGAACTTTCAGCCCTTTCAAAAATATTTATGGCTCGATTACCAGGATTTGAAAGAGCAAATTTTTTCCTCTCGAATCAAATGATTGTAGGCGGTGAGAACGTTTTTCTTGACTTTTCACAAAAATTTAATAAGTTGTGCACCTTGTTGAATGATTTTTCGATCATTATGCCATCTGTACCATCCCCTCCCCGATAACTTTTTATGATGGCCTACCATATCAGAAGATTCCCCTCTGAATGTAAGCAGATAATTTATAATGCCTCAAATAGAAAAATTCACTTGTCTTGATTATCGAGTTATAAACTTTCAAAATAATAAAAATGCATGAAGAATCATGAAAATAATTTTGCCCTTCAAGCTCAAAAGGTAGGCAAACCTCCTTACACAGACGTGGACTGTTTTGCATAATTATTCGATGGAAGCCTTTACTTCTAGTGAAAAGTACACCTGAATAAAATTTTAAAAATTCATAGAGAACCCAACTTTTCTCAATAGACGGTGACGTCGGAAGCTTTTTTTGGGATAGGGGATCTAGTGTTCAACAAATATCCGGATATCCAAATACCAATACTATTTGGATAAATATCCAAATATCCAGATAATATCCAGATATCACACGGAAATTGCCGAATAGCTCCGAAAACATCCCGAAAACGGTTGAACTTTTCCGAGAGTTCCCGAATTCTTTTACGACCCCTCACAAAATTTAAAGGTCGATTATCGAAATCGAAAAATCAGTGATGGGGCGATTCAGCGATTCAAAGAATCGGATTCAGGAATATCCGATTCATCAATTTTGAAGAATCGGATTCCTAAAATGCGATTCTTTTCTGAAAAGAATCGCGATTCAGAATCGGATTCTTCTGCGATTCATTTGCGATTCTTCAGCAATTCTTTTGCGATTCTTTTTTAAAAAAATGCTGTACATGATCGTATGAGTGGAATCTAATGTCGGATTCGTGTTACGCAGATCAAAATATCCCGATAAAGATAAACACACTTTTCGCGATCATTTTACTTCAAATCTCGAAATTCATTTTTTTCACTGATTTTTCGCAACAATAAAACTAAATTTCGAGATTTAAAGTAAAATGATCGAGAAAAGGGTGTTTATGGGGGTATTTTGATCTGCTGAACACGAATACGGAATTGGTTTTTTCATTTGGTCATTTATTTTCATATAAAATGCTCAAAATTTGAAAAATCTACCAAAATAACAACATTTTTTCACAGTTTATCAGAATTTTCAGACCTTGCGCCACCTCAATTGCCAAACTGAATAAATGACGTGAATCTACGTCAAAAACACGTTTTTAGGATATTTTTGAAAATTAGTCGAACTTCCCTGTAAAGGTCTTTTTTACAGTTGAAAATTTCAAATGACCAAAACCTCATGAAGGGATGTACCAAAATTGATGAAAAATTATCATAAATAGAACTTTACTAGATGTAACTTTGTGTCAAATAACAGAAAATTTCATTCACTTCCGTTGGAATTAAAAATTCTTGAAAATAATGCAATAAAAATAGCCATAGCTCAGAAAGGGAGAGGGTTGAGGACTTGAGGGGCCAGAATTTTTTCCATAATTTTTTTTATCAATGTACACCTGGAGTCAAATTTACCCCTTATCCGGCTATTCCCTTATTAAAAAAAGAAGTATTCAATGTTGTACATATTTAAAAAGAATCGCAGATGCGCGATTCAGTCATAAAAGAATCGTGAATCGCAAAATTGCGATTCACCAAATTGAAGAATCGAATCGCGAATCCGATTCAGAATCGGATTCAGAAATTCTTTACGATTCACACCGGCGATTCTGAATCGGCCCATCTCTGCGAAAAATCGAAATAGAAGAATCGATTATCGAAATTGAAAAATCGAAATAGAAGAATCGATTATCGAAATTGAAAAATCGAAATAGAAGAATCGATTATCGAAATCGAAAATTCGATTATCCGGATATTTGTTGAACACTAGGGGATACAAGTGGGTATGATGACTCGGAATACCAGAAGGATTTTAGGGGGAGGGGTGAGAAGCCTTCTTTCGCACTTGGATTTCCAATGCTCAAAAAATACTTTTTTATGTTTTGATGCTTTGAAATTCCCCATCTGATGTACTCAATCGGGAAAGGAGTACATTTAATATTTTGAACCCTGAACGACAATTCGAGGAGAGGGCACAACATACCCTTTGTAGCCTTCCTATGAATAAAGGAAAACTTGAATAATATTCAGTTCGTCAGTTTTTGAATTCAAATGCAAAATAAATTGTAAAATTCGTGAAGCTGACAATTTTTTAACAGCTCATTCCGTCCAATAACCAATTTCACAGCTAATTGTTTTCTAGTCCGTACCTTTGGCAATCTGGTTGCATATGAATAATTTAATAGATGTCACAATGCTTACCTATGCCGTTGAAAATACGTAGGGGCCTAGAGGCCAGGTAATAAATCTAAATATAGTTATAGGTACTAACAGAAGAAAACTGCCAATGATTCCGATGTGTGAATAGCGTGCAGTAATTGTTCGCCCTCGAGTTCTTCGATTACGTCTCCTGAAGGATCCTTTTGCGTCATTAACCAATTTAATATTTCTTCCTCGTCGTATAAGTCTCCTGCGAAGCAAATTCTATGCGTATAGACTTTCCATATTCGTATTTTAAATTTTATTTATTTTTCTAAATTTACTCACCCGCGTATATAACAGGCTCTTTAGACCCGAGTTTGAAAAAAACCACCGCTGGCAAAGCAAAAACGCCTACTTCTTTGGAAAATTGTTTATCGTTGATTTTCACGAAATCTATTCCGACGTCATCCGCTTCGTCGTCAATATGCTCTAATTCGGCCAAAACTCGATTACATTGTTTGCAGTCATCGCTATCTGTGTGAAAAAAAAGGGGCTCTTACGTTTCGAAAATGTGTGTGTGATGATGCTCAACAGTCGTGAAAAAGTTGAAGTCAAACTAATACGCGCTAAAAGTATCGCGAATATTTTTATGAATCGTGAACGAATCATTTAAATTAGGTAATCGGGCATCGAACTACGTGAAATGTTGCGAAAATCGTAAAATTTACAGAAGAAAGCGAGTATTGTTGAAAACAATGGTGAAAATTATTTAAAATAAGCGACGCTTGTGATTTAAAAGATCTACTTACAAAAGAAAACCGCCACGTAATCAGAAGATTGCCTGATTTTTTCGAACATTTTCCGGTTGACTTTTTCTATGTGGTCGGTCATTTCCATATTTGTTGGATCCGTTAACCAATCTAGTAACTCTTCGTCGTCTTCTATATCTCCTGTGGACCATATAACCGTAGCAGTATTGTTATTTATTTATTCACTTGCTATCAGTAGGTCTAGGCATTGGGTAGGTGTGGGTAGTTAGGTACATCTAAGGGCCGACGAGAGGGGGGCAAAGGGTGGATCTGCACTGGGCACTCATTTTTTGAAGATCTAGATGCTAAAAAAAACTTTTTTTCTTTGCAAAAATTTTCTCTTGAAATAGATTAAGCTAAAAAGGTAAAACCAGCAAAATTTGCAAAAAAAAAATACTGAAAAATCAAATTTCAACATTTTTCGGGGGAAAAGGGCCCGAAAATTTTTATAACACTGGGCCCACATTCGCTCTCGCCGTCTCTGGATCTACCAATTGTACTCAAATAAGTAATATTGGATACGGCTGCGAATCATTTCAATTTTTATTCCAACATATGTACTTACGAGAATACCATTTATTATGATCACGAAGTACGATTTTTTTTATGTAAATCGGTATTAGGTACCTTTTCTTCATCCGCATGTTTCTAGACCTTTTTTCAAGTAAGCAGAGATTGATCGTGATGATGAAAGGAAAAAGGACAAAAAAATATGAAAAAAAAGAGTGAACGTAAACGTGGCTAAAGTAGTCAAATGGAAAGAAAATAATTGTGTGTACTTAGTTCAAAATGAACCAAAAATGAATTCAGGCCTTTCGAAATCGCTCAAATTTTCTTACAAATTCCTCTTGATGGTTTATTTACATAATCAGAATCACCATCATTTCCCTTCCAACACTCACGGTGGCTCGGGGGTGGGCCTCGTACATAATCTTCATCCAATTGCAAATTTTTTCCAACTATATAACTTTCTTCCTCGAAATTTTACCCTGAAACCTAAAATTTTTTCATCTCTGGTACTTTTTCCAAAATACTTCCATATTATTCAACCCAAGAACTTTTTTTCAATGTATTTTTCAACGCTAAAATTTTTACTCGATTTTTTTCAGCTCGCAAGATTTCTTCTCAAAATTCTGATTTGTTCGACCTAATGATTTTTCGTAAACGCTAAAATTTCTTCCCCAATTTTTTCATCTTTGTGATTTTTTTCTTCTTTGATTTTAATTTGCTAAATTTTTTTCAACTCTAAAATGTTTCCATTTTCCAATATTTTCCTTAACTGCCAACCCTACATTCCAGCTTTGGTCGTTACATTTTTAAAAACTTGAAATTCTCCAGAAGTTTTTCATCTAGAGTTTCTCTAAGTTTTTTTCGACCCAAAAAATGTTCAAAATTTTTACATTCCAAAAATTTCAGAGTAGGAAAATAATTTGAGAAAAAATTTTAGACTCACTTGATAACAAAATATCAAAAATGGAAACATTTTGGGAAGAAATTTTAGAGTAGAGAAAATTCTTTATGGGAATTGAAATTTCAAAAATTTTAAATACAATTTTACAATAGCACAGAAAAATATTTTGTGAAAAAATTTCAGAGTTGGAAAAAAAAGAGAAAAACGTATGCTGAAGAAATTCTAGAGTTGAGAAAAATCTTGAGAAAAAATACTAGAGTTGAAAAAAGTTTTGAGAAAAACTGTACCTGAGAAAAAATTTTAAGGAAGAAATTTCATACTCGAAAAAAGTTCGTAACACTTGGAAAATATAATGAGAAAAAAATTGTGAAAGCAGAAAGACTAGAAATGAAAAAAATTCTGGGGAAAAATTACCAAAAGTTTTTGAGAAAAAAAAGTAGGGCTGAAATATATTGAGAAAAAAATTTCCGTGTAGAAAAATATGTATCATGGAAAAAATTCCAGAGTTAAAAAAATTTTAGACTCGAGAAAAAAATTAGAAGAAAAATTTTCACTTTTCAGAGCGGAGAAAAAGTTTCGATAGAGTATGAAAAGATATTTTTAATTGGAAATGAAAAATATCTAGAGAGAAAGATAAAGTTGAAAAATTTTCGAAAGTTTTGAATCGCGTGGAATTGAAAACTCCCTTGACTTGATTACTTACCATCGTAATTGATGAATTTTCCTTTTCTGAAATATGTGATTCCAGGTAGATTACGAAACCCAAATTTTTTCGCCATCAATTTGTCGGTACATTTTACTATTTTAATCCCGTATTCCAAGGCTTCGTCGTCGATCAATTCGATATGACGAATAACTCGAGTCATTGTCGGGTCTTCTTCCGAATCTAACGTCAAATCAAACGGATGCTCGAGTTTAAATAAGTTCTACAGCCAAGTGTACTTTTAGGTCAATATCACTTACACCAGACCACAGCCAAAAATTCTTTCGTATCGATGTATTCGAATAAGCTGTCTCGATCGATATCTTCGATACTTTCGTCTGTTTTTTGCCTCATCATCCAATCGAGTACTTCGTGTTCGTCCAGTAAATTTCCTAACAAATCGAACATTTAATATGTTAAGGTCTTTAGGTGATTGAGGATTGAGTTACGAAGGTATCTTCCATTACTCGAGTAGTTGAAGGAAAATGTAGGCCTAGGCTAATTTTACTTCTTTATAAAAAATTTTTATGGGCTTTTCTTCAGTGCTGAAAAAGCTCAAAATTTTCTGAAGGCTCCAAAACCATAATCGGAGATGGACAGTAGCATTGCGAGAGGGGGTGAGGGGAGTGGCTTGGGCCCCAGTTTTTTAAAAAATGTTCATTTTCGACCCTCTTGAAAATTTTTCTATCCTTCTCATTAAGAGATTTTTACTCAACCTTTTTTCAATATGAAGAATCAATGGAAGGGAAAAGAATTCATAGCATCATTCTGAGGATGAATTGTGTAAAATTAAAGCTTATCGACTTCGAGCGAAGCGAGGACGAAAAATGTTGAAGAAAAAGGAATCCAAAAGCTAAATTAATTAATTTCTTTACTTACATCAAATTTTAGTATTAAAATGGAGGCAAAATCTTCAACCTTTCATTTTTATATATATTTTTATTTTCACTTCTAAAATTTGAAAAATTGATGATTTTCGGAAAGAAAATAATTCATTTTTCAATAGTTTGTTGTTTGAAAAAATTCCATTTCTTTGGTGTAGAAATTTCGTGGTTTTCGAAGTTTTTTTTAAACAAAATTCGTATTTTTTTGCTAAATAGTGAAACAAGATTTTTACAGAATTTTTGAAAAAGTTTCTGTTCCAACAATCGATAATTGCGCATCGTTTTTGATCGATTACTAGTAAGCACCTAATTATTTTCTTCATTAAAAAGACCATTTTAGTAACTTGAAAAAAGCAGAAAATTCGTCGCATATTGATAATTTATCCCTTGAAAATTATGTGTTTGCAAATTTTTTTTGAGTGAAACATATACACGGAAATGATTTGGAGAGACTAATTCAACATTTGGGGGGAGGGAGGGGCTTGGGGCCCCCATGCTCACCTATCTCCGCCTATATCCAAAATATCTCGAAACCGGTTCTAATCAGTTCAGAAGGTCGAAAATGAGGTTTAGGTACCAAATTTCAACTTGTTTCGTTAATTAGATGAAATTTTCATAGGTATTTTGCAATGTGATGAGATAATTTTGAAATTTCAAAAATTCGCCAAAATTCGATAAATCAACTTCAGCATTAGAAATTTTGGATATAGGATTCTTTCATGATGTACTTTCAATTTATTTTTATTTCGGCTTAAAATTCTACTTCGAGTTGGAACATTTCCCTTATTAGCCTAAAAACATGACCTTATGAAAATTCCCCCAACCTCCACCCCACTCCACCCTTCAAAGCATGGCTGGCGTTACTGGAGGTGCTAGCGTGCTCGAGCACCTATGAGGATTTTTCAATAATTGTTAAAAAATCCCAAAATCCATAAAAATTTTGAAACTCAATCACAACGATACCAAATTTTCTAAAAAAAAATGAGAAATTTCATACCAAACTGAAATTCAGGCATGAAAAGTCGTACAATAAAACTTCTACTTTTGGCCGAAAATTTCAAAAATACAACTTTTGGTTTTGGGTCTTAGCTTTTTGTTTCATACAGCTAGCTTTTGGCTAGCTTTCAGCTTTCTCTCGTTTCAGCTTTTAGGTATATGTGAACAAACGATTTACAGCACCTTGACAGCACAATGATAAAAATCATCGTTCATGTCTGTACTATTTTCTAAAAATTTTGATTTTTGAAGATTTCAAAAATTGTTCTTAAAATTTCAATTTATTTGACTCCAATAAAATTTTACCACTCTTGAAATTTCTCGCTCAAAATTTTTTTCAGCTCCAAGATTTTTTTTCAGTTTTCATTCACTAAAATTTTTTCATTTACTGATATTTATATCAACCTCTCGAATTTTTTCACCTTGATTTTCTTAAAAAATTTTCTAACTCAAATTTTGTCGAAATTTTATATTCTAAATATTTTAGAGCAGGAAAAAATTTTAGAAAAAATTCTGAGCTGAAAAAATCGGGATTAAAAAAAATTCAACAACTGAAAAAATAAAATTTTGAGAAAAAATTTCGAGAGCTAAACAAGTTTGAGAAAATATTCAACATTGAAAAAAATTTCCAAAGTTGTAAAAAAAAAACAGAGTTGAAAATTTCTTGACCTGAGAAAAAAATTGGAGGGAGAAAAATTTCAGAGTTGGAAAATCTTTTGGGGAAAAATGTTACAGTTGAAAAATATCCTCGCCCCTACCCCGGGCTCCTCCCACCAGAGTGTGAGCACCACACGGAGAAAAAAATGATCCTCCAGCTTTGCTCCAAAGACTAATGACGATTTAAAAAAAAAAGATACCTGACCTATATTTTATGGACGTTGATATCTGACTCGCTTCGATTTCAAAATGAATAATACGTGCGAAATTAAAAATTTGCCTCGTTTATTGAACACGTATATACAGGTATTTACGTAGGTAACAATTTTTTCACAAAATATTATCACAAATTTCAAATGTCAATCGCAGCGCAGGCTGTCATTATGTTGAAAGTGTTTTTAAAATTACATATAAGTACCTAATTACCTACGCACTATTATTAAATTTACGTACGCGTGTACTCAATTGAATTACCTATACCTACTTCGTAAATTAGAGAATTATGTACAGAAAATTCTATCCTATCGCGTCAAATGCTGCCTTGATAACGATTAGATAGAGATACCAGCTCAAGATTAATTGAACTAGGTACCTAATTACCTCCAAGAGCACCTTTTATGAGATTTTTTGGCCTTTTTTGGGGGAGGGGGGGGGGGTAAAAAGATATCGAATGTTAGCTGGAATTTATCAGCTTGAGGCTTGAGTTTTTTTTTTCATTTTTTCAATGAGACTATTCCAAGGGTACAGAGAAAAAACTATAGCTAATTACAAAAATTGTATATTAGAAAATGGACTTGAATGTATTTTTTTTTTAAATTTATGCCTGGTTCCTTTTTTCTGAGATTCGAGTAAATAATTCGATTTTTTAAATTAAGAATCAGTTTCGAGGAATTTTGAAACTATACTCATCAACATCAAAAGAGATGAATTTGTTTCACTTTCTCGAGCCTTTTCAGGGAAAGAATCCAACTAGCTGATAGCCAGTCAAGTGAATAATGGACAGATTGTTGATGGTTGTCTGAATTTTTAAAATTCTACGAATAAAACTTCTTCCTCATATCGATTCATGGTACAAAATCGTTGGGCAGGCACGATTTTTCAAAGCAGTAATGTTAGCTAAGAAATACATAGTTAGGTGTACAAAAAAGTAGGTAAAACGATTGACAATTGACTAGATATCAGTATGACTAAGAATACATTACGTAGACGCGTCGGCGTCGCTGTCGTTTCTATTTCTATCAATACGTTATTTATGAATTAGTTAATTATTGACAAAAATAATAGGCAACGATAGCAATAGGTAATAATATCTAGTAATAAGTAATAATAAAAATAAAAATCGATAATTTAAAAATATATACGATAACCGAGTCTTAATTCATAGCAACAATGAAATAAATAAAAGTGAAACGACAAAAAAGAATGAATTATCTACAAGAATAAAACAGTCACGTAAAATTTATACCTAAATAAATTAGGTAGGTACCGTATAAGTAATTCTATCATGCATTTGTACAATGAAGTAGTGTCTGATGTAAATGAGTCTACAGGTTTAGGTTTAACCGCTTGTCTTGGTGATTTTGGTTGGATTTTCAATGCATAGATTTAATACAACCGTACCTATAGTATTTTATAGTATAGTACCACGTGTTCGTAAGCCTGATTGCATTTGGATTCGAAAGTAATTACTAGAAGGCTACTTGATTCGGATACTCTGCGGCACGGCGAGGAAATCCCCTAAAATGATTAATCGATTGATTTAGTCTGATATCAATATAGTTACTCTCTCAATTATAAATCAGTGAAAATAATTATCGAAAATCACTGAGAAACAGTCAGAATTGCAGCACAGGAGAAAATCGGTGAATTTTTTTTTACTGAAAACAAATCAGTGAGAAAAATCACTGGGAAATCAGTGAAAATTCACTGAAAAGTCAGCAAAATTTATGAAATTTGCTGGAAAATCAGTGAAAATTCATTGAAAATCAGTGAATATTCATTGAAAATCAGTGAAAATTCACTGAAAAACAGTGAATTTTGCTGATTCTTCCTGTGCTGCAATTTTGACTATGTTTCAGTGACTTTTCACTGATTCAGAATGAGAGAGTAGGTATAGGTGTATGATTAAATTAAACATAAATTTGCGTTTCTCTTTGCTATTTGAATAGGCTGAAAGTCGCCAGAAAAAACGAACGAATTTTCCATCAAGTTTGCCAAATGATTTCGAGTTCATAATAAATGATTTATTCTGAACATTGGGGGATTCTTTCGCTGGTGTATCCGAATCAAATAAAGGAACGTCGTGCAAATATGAACCTACGTATATCTATCTACATACCTATACTTGGGGATTCGAAACTCACGACTAAATTTACACGGAATTTGCATCAGGCACATAGGTGCACCCAGAAATTGGGTAAGGGGGCTCAGATTTTGAGAAAAAATGGGGAGGGGGATCAAAATTCAATGAAAAAATAAAGTAACATGTTATTTCAGTGGGGATGGAGTAAGTAGTTGGGTATTTTCAGTAGGCAAATAATATATACCTACAGATTTGAGCGAAAAAAATTGAAAAATGGCGACATTTATTGATTTTTTTTAAAATCAAAATTTATGATTTTTTCTAATAAATGGGACATTGACTGAGAAATTAGTGATTTTTGACCGAAAAATCAGTAATTTTCAATGAAAATTATTTTACTGATTAAAAAAGACAGAACTTTTGCAAATTCAACTGATTCAAATTCAAAGAGTGGTATGCTTATATAAGAAATAATCACTAAAAGGCAAAATTTAAAAAAAATCATACTCTTCTTTGACATTTTTATGATAAAAAAATCTCCTTGCCGAGATTAGAAGGGGGCCCCCTGAGCCTCCCCTCCTGCTTGGGTGCGCCCCTGGTCAGGCAAGAAAATAAAAAATGGCAAGAACGACTGAATCTCTCCTATTTGACTCCTAAGAATCTTCAATTAACATGCAACTCGATTTTTTCCCACGACCATATTATTTTCAAAATTCTTTTCAGATCTAAGTAATAAAATTTTTTCCTGCTTCTCAGAAGTTTTTGAAATTCAGGATTTTTTCTCAATTTTTTTTCAACTTGAGTAAGTTTCTTTTTCTTTAAATATTTTTCAATTCAATTTTTTTTCAATCCTTCTGAAATTTTTTCCCAACTAAGAACTTTCTTCTTCAAAATTTTTTCCCAGGACTAAATTTATTCTAACTCTAAGATACATTTTTTTAAACTCTGAATTTTTTTTCTCAGTATATCTTTCAACACTTTAATTTTTTCTCAATATTTTTCGAGTCTGATGATTTTTTCTCGAAATTTCAATTTTTAAATTTCAATAAAATTTTTTTTGAACTCTTAAATTTTTTCTCATTTTTTTTCTGTTTCAAGTTTATTTCAAAATTTTTCCATTTAATGAGATTTTTTTAAATTACCATACCTATCTAAAATTCAATTCTTTGATCTTAAAATTTTTAAAGACTTCAAATTCCCTAAAAAAATTTCTATCTTGAGTTTTTCCTAATTTTTTTTCCAACATTTTTTATGCTAAAATTTCAAAGTTGAAAAATATTCATTTTAAAAAAACATTTTAGGGTAAAAAAAAACAAAAAACCAAAGTTGAAAAAAATGTTGAAAAGAAATTTTAAAGCTCAAAAATTTGTTTATTAAAATTAAAGTTGAAATTACATAGCTAAGTAGTGTCAACAGTTTCAATTTCAACATGTTGGGAGTTGTTGCTTCGATGTCATCGGTTCGACATCTGACACGCGATTGACAAAAAAAATTGAAAACATTTTAGAGAAAAAGAAGAATTGATGTTGAAATTTGATGACATTTTTAGAAAAAACTTCAAGTGTTGAAAAAAACTTTGAGATGAAATTTTTCAATAAAATAGGGAAATCTTTCAAAAAAAAATTTAGTGTTAAAAAAATTTGGAGAAAAGTTTTAGAGTTGAGAGAAACTTCAATTCGAGTAAAAAAAATTTTTCAAGAGTTGAAAACTATATTGAGAAAGAATACCAAAATTCTGAGAAAATATTAGACCAAAGAAAACATTTTTTTTTTAAATTTCAGATTTGATTTAGTTTCGTTGGAGTAGAACAAATCGAGAAAAAAATATTAGATTTGAAAAAATTCTGAGAAAAGAGAAAAACTTTATTTAAAGATGAAAGAATTTTAAAAATTGTATGGACTTGGAAAAAATTCGAGTTGCATGGTAATTCGAGACTCGCACGAGTCAAACAGGAATGATTCAGTCGTTCACACTATTTTTATTCTTGGATCTGATGCATATTCTGGGTAAATTTAGTCGTGGATATGGAACGCATATGACCCGGAGAAGAAACACGTATTTTTCTTGCCAATACAAGCAGAAATTTCTCGATAGGTTTTGATCCTTTTTGTACAGAGTGATCATTCGAGTAGGCTAAGGTTAGATACTACAATTAAGTATGAGGGAATGTCGAGTCTGTTTTGTGAAATCATTTGTGGCTTTGATTGATTTTTTTTCAGACAAAAATAGCAAAATCTTGCAAAAAAAAAGGATTTTTGACCCACCTAAGTTGAATCTGAAGTTTTTTAATTTGTATTGTTTTTCTCTCAGGTCATAAGCGGTCCAATATTTATGTAGATATATTTTTGATAGAGACACAAATCGATGCGATTAATTCATGGTCAATTGCAATAATTCCTTTCGAATATCAATAAGAATGCCTGGCGAGCGAAAAATTAAACCTGAGCTTAGTTGAAATATGCAATCGTGGAACCATTTTTTAAAATTACCTAGGTACTTCAGTTTCGTTCATTTGCGTTTTTTGATCATTGTTTTGTTTTATTTCACGTAAACTAGAGGCAATTTACGAACGCATAATTTTACAAGCCTATATACTTATTTCAAAATACGATTGGAATTTTTAGTTAATAAATACGTAAATATAAATTGAGCATAGAGTTACCACCACCAAATGTACTTTTCATTTCCATTACCAAGGACGCCTCCTTTTTTCGCTTTTATCGGTTTATCTTGTTTATCTACAAATGCTGATTTAGCTTTGGCGTAATCGTTTTCCGGCTTATTTTTACTTTTGCTGTCCGAGCCGATCGCCATTTTATCCCTTCTCGCGTATCTTCCGTTTTGTTCGTTATTATTATTAGCGTATTTCTTTTCGCTAGTGCGACAGCATTGATAAGGCTCAAATGATGGGCCCGAGGCATGCTCTTTTCCACTCAAACCAATGTAGAAACAGCTATCGCCTGCAGCAAAATCCAAAAATCACAAAATGATGAAAAAAATCCGGGCTTGTTTTTAGATAATTAGGTACAAGGCACGTGCGTTTAAAAAATCGAAAAAAAAATCTTCGCAGGTAAGTTATAAAAAATGATAAATAAAAAAACGAAAAAAGCAAAAAATTATGGAACAAAAATGCAAAAAGCTTCCTTGTTAAAAAGTTAACGATCGAGTACCTGTTTAGGTAGGTACTGCATGATCGTTATCGTGCATATACGAGTATGTACCTATACCAACCGAAAGTAAGATTTATGGGAAAAAAAAAGAAAAAAATCACAAAAAAATGCTGCAGAGCAGTTAATTTTCATAATATTTGAATGTTTGAACAAAAAAGAAAGTAGGTATGCACTTAGGTAGAAGTCACCAGATGTAAGTACTCCATTTTACTAGGTGCCCATAATATTTCAGAAATAATTTTTCGTGACTTTTTCAGGTTTTCCAGACCAATTTTTCCACCTGATGTACTTACAAACCGAAATTCTGTAGAAGAATTATATGAAATGCATGTTGTCTATTTCTTTTTTTTTTTTCAAAAATCACCACTTTTCAAGAGATTTTTAGGTATCCCTTTTCCGGTCATGAAAACGACTTAAAAATTCAATTCTGAAAATTGTTGGGCCCAATCTCTCCCCTAACACACAAAAATGTGAAAACTTCAACTTATTGCAAAAAATTTCCAAATAAAAAGTAAAAACTCTATTTTAAAGCAACTGAATCAAACTATGGCCAGGATGTCTACCAAACCATACGAATGAAAATTCGTGTTCATCTGGATTGAAAATTTGAAAATATCAAAATTCATTGCCCCCCACAAAAAAAATTGGCACCTCAAATTTATAAATTCCACACAAATCCCTGCAATATTTTATGAAAATTTCATAATAAACCAAGTCTTTTGGAAAATCCAAGGGAAATTTCAATATTCCCAGACATTTCCAGGGTTTCCAAAAAATGGACACCCTGCTTCGGGCATTCGGGTAATTAGACATGTAAGCTGAAACGCAGTTGGTAATGTCAAGCTTGAAGATGCGACGTGAGTGGAAAAGATCATGTTACAATGCTGCGAGTTAACAGAAATTAAACATACGAATGCAGTAGCAGCACTACTGTACATCGCATTGGGTACAGATACACTACACAATTAGACGGTATCTGGCCTTATCGCGTCGCGAAATAACAACAATCGATGATTTCATGTTAGATCGAAACGATGAAACATCGACCAACTGTCGATTGAATTAAATCAACGAATAAATTCGCAATTTCGCATTCATATTAGAAGTTAAAAGATAAGTAAGCTAAAATTACGCCAATGACTTGAATACGTTTCGAAATTCAATCGTAGGTATTTTTACCTGATGACGGTTGCGGTTGTAATTGTTTTTGAACGTATTTACTTCCGTTTATGTCTTTTTTATTCGATTTTTTATCTAAAATTTATCAAAAAAAAATAGATAAATCATCTTTTGCGTCTCTTTTTTCAGTGTTGTACGTAGATGCTATATCATACATTATATGTATAGACGACTAGACGTAAACCTCACAGTGAGCCAGGAGGCCCCAAAAATGATTATGATTCTATATTTCAGTACCGATCAAAGAACATCTAAGAAAAATGTCATTCTATAAGTATTCTGGGTCGAGGAATTCAAATTTACTAAAAATTTTGCCCAGGAGCAAAGGGTGGGGCACGAAGGTCAATTTTTTTTTCAAGTTCAGCAAAATTACTCTTTGTCGACAAGTGATGTTTGCGTTTTTATGATATCAAAAGACTGGAAATGATGGAATTTTTTAAAAATAAGGATGCAGCTTTAAACCACAAAAAGTAGGATGAAATGGAGGTCATTATATGGCATGGGGAGTCAGATCGGAAAAGTAAGTTGATAATCGAGCTCAACACCCTCAAATTAGTAGAAATCGATATGCCGCACGATATTTTCATTTTTTGCGAGCGTTTCTCAAAATTGGGGGGAGGGCACCAAAGGGGTCGAATCCAAAAAATGAGCAAATATTCGAACTCAGTGCCCCCAAAAACCTAACAAATGACATGTCACACGTTATTTTTTATTTTTTTGAATTTTGACCTTATCAAGGGGATAATGGGGAGGGGGAGGGGAAAGGGGTAGTGGAGTCGGATGAAAAAACTGAGCACATATTCGAACTCAGCGCCTTCGAATTAGTAGAAATCGATGTGCTACTTCATTTTTTCAATTTTTTTTAATTTTGACCAAAATTGTTAACCCCTTGTGCCCCTAAGGGTGTTGAGATCCCATCTTGAAAAGTAATTAGTTGAAAAATACATAAAAATTTCTCTTCATAGTAATTTTTTCAGATTTTTAAATGGTGGCCCTTGACTTTTGTAATTATCATGAAAGTTGAGCTTTCATCAAACAAGCTCAGCTTTGAACTTTTCAAAATATGATCAACAATTTTTGACTTCCTTTCAATTCTCTACAAAACCGCACCAACAGGTTCATTTTTGACAAAACCAATCTCGAGATACGAGCCTTCAAAGTTGAGCCGTTTTGCAAATAATCCCAATTGTGTGAAAATTACGAGGGTCGCCCTCCACCCCCTGAAGGATTAAAACCGAAATGACAGTGATTCCTTCATTAGACTATCGAGAGGAACCCGTAAAAAAAATTTGAGCGCAATCGAAAGACGCAAGGTCAAAACCTGCTCGAATTGACATGGAATGAGCCAGAACATAAATTTGACTAAAATTTTTCTGTTTGAGGGGTAAGGGTGAAGAGGTAGAGAGGGTAGGAATCCTGAGGGAGGGGATCTGGCCTTCCGGCTCCGGCTCCAAAAATTTTTAAAAAGTGCCTCCGGCTCCATGATTTTTTTTTAAGTGCCTCCAGCTCCGGCTCCGGCTCCGGCTCAATAAAAAAGGCTCCGGAGGGCCCTCCGAAGATGAAAAATCGAAATTTTTATATAATTTTAAGGAATTATAATGAAAATAATAAAAAATACAGTACTTGGTTAACCCTTTCGCGACCGATTTTGGAATCATTGCATTTAAAAATTTTTTAATGGAAATTGTTCCTTAACCCCCTACCCTGCTCCTCTCGTGGGGAAAAAATGTTGCCAAATTTGGATTCTATGGTCCAAAATACAAATAGAATGGCATGTTTCACAAATGTTTCTGGATTTATACTGAAATATAAAATTTGATCCATTTTTTGGGAGTGTGCTGACTGACGAACAATTATTTACGACGTGCTAAGTGCTAACAAATACGTATTTATGTATGTATGCAAAATTCATTTCGCTTACTTTTTTGATTAATAAGCCACTCCAGCACTTTATCTTCATTTTTAAGATTTCCTAAAAAATTGCAATATTTATACAATAGTATACGATGAATTCGTCTACAAGTAATTTCATAAATCTACCTACACTAACGCCAGTTCGTTGCCTATTCGTACCCCTTCAGTAAAATTTAAAATATTTAAAAAAAAATATTCTAATCTCTGAAGGGTACATTTTCGTCTTTAATAAGTAAGTAGGTAGATAATTCCTATCTAACCTATCAATGCCCGCGATAATAGGCATATTACATAAGTACTTGGAGTAAGTAATTGAACGCAATTTGAATGCTTAGGCGATTTAAAAATTTCTGAAAATCTATTTTTATACGGTAGAAAAAATGAAACAACTACCTAGTAGATACGTTAACATAGGTACCTACATAATAAATAACATTTACATACGTGAAAAAATCCATTCAGTCAATTTAGGTACTAAAAAGAGTACAATTACGTAGTGTACTGTGTAATGTATTAATACGTTTTTATTAATAATAATTATACATAAATAATTTCACATTCAACATAATAAGCCTGCTTATCTGCTCCCTTATCAATTCATGATGTTCAATAAGTAAATATCAAGTAATGCAATTGCAAGTTGTTCAAGTAAATAATGAAAAAGCGTATTTATTCAGTTTAATGGTGAACCAGTGCAAAAATTTTCTAGTCCCTTTTTTCTCCCGAACTGAAAAATATTCGAAATGAAAATTTTCGACCCCTTCCTCACCAAACATACATTTTTTAAATTGAAAGTTTCGAAAAATTACAAAATGTATTATTCGCAATTTTATCTAAAGAGAGCTGTTCAAAAAGTTTCGACAAATATTTTTTTTTAGAGTTGAAAAAAGGTTGAAATGGGTAATCCAGTATCGTTGAAAAACTCATTTTTTCGGCCATCTGTGGTGATAATTTCATTTCGTGATGAGATATTAAAGCTATCGCCAAAATTTGAGAATTATTGATGACCTGACAAAAGTAGGTAGTATTTGCATTCGTATCCGTCGTACTATAAACCCAATAGATTACCATTATTGTCATCAAATCCGGTATCCATCTAGGCATCTAAGTACCCATCTACTGATCTACTTGTATAAATATTCAATACGAGAGTTACGAATAAAAATAGGTATATCTGCGATTGAAATTTATGTACCCGAATACACTTTGAAAAAGGTGCACAGTGAAGCCCTAAAACAAACATTTGCCAGTTCTCTTTTTCCCTGAAAAATTCAAAGTGAAATTTTCAACGCTTCCGTGTATTTTTTCCCAGCTATTTCAAATTATGTTCATTGCTTAGTAAATTCACGAGGGCAAAAGTTGAAAATTTTAGGAAACTGCTTTTTTACGCCCCCTAAACTAAGAAAAATACCTTCGCAAACGTGTAAAAAAAATTATTCTCGACTCATGAGAGTTGTCACTCTCGCTTCGAGGTTGATGGGCTCGGTAAGAAATTCAAATGAATGGTAATAAATGAAGGCAGGTTACGTCAATGTAAATAAAATTGAAGCTAAACTCACCATCGTACATGATAGGAACACCGGTTTCGTAATACACCAAGGCCGGAAAGCTGAATATGCCTAATTCGGAAGCTAATTTCGAATCTTTCGATTTTACGAACTGAATACCGTGCTTATCTGTGTCGTCGTCTATGGTTTCCAAATCGTTCAATATTGTTTCGCAAGTATCACATTTATCGCTGTCTGAAACAATAACGAGGAATTCACGTGTTATTGTTGGTTGGTCAGATGTTGCAGTTGTCCAAAATCTGAATCGACTGCAATTTAACTGAAATGACTGAAAATTCGGATCGGTCCTAAAAGTTGACGTGTTGACAGTTTTCTTCAACTTTCAACCGAAAAAAACTGATCGGTCTAATTTATGCCTAATTAGTACTTAGTTACATCATTTTCCATACTGAATTCGAATATATACAGAGTGTTCCATGAATCGTCTGCTAAACATATTTTGAAATGGTTCAAAAAAATTCTCAAAAAATGAACTGATCAACACTGAGAAAAATGGAGAATGAAAAATGAATAGAAAGTGTTGCAAAAAATTATAAATTTTATTCAAAAAAAATAAATTTTATCCAAAAAAATAATAGCGGGGCACCATTCGCAAAATTAGCAATTTTTATCAAATTAAATAATAAAATTTATCACGAAATTTGGTAAAGTTTTTTTGCATAGAAAATAAAGTTTGTCAATTTTGCGATAAATATTATTATTTTTTGAATAAATTTTACTAGTTTTGTGAATGGTGCCTTTTTATTATTACGTTTAATAAAATTTATTTATTATTTTTTTGAGTAAAGAGAATAGATAGTACGTTAAAAACTGAAGAAATTTTGCTCTGTAGACTTTTTGCCTAACATCAAAAATAAAGGGGCTAAGGTTCATTAAAAATTGAGAAAATTTGAAAATGTTTGAAGTCCATTTATTTTGAGTAATTCGTAACCCCTTCATTTTCGATGTTAGGCAAAAAGTCTACAGAACAAAATTTCTTCTGTTTTCAACGTACTATCCATTCCCTTGATCAGTTCATTTTTCGAGAATTTTTTTTGAACAATTTTTTTTGGTAGCCCCTTCAATTTTCAAAATAGGCAACATGTTCATCTCAAGTTTTTTTTAGTGGTACGTGTTTACCAGATGATTCATGGAACACCCTGTAGAACTGTCGACCTCTGCACGGTGCCCAAGTCTCCGGAAGACGCGGTCGAAAAGGAGAAAATTCATTTTATAAAAAGTTTTCGAATTCAAATTTGAAAGAAGAAAAAGAATAAAGTACAAAGATATAAAGTCAGAAGAAGAAATTTAGGGAAGTACGTACGATATAAGAACAAAAAAATGTTTGGATTACTGAAGAAAAGAAAAAATTTTAAAGGACCAAACCTATTTTATTCTTATTATTATTTAAAAATTTTTTTTACAGAAATGTGTTTTTTGGATGTTTGAACACTACAGAAAAATTTGCTCGAAGTCAAATGATAGAGATTCAATTAATTTGGTTTCTTGGATTTGATTTGGATGTTTTACAGAATGGAGAATGCTGAAATTGAATTTGTTTTTCACTTTTTCGATGTTTGCATATTGAAATAAGTAGTTATACAGGGTGTTCCATGAATCGTCTGCCAAACATATTTTTTTGGATATAACCGGGTACCACTAAAAAAAAACTTGAGATGAACATGTTGCCTAACTTAAAGATTTAAGGGGCAAATGCTACTTCTAAAAAAATTACGTCAAACAATTTTTTAACCATGGGAATAGATAGTACTTTAAAAACTGAACAAATTTTCACTATATGACTTGTTGCCTAACTTGAAAATTGAAGGGGCTACAAAAATTTCTTTTCAAAATTTTTTTTTCCGATAAATTAATTAAGGGAATGGATAGTACGTTGAAAACAGAAAAAAATTTGTTCTGTACACTTTTTGCCTAACATCAAAAATGAAGGGGCCAAGGGTGATTCAAAATTGGGAAAATTCGAAAAAATTTTGAAGCCCACGTATTTTGCGCGAGCCGTAGCCCCTTCATTTTCGACGTTAGGCATAAAGTGCACAGAACAAAATTTCTTCAGTTTTCAACGTACTATCCATTCCCTTAATTAGTTGACTTTTTAAAAATTGTTTTTGAAAAAAAAAAATTTGTAGCCCCTTCAATTTTTGAGTTAGACAAAAAGTCATATAGTGAAAATTTGTTCAGTTTTCAAAATATTATCCATTCCCATGGCCAAAAAATTTTTGACGTGATTTTTTTAGAAGCAGCATTTGCCCCTTAAATGTTTAAGGTAGGCAACATGTTCATCTCAAGTTTTTTTTTTAGTGGTACCCGGTTATATCCAAAAAAATATGTTTGGCAGACGATTCATGAAACACCCTGTATATTTTACATTCACAAAAAAGGAAAAAAAAGAAGTACAGTCTGATTACTTTGAGAAGGAATCCTCTACAAGTGTTGAATTCCTCTCCAATAATTGTTCTTCCAAAATTCAAGGGACTGTTTGGATGTGATATAGGTGGATTTGAGTTTGTTTATTTACTAATTGTTTTTATCGGGAGAAATTTCATAAAAATTGTCAACTTTCAAGCTTTTCCAGTTATTTCAGATAAATTGCGGTAGGTTCAGCTCACAACATACAACGGCATCCGTTAAGGATTGAAAATTAGGGAAATTTATAACTTGACTTACAAAAAAACACAGCCAAATGCTCCACGTCGTTGATCAAAACTTGTAATGTTTTTCTGTCCACGCTTTCAATTACGTCCGGGGTCGATACATACAAATCCAGCACCCAGGCTAATATAGCTTCTTCGTGCATGAGATCTCCTGTTAGTTAAAAACCATCAAGAATGATTGAACGATACATACATTAGTAATACGTACACCAGAAATACTTGATTTTGGTCCAAGTATTTCTCGAGCTCCCAGAAATACACAAATTTCCTCCAGTGGCAGAGATAAAAAAGTGTGGAAGAATCCACCCTTCCCTCCATAGAAAAAAAAATTGTGAAATTTCTTACATTAAAAAAGTGATTCATGGCTAGTGTGAGGCTTTTATTACGGGAGGAGCGAGAAAAAATTTTACAAGCCGAGAAATATTTGGAGCAGAAAAACCACACAGCAATCACTTTTTCTTATTTTTTCTCAAATTGGGATAAAATATTTTCATTTTTTTGGATATAGTGTTGAAATTAAAATACGTTTTTATTGATTTCCAAACTATTCACATTTAATCATTATAAAAGACAAGCAGGATGATTTCAAATTTGAAATTTCTCTGCGTTTTACTGCCCCTCCCCTCTCGACATGAGTTTTTTTTTTCAAATTTGGATTCCATAATCAGAATAGCAGCATACTGGATGATACTTTTCCACCTTTTTTTTCGAATCCAAGGTGAAATATTGAATTATACATGATTTTCGAGAGCCTCCTGGCGCAGAACTCCCACTGCATTTAATATTGCCGTTTATTAATGCAAAAAAGGTAGATAACAGTTTTTATATTTACATGAACGAATCTTACCAGTATAAATTTTGCGAAATCGATTTCTGTAATATACAACGGCTGGTAATTCGGCTAAATCATATTCTTTTTCGATACCGTCGTCGGAGGTTTTTACAAAACTGATACCTTTCTCTTCGCATTCATCGTCGATATTTTCTAATTCTGCCAAAATCTTTTGGCTTTTCTTGTCGCCTTCCTTATCTGCGGGTTTCAAACAATTATTGATTTAATTCAACTAATAAGCTCGTACAGGTGGACTGATGCCTAAACCTATATCTACTCGAACTCTACTGGCTACACAAGGAAAAAAACTTATTCTCATACTTACAAAAAAATACGACCGCGTGCTCGGTTTCATTCAAAATCTTATCCAGCATTTTTGCATTCACTTCCTCAATTTTACCGGGAATTTCCAACGTGCTATCTTCGTTAAGCCACGACAATACTTCATCTTCATCCTCGAGATCGCCATTATAATGCAAAGGTTCTCTGTTGCGGAAGAACACAAGAGCGGGAAAACTTTTAATATTATATTCTTTGGCAATATTTTGATCTTCGGTGGTCACGAAGACGATTCCGCTTTCGTCTAATTCGTCGTCGATGTTTTCGAAGCCATCTAAAATTTTATCGCATTTTTCGCCTTCTTCGCATCTTCCACCTTTAAACAAAAATAAAACATATGCGAAGGTGTCGTTTTAGAAAAAATTACTCAAATTGTTAATGTCACGTCCATACACTGAAAAAACAAATAAATAAATTTTATCCAAAAAAATAATAATGGAACTCTATTCACAAAATTAGCAAAATTTATTCTGAAAAAATAGTATTTATCACGAAATTGGGTAAAATTTATTTTCATGCGATAAATTTTACCAAATTTGTAAATGGTGTTCCGTTATTATTTTTTGGATAAAATTTATTTTTTTTAGGTAAAATTTATTTGTTTTTGGATGAAATTTATAATTTTTGGATAAAATTCATATCTTTTTTGATAAAATTTCTCATTTTTTAAACACTTTTTATTTAATTCTCATTTCTCATTTTTTTCAGTGTACCTATTCGCTACTCTCCCATTCTGAATCAGTTTAGTCCTTGATAAACAGTCAGAATTCCAGCACAGGAAAAATCAACAAAATTCACTGATTTTCAGCGAATTTTCGCCAATTTTCCAACGATTTTTACTGATTTTTCAGCAAATTTCATAAATTTTACTGACTTTTCAGTGAGTTTTCACTGATTTTCCAGTGATTTTCTCACTGATTTTTCCTAAGCTGCAATTCTGACTATTTCTCCGTGTTTTTCGATAATTTTCACTGATTTATAATTGAGAGAGTACGTATGAACTTATTGTGTGATGTGTGACGTATAAGATATTGGTAAAGATTATCTCTACTGTAATACTTATTTCTTTTTTACTTACTGAAATACACCAAAACATATTCGTGCTCTTCAACCAGTCCTTTTAAAATTTCATCGGTTACTTCTTCGATAGTTGCTGTAGATTTTTGTTCCAGTAACCAACTGAGTACTTCTTCTTCGTTAATTAAATCGCCTGATGAGAAAAACGATAGATCAGACAAAGTTGCATGGAAATGTGTTGTTGCGAGGAAGCCTGTATTATGGGTCTGCAAAGCTCGGGAAGCTTCAAGCTTCAAATAAGGATAGTAGACCAGCTAGATGGCAGGTATGTATTAGGGAACCAAAGTCGAAAAACCAAAAATTTTGATTTTTGAAACGAAACCCCGCGCAAAAGTTGTAGGCTGTGGAGACTACAAAAATAAAATTAAAAATTAAAATTCGATTCATATCTTCCGATCGCCTAAGAGTCTTCAATTTTTCAAAAATCACCAAAAATTCAAAAATTCAAAAATTTAAAAAAATTTAAAATTAATTAAAATTAATTTACATTACTTTTTTTTTTAAATCGGTGTCTTATAACTTTTTTTAATTTTTCTTCATAGGTGAAAAAAAAAGGAGAAATTTAAAAAAACTATAAAACATGGGATTTTTCAAAAAATTGTGGTTTTTGGTTTAAATAGTCACTAAATAAGCTGTAAAATAAAATTGATTTTAGATTTTAAATTTTTGACAATTTTTTTAAATTTTTGAAAATTAATATTGAATTTTTGGCAGGGATGGAAAACTGAAGAAATAATAATTCCAGTTCCAGTTCTCAGTTTTTAGTTCTCATCATTTCAGTTCCAGTTTCAGTTCTCAGTTTTTTGTTCTCATCATTTCAGTTCTGGTTCCGGTTCCAATTTCAGTTTTTCGCTTTTAGTTCCAGTTTTCTTCCAGTTCTCAGTTCCAGTTCCAGTTCCAGTTCCAGTTCCAGTTCCAGTTCCAGTTTCCCATCCCTGCGTTTTTGGCTTTTTTCCCTCATAAATGTACCCAGTATTTGAATTTTTTCTCACATCCACAGTCAAGAATTGCAAATAAAAACCAAAAAATCATCAGAACTGGAGCTGGAACTTTTCAGTTCCAATTCCGGTTCTCAGTTCCCAGTTCTCATCATTACAGTTCTAGTTCCAGTTTTTTGCTTTCACTTCCAGTTTTTTCCAGTTCTCAGTTCCGGTTCCAGTTCTAGTTTTCCATCCCTGATTTTTGGAAATTTTTGAAGAATTGAAGGCTCTTGCGTAATCGGAAGATATGAATCGATTTTGAATTTTTTTCTTTCATTTTTCTAATCCCCCAGTCAACAACTTTTGCGTGGAGTTTCGTTTAAAAAATAAAAAAAACCCTGGTTTTTCGACCTACCCTAGCTAGTGTAGCTAATCGCGCTCCTTCTAACTAGAGAGTAGGCAACTCATTCTGAGTCCAAGTATGTATATTTGCTCAATCTTTGAACTGCCGGGGATGGGTTATGCTCTTCAAAAAATTTCATTTGAATGCATTGGCGGAAATATGGTGGGGTATGACGAGCCTTAATGTTGAATTAGCCCCCCCCCCCCTTCCCACATCATTTTCGTGCGTAAGTTTCACTAAAAAAAAATCGTAGGTAAAATGGTAAATATTCAATTTTCAAGGGATAACATATCAATATGCGACGAATTTCCCGTTTTTTTTTCAAACTACGAGATAGGGGTTGAGGACTTTGCCTCCTTTTCAATACTTAGGTTACCTGGTACCTACCTTCGTACAAAGCGGGAATTTTATTTTCGAAGTAAACCAACGTAGGTAGATGATCGATTCCGTATTCCTTGGCTTCGGCGTCATTATCGATTCTCACAATTACGATACCTTCTTTGTCCAGCTCATCGTCGATATTTTCCAATTCATTTAGAATTCGTATGTCTTGTTTATCGTCCTTGTCATCTGAACAAAATGTAATACACATATTTTCAAGAATAAGAATGAACAGGGGACTTTTCCAAGTGGTTGAGGTTGTAATACGTACAGAATAACACAGCCAAATAAGGTACAGTCTCCACAAGCTTGTCGACCATTTTATTGGTAACTTCGGGTATTTCGCTATGCCTTTTTTGATGGATCAGCCAGCTCAGCAGTTCTTCTTCCTTGAGTAAATCTCCTATTCGATGACAACGACAACAAAAAATGAAATGCGCCTTAAGATTATCGCACCATTCCAAAGTTGAACAACGGCGATGGTCTGAAAAGCTCGCTTACATTATGACAAAGATCGGATACCTTCGTAAACATGCGGAATTCTCTTTTCGAAAAATATCAACTGCGGCAAAGACGTCACTCCGTACTCTTGCGCTTCTTTTAGGTCGTCGATTTTCACAAACGCTATGTCATTTTGATCGCATTCGTCGTCGATGTTTTCCAATTCGGTGAGAATTTTCTGGCTTTTCTTTTGATTTTTATCATCTGTTGCGGATAAGTAATGTGACAGGGGTCCATATTAGGTATATTTCGATAAATATAGGTATAGGTAGGTAGGTTAGATTCAATCGTACCTAAGGTATTTGGTACTTACAAAACAAGGCGGCAACGTGAGGCATTCTTTCGATTAAAATATCCAACATTTCGTCGGTTACGTCTTCGATTTCGTCGCTTTGTAACTGATGTTCTATCCACGCCAATACCTTTTCTTCTTCTTCCAAATTTCCTGTAATACAACGTAATTTCAAAATATATTGTAATGTATTGTGGAGCTTTTTAAAATTCGATCTCGAAAATAGGAGAAATTTCAAGAAAAAGGGGGATTAGCCTTTTTGATATTATAAAACGACTAACCCCTTCCCTCCCCGTCCTCACCAATCATTATAAAAATGAAGGACACCAAAATTCAGAAACTTGATAACTGATAAGTACGTAGAAGGTTTTGATGGTGCTGACTGCTGAGTCCATTTGTTTGGTCTTTTGGACCCTAAAACCAAGAAAAGTTATCAAAAGAGAGAAAGTTGAAAATCAAAATTTTAAAATTTATCATGTTGGGTGACATGACCTCCCAAATTCGAATTCTAGGTCAATTTATTCGAAAACCTAAAAAGAGCTAAGAGAGAAGGGTAAAACTCAAAATTGCCAAACTATGGGAATTTTCAACATTTTTACGTATTGTGGTGGCGATTTTTTACAAAAACAAGCAATCAGAAACCACCCTTAGGGGTCAAAAATTGATCGATTCTACTTCTTCTGAAAGGCCCAAAATCAGTGCCAATTCAAGAACCAATTTTTGACCCCTAAAGGTGTTTTTTTTTATCCAGGCTCACAAATGTGTGAAAAAAGTTTTTTTTTTGATTCTACCTCAAATTACACATTAAAATGTGGAAAATGCTCATATTTTGACAATTTTAAGTTTTACCCTCCCCCTCCTTCATAAGCTCTGTTTGGATTTTCAAATGAATCGACCTCGGATTCGGATTTGAGAGATCAAAATACATACACATATTTTGGCCTCCAAAACGATAAATTTGAAAATATCAAGTTCAGCTCCCCCCACCCCCTATTTCGGGTTTGGAATTCAAATTCCGGAGAGCCAACAAAGTGAATTTGAAAATATCAATTTTCATCTCCTCTCCCTTTTGGTTTTAGGGTCAAAAAACCAAACAATTAGCACCATAAAAACCCCCATTTGCCAAGTTTCTGAATTTTGCCTTCCTAAATCTTTACAATGACAATTGTGCGTCGGTCTCTCACCCCACTTTTTGTATCCTAATTTTTATTTTCGGTGATCGCAAAAAATTGATAAATTCATAGGTTCCTAGTTCCTATAATTTACATACCTTTATACATGAGAGGTATTCCTTTCTCGAAGTACACCAATGCGGGTAATTTTTCGATTCCGTATTCTTTAGCTTCGTCCGAGTTGTCAATTTTTACAAAAGTTACTCCGAGTTTGTCGCATTCGTCGTCAATGTTTTCCAACTCGTTTAGCACTCGCAAAGATTTTCTATCGTTATCGTCATCTGAGAAAAATATTTTGCATTTAGAACCAAGTACGTAAATTTACAAGTCATACTTAGGTGAAATTATGTTGAATTTTTTTTTTATACTCAAAGTACACCAATTGAGGTGTTTAGAAGCCCAAGAGCATTTGAGGCCAAATTCACCTCTTAATACAGGGTTACCCAAAAGTTCCGAAGCGCAACGTTTTTTTTTTCGTAATTTAGAGAGTAATCGCTCCACATTGCCTTATGTTGATCTGAACGAAGGGTTGCCTATGTGAAAGTCGGCAAGGGGCAACGTCAACGCTGTACTCAAAATATCTTAAAAGGGTTGAGTGGGGGAGACAGTGTTGCCAATTTCACAAAAACTTGATTTTTTTGTAGATTTTTGTCCCTTCAAATTTTTGATTAGACAAAATTTGCATGCAATGATTTGTGATCCTTATCCAAAACTCTATCATATGCAACTGTTAGTTATAGTTTTTAAATATCTCAATTTTCTAAATTTTCTAAATTTTGGGATTTGAGATTTTTTTTTCAAAAAAATGCGAAAAAAGTCCAAAATTTTTCAAAGATTTGCAATCAATGAGAGATGAATTTATATTTGTTTACAGGGAATGGAGCTTCAGCTACGTCGTTAATGGGGGTTTAATATTCGTTGGGCCTCATTATTTTTTTTACGAAGCAATTTTCGCGTTCCGGAAATTTCAAGTCACCCTGTGGCCTGTACCTGGCTAACCCTTTCAATGACAAGTAGTTCGTGGAAAAAATAATTATTATGAAGTCACAACAAATTTCATTCCTCGCTCTGATAATTCATAACTGAAAAATGATGAAATTTCAGCTTTTGAAGGCTTTTTTTCGAAAAAAATTTCACCCTCGTTTCACTCGAGCTCCATGAATTAATATTTTAATAAATTTCATGAAAAAGATGGATGTTTTCCTAAACTGCATGTAATGTGAAAATACCCCTCCCCCCTCATCGATTCTCCATTAAATTAAACAATGTGGAAAATTTTCAGGAGATTGTGCGGATTTTTATCAATTTGAAGGTCCTGTTTTTGGGGAAAGAAGACTAAAGCAATGGATTTTGAGAAAATTTTTCAATTTTTGGTCGGAAAGAAGTCCCAATTTTTATTCTACCATCTCGTGATTTGATAAATACGAGTTGATGAACTTTATTTCATTTTTCAAGATTTTTTGCTTTAAAATTAAGCTTTTCTTCTTTTTTTTGAAATGTTTTCTGCCATAAATTAAATTTCTCAAATTTTAGACGTGTGTAGGGCGGGCTGGGGCAGGGGTTCGAAAATTTTCAAAATTGAATTTGAAGTCACTTTTGTGTTCCAGGGTTTCTAAAAATTTTGTAAAAAGTGGTGAAAAAGTGGTAATTTTTGAGAAAAAAAAATCCATCAGATATCACATATTAGGTATACTTATTTAGATCTAAGTACATGTGAAAACGCCAGGTAACACTTATTATCGCAAGTGTTCCATTTTTCGACTTACAAAATAGTACGGCCAATGTTTTTCCATCTTTTATCAGTCGGTCGAGCATTTCGTCGGTGATGTCTTCAATTTCGTCTTTTTCTAATTGGCTGACCAACCATTCCAGTATTTCTTCTTCGTTTTCTAAGTTGCCTGTTAACCAAAGAATGATTTTAAAATTTCTAAATTTTCGATACCAGTCTTGATGATTCGGTATCATTTTTAGGTCCAGTCTTGATATTACAGTATTTTGGATCGAAAAATTAATTCCACGGTTATCTTTAGTCGCATCTCGAAAATTTTCGATTTTCGCGAATTTTTCGAGAGCCAATTTTAAATAGGATTATGTACATAAATTACAAGATAGGATTTTACTTCCAAACAATAATTACCGTCATATAAATTCGGTATTCTTTTTTCGAAGTAAACGATCGCTGGTATGGTATCAATTCCAAATTCTTGCGCGACCTTTGTATCGTCTATTTTTACAAACTGAATACCGTGTCTGTCGCAGTCGTCGTCGATTTTCTCCAATTCTCCGAGCACTATTTGGGATTCTTCTTCGTCGTTATCGTCTGTGTATTTACAAAATGAAAAAAAAATCATTATACCCGAATGAATCGTCCTAAAAGCTAAACCAAAATTTAATACTAAAGGGCATAGGGGATTTAATAAATTAAGCAATATTTACAAAAAAGAACGACTAGGTAATCCACCGACGATATAAGTGTTTCGAGTGTTTTGGCAGTTACTTCTTCGATGACGTCATCTTCGTCACCGGTCGATTTATTCTGTACTAACCATTCCAATACATCTTCTTCTTTGGTCAGTTCGTCTGCAATCGCAAAGTGAAAAAAAATTCCCGTGTAATAAGTAGGTACATTTGTAAAATTGACCATCTTTCGATTTCGAATTTCCAGGCACAATTTCTCGAAACTTACTTTCGTATACGATTGGTATTTGATGTCTGTAATAAACCAATTTCGGTAGTTCCCCTAAATTATATTCTTCGGCAAGAGCATCGTCTGCTATTTTAACGAAACCTATTCCTAGTTGATCCGCTTCGTCGTCAATGTTTTCCAGTTCTTGGAGTACTTTGGCGCATTTCCGGCAGTTTTGTTTATCTAATTACGAATAACGATCAAACGATGATAATTGATAATAGAACATACATTTTTTTGGTGGTATACTAAAACACCATACACATAGCCATGGCTCGGCATTAAAACCTTGGATTTGGATACACTCATTTATATACATTATTTATGCATAGGTTCGTGTTTTGCGTACATTTTACATACATTACATACGTCGAGTCGTATCTGTACTTTAAGGTGTCCCAGCCAAAGCGAAAATTGAAAAATCTGGGCGAATACCCTCTAAATTCTTTCGTTTCACCCCTACAATATTTCTAAGCTCTGTTGCGACTCGATTGAAGCACCTTTACCCGTGCCACAATGGCCTCAAAATCCTGTCACAATTCACGAATTTTTGGAAATTTTCGAAGTACCGTAACTCTTTCAATTTTCAATTTATGTGAAATATGTACGGGGCCTTTCTCATTGTACGTGAAAAGATCTACAAAAAAGGTCATATGAAATTTTTGCCTATCGCTAGAATTAAAGGCGCTACGATGCTTCAAAATTTGGAAGAATTGCTAAAATTAGGGAAATTTTAGAATGCTGTAACTCTTTCAATTTTCAGTTTAGGCGAAATGTGTAGGTATAGAACTTTTCTTATCGTACATAAATACTTAGATCTACGAAAAAGGTGATACCAATTTTTGCCTAAGTCGAAAATTGAAGGTGCTGAATGGTTTAAAATTAAAAATAAAACCGAAATTATAACCAAAAGTATTTATAACTCATCACATGGCCTCTAATGGCCAAAATAGCCGATTTTTGTATATTTTCAAATCAAAAAAATCCACGATGACGTTGGTATGTGGTGTGTGGAGGGGGAACAAAGGGATTATATGTAGAGAGCTGATACGCTTTTTAGCTGAATGAAGAAAATGTATTTTCATTTTTTTGAAATAGTAAAAGGAAAAATAAACTAAACTGTAAAGATTTCCAAAAAAAAAGAAAAAGAAAAAAAAATGAAGTTCCATCGAATTTTAAATCCCTGATTTACTTATATTATCTATTTTTACAAATTCAAGAAAGAGTTGCTGATGAATCATCTGAAATTACGATTTTTGCGATTAAAATATGCAACAACAAAACTGTAAAAATTATTGGAAATAGGCAAAAATGACCAAAAAAATCTTGGAAAAAAATGTAAAAAAATTGTGAAAATTTTGATGGTAAGGCTAAACCAGACGAAGGTGAAAGAATACTTTCTCTTCACTCCTTCCTCCATACTAAAATTAAATATTTTATTGGGAAAATAATATTTCAATAGAAATATTTTTGAAGGCAAAGCTTCAAAATTTAATTTCCATTCACACTTGAAAAGATTTGGAAAAATTCTTCTCAAGTAGGTATTTAGACTTGAAAAAATAATTAAAATGTTCATCTTAGCTGTAAAATTTCAAATGTTTAGAGCTTCTCTTCTAGGGACGACTAAGTTGAATTTATAGTCAGAAAAACTGAGTTGAAGTCGAAAAATGAACAAAGAAGAAAACATTCTTTTGAAATTAAAACTGCATTTATTTTTGAAAAAAAATTGAAATCGGTGAGTCGAAAAATTCAAAAAAAATTCACTTGGAAATTTCCCTCATTTCTAGCAGTCTTTTTTACTCACATAATTTTTGACAAGAGGCCAAAATTGTGAATAATTTTTCTCGTAGATCATTTCATGTGCAATAAGAAAGGTTCACGAAACATTTTTCCCAAACTGAAAATCAAAAGAATAACAACATTTTATAATTTCCCTATTTTTAGCAATTTTTCCAAATTTTGAAGCATCGTAGCGCCTTCAAATTTCAAGATAGGCTAAAATTTTATATGACCTTTTTTGTAGACCTTTGTACGTACAACAAGAAAGGTTCTATACATATTTCACCTAAATTGAAAACTGAATAAGTTACAGTACCTATTTTAAAAATTTACGGCGAACCGGTTATGCAATTTTATTAACGCCGCGTCGTCGCACCCATAAAACAGTGATCGCGTAGCAAATACAGGCACGTACATTGGAGTTGGAAAATAACGTGTGAGAACATTGAAATTTTCTGCATGCTACTGACTTTTAAAGCATACATATATCACGTGTTTGTGGGTACAAATATTACAGTACAGTATCCACGAGGAAGGTAGTTAGGTAGTACGTATGTAATGTAGGTAAGGTACGATATTCGTAAATATTAGGTAGCTAGGTTGGAGATTAAATTATTGTTCTACCAAAGAGCAAAGAAAGATAAAGAAAGTAAATTACACTGCTAGCAAATTAGGCGTTTACATGCGGGTTGCATACGATTTTCCGTACCATCTGGTGACTTTTTTCATCGTTTTTTTCTTATTTCGAATTTTCTCAACATTTTTTACAATTTTGAAATTTCTTAAAATTTTTCATTTTTTAAACGTTTTTTCAGTTTAAAATGAGAAGACATCATCAGTTCATTACAGCTTTTCATTTTGAGCTAAAAGAATTAGCAAAAATTATGTACCTACTTATAGGTAATTTTCCAAAATTTGAACTTGTAAAAAATTAAGAGAAAATGCTAACTTGAAATTTTTTGAATGAATTGAAGAAAATGAGAATAGTGACTTCAACCTCACTTTTTTAGATTATTTCGTCACTTTCGTGAGTAAATTTAGACTTGGAAAAAAATAAGTGCCACATACGAAAACAAAATTGGCCTTCCCTCGAGCATAAATATTCGTGTTTTCCAAACTATTTATTATAGGAAACTTCTTGCCAGATCCTCTGAATCTCGTACTTTTTTTTGTCGTTTGGGTAGATGGTGTTCGAGATGAAAGTAAGAATAAAATAGTAATCAACCCATCAAGTAGGCTCAGATGAAATTTTTCATTCTATTTAGTAAGTATAAATCTAGGTTTATGCTTGACAAGCGTCTCGTGATGAAAATTTTGTCTGCCATGACGTCAGAACTGAGATACCTATGACGTAATCAAAAACTAATCTTATTCTCAGGTACCTATATGTCAATAGGTATTTCATTGGAAATTTTGTATCGAGTCAATTCTTTCACACATCGCACCGTCCACATGCGGTTGCCGTACGATACCGTGAAAAAAAACAATGAAAAGTCACCGAATACGTGATGGTAGGTGAATGTCTAATAGGCGAATAAAATTTTATTAGGTGAAAAAAAAGAAAAAAAAATATTAAAAACAAAATAATAAATTAAGTCAAGAGAGGTATTTTATTCAGGCAGATTCGAGTAAAATTGTAAACGTTTGTCCGCAAATAGGTAAATAGAAAAAGAGCAGAAGAAAAGTTTGTCGTTAGAAAAATTAGATTAAATAAATAATTGAAACAACGACCAGTAAAGGTAAAATAAAAAAAAAATTAGATAACCAAAAATTAGGTACGTAAAAAAAAACAACGAAAATCAAAGGGCGGGTTGTATTATTAGAAGAGGGTTTTATTCAGGTTTCGAGTTTTTTGGAAATGTTAAGGATGCTGCAGGTGAGAAAACTGCATCATGAAATATGATACAGTTTTACTTACTTACTAGGAGACTTCGTAGCACAGCTATCTTGCTCCGGACCTATAGATAATAATTACCTATATCAATTTGGAAATTTAATAGTTTTTGTTTCACTCGTAACCATATTCAGGCATCGAACCATAACCCGGAGGTGTAGGTGTAGATGTACAGCATTCAATTTCGGGGGGGTTATTTCGGATGAAATTAAATACTTATTACTGAATTAATAAAATTTACTGAAATTTTGGTAGTTTTTTTTTAACTGATTTAAACGGATAATTTTTTTATTGGATGAATCAGTGAAAAATTACTAATTTTTGGGAAGTTTTTCAACTGATTCAGAGATGATTTCGTTTTTTTTTACTGAACGAATCAGTGAAGTTCTACTGATTCGGGAGTAACTCAATTTTATATACTCAATCAGTCAGTTTTAACTACAAACCAGTGAAAATTGACTGAACAATATTTTTAGTGGAAAAAACCACCAGTTGAATCCGTCGAATGAAAAAAATTACTACTGAATCAGTGAAAATTACTGAAATTTTGGTCGTTTTCTAATTGATTCGGGAGTAGAAATTTTTTTTTACCGAATGAATCAGTAAAGTTATATTTTTTACATTGAATTTAGCATTAACATGATTCTGTCGACTTTATTCGGACATTTTCACTCAATTCTGATTTCAAATCAGTGAAAATTGACTGATGACTGATTCAAATTAAGAGAGTTGTATGAATTTTTTCATGCTCGAATGTTAAATCATACCTTAGAAATTAAGCCTTTTTGTGGTTTCTGATTGGTTAAAAATCCGATAAGGAACTTTTAAAGGTCACCTTAATTTTCAAGGAATGAATTTAACATTTGAGCTTCATTTTTAAAATTATTTTACGAGTATTGTATGAATTTGCACCGCGTCGTAAATTTTGAGAGTCGACAAATTTTTTTACGATTGTTCAGCTTAATTCGTTCTAATTGCATTATCATCAGGCAAAATATATGACACTTTGGACGTCACATCCGGTGCTACCACTACACTACAGTTGTTTAGTGCTTGGCAACTACTCGTACTACTGAACTATTCGAAGAGTACTCCACTACTCAGTACTGGCTGATTAACCACTCTACGTACCTACTTCAACTTTTTATTTAGTTACTTACAGAATAAAACGGCCACGAAATCCGTATCGTCGATGATTTTTTGTAAAATTTTCGAGTTCACTTCTTCGATTCTGTCAGGCAAATCCAAAGCTTCTAAGCTGGTCAAGAAATTCAGTACACTTTCTTCGTCCATTAAATCTCCTAAAAAGGAAGATAAAATTGATTTACCACAATTGACATAATATATCTGATTATTTCATATTTTGGCGTCGTAAACACAGGTACTACGAGTAGGTTGATCTAAGTCTACTCTACCACCTTTACAAGGTTTGTACTCTCTCATTTCTGAATCAATGAAATTTATCAAAAATCACTTAAAAACATTCAGAATTGCAGAGTGAAATAAAATCACTGTAAATCAGTGAAAATTCACTGAAAACTCAGTAGTATTCATGAAATTTACTAAAAAATCAGTGAAATTTTTAGAAAAATCGCTGAAGATCCGCGATTTTTATATTTTTCCTGTGCTGCAATTCTGACTGTTTTATCAGTGACTTTTCACTGATGAAAAGTCAGAATAGCAGCACAGAAAAAAATTAGCAAAATTCGCTGATTTTCAGCAAATTTCATAAATTTTACTGACTTTTCACTGGTTTTTCTCACTGATTTGTTTTCAGTAAGAAAATTTTCACTTATTTTCTCCTGTGCTGTAATTGTGACTGTTTCTCAGTAATTTTCGATAATTTTCACTGAATTAATGAGTTCAGATATTGGTAATTGATGTATAATTGTATAGGTATCTTGTATAAAAATAACAGGGACTTTGTTGTTTCTATACTCTCTCATTCCGAATCAGTGAAAAATCACTGATAAACAGTCAGAATTGCAGCACAGGAAAAATCAGTGAAATTCACTGATTTTCAGTGATTTTTCACTGATTATTCAAAGAATTTCACAGATTTTTCAATGAATTTCATAAATATCACTGAGTTTTTAGGGAATTTTCACTGATTTCCAGTGATTTTCTTTCACTGATTTGTTTTCAGTGAAAAAAATTTCACTGATTTTCTCTTGTGCTGCAATTCTGACTGTTTCTCAGTGATTTTCGGTAATTTTCACTGATTTATAATTGAGAGAGTACGATAAGTGTAGCTCTAGGGTACCTACTACTTGAATACTTAGATCTAAATGTATCCTATAATTGTGTTAATTACTTAATGAGAACCTTCATAAATGATCGGCTCCTTTTCCCGGAAATATGTGAGTGCTGGGAAATTCTTGATGCCATAGTGTTTGGCCAGTCTTTTATCGTTTATTTTCACAAAATCCACTCCGAAGCTGTCCGTATCGTCGTCGATATTTTCTAATTCTTCTAAAACTTTATCGCAAGTATGACAACTTCTCGTATCTGCGTAAAATAGCTTACTATTAGTTTTTCTCGATCTCTTGGTAGATGACCACGAACTTTAATCGGGTAGGTAGGTAGGTGGGTGGGTGGGTAAGTAGCTAGGCAACGGTAGGTAGGTGTAGTTGTTCGTTAGTTTTGGTAAATCGGATCGTGATGATTGGCTTTGATAGGTAAGTACATATATTATACCAAAGTCCAAAGTAAAAGTATATAGATGGTAGACGAATGTTTTTTTTTTTGTTTACATTCCTCTTCTTATTTATCGTGATGAATCAGGGTTTGGTTGATTTTTCAGGGTGTTTACAATATCTAGGAAATTATTTTCCCTGACTTTTCCAGGTTTTCCAGACCAATTTTTCGAAATTTTCCAGAACATTTAAATATGTTATTCTTGGAGAATGGAGAAAGGGGTGCGGTTTCTTTGCGTGATGAAATTGGGCGGAAGAATGATTTACATTGCATTAAGTCCAACAATTTTTTTAAAAAATCATTACTTTTCTCTCAATTATAAATTAGTGAAAATTACCGAAAATCACTGAGAAACAGTCAGAATTGCAGCACAGGAGAAAATCAGTGAAAATTTTTTCACTGAAAACAAATTAGTAAAAGAAAATGACTAGAAATCAGTGAAAATTCACTGAAAAATCTGAGAAATTCTTTGAATAATCGGTAAAAGATCATTAAAAATCAGTGAATTTCACTGATTTTTCCTATGCTGCAATTCTGACTAGTTTATCAGTGATTTTTCACTGATTCGAAATGAGAGAGTACTTATGAGATTTTCAGATGCTCCCTTTTCCGGCCACAAAAACTACTTAAATTCAATTCCAAAAAGTTTTTACGCCACCTCCCTCTCAACTCGATACAAAAACTTGAGAACTTGAATTTATAACAGAAAAAATTTCAAATAAAAAGAAAAAACTTTGGTGTCAACCAAATCATGAGACTAAAAGTTCAGATATTTCCAGTCTGAAAAAAATTTCTTCCCAATTGAATTCTACCCCAAAGAAACACGTACCTACCCCTTTATAAATTTTACGAAAGTCCCTAATACAATCTCTTCGGCTTGGCCCAGTAAATAATAGATCGATGAGAAGTAAAATAATTATAAATTATTTTGACGAGATATACAAATAGTCAGGTCTATCAATCGTACATCCGTGCGCTATTCCAGTTGAAATTAATTTTATGATTGATTTTTGTTCTGGACACTAAAGCAAAGAAATTAAGGCCGTATGCCTTTTTTATCCCCTCCCCCTTTCCCCAGGGTCCGCCCCTCAACATTTCAAACGCGTGTATCACCTTATCTATGGGTCGTAATGAAAAAATTCTCGAACAAAAGTTGTTCCTCGGTACCTAATGTACATTTTCATTTCTTATCAAAATCCATTTTGGAGCAACTCCTGTCCCTCAAATTTAGAAACAAAACATGTTTTTGAGAAAACCTCAAAATCACGTTTTCTTCATTTTAAACGAATAGTTTCGGAGATACGACAAAATTTGTAATCACAAAAAGTATTCAGAATTGAATTCCCTTTCCAATGAGCTCTATCAAGACCATTTTCACCAAATTTTCCCGACAGAGTGGACCTCTCCCCCCCCCTAGCAGCACAGAAAGTCGTATAGATATCTATAGCAAGTCAACTTCATCTAATATATCTAAATCTGAAAATGATATCATTTAGATGTGGGTTTGGTGTATGAAATTCGATGAGTCTTTGAACATTAAAAACTATGTCTGATAGTCATCATATGAACATATGTTTTTTGATCTTTTTCTTGAGCTATTAATTGATGTCTACTAGATATTGAATTTAGATATCTTCTAGACAAATGTTAAAAATGTCAAAGTCACATCAGATAAATATCTATTTCAGTGTAAAGATAATGTAGTCTCCATGACAGCAGGTGGTAGATGTGCAATGTATGTTCAAAATCCATTAAATGAAGTTTAAAATAAGATTCTATATCTATACCATATGTACCACAAAGTCTAGTCCACATCTTACAGACATCCTTTTTTAGACCATTAACTTATTCATTTTTTCATAGTTGTCTTATTGATATCTGATATTCCACATCATATAAACATCTTGTTTTAGACCATCAACTTGTTCAATTTTTCATATCTTATTGATGTCTAATGGTCCACATCTTATAGACATCCTGTTTTAGACCATGAACTTATGTATTTTATTAAAAATCTGATTTGGTGCATTCATGAAGTTTTAGTCATTTGAAATTTTAAACAATAAAAAGGGGTTCAACAGCAAAATCCGGCTACTTTTTAAAAATATTCCTAAAATGTGTTTTTTAAACGTATAGATTAACCTCACGTATTCACGTTTGGCGATTTCCTTGTACTAAGGACCGAAAATCTCGAAAACCTGTACAAAAATATTGCTTATTTGACAGAATTTTCAAATTTTGAATGTTTTATATGGAAGGAAATGACCAAATGAGAAAAACCAACGTTGAATTCGTGTTTGGCGGGCCAAAATACCCTGACAAACATCCTTTTCGTGATCGTTTTCCATAAAGTCTGAAAATTCATTGTTTCCATTGATTTTTCATGACAAAAAAAAATGAATTTTCAGACTTTACAGAAAACGATCGCAAAAGGGGTGTTTATCAGGGTATTTTGGCCCGAAAAACACAAATTCGATATTCGATTTTTTATTTTGTCATTTTCTTCTATATAAAATGTTCAAAATTTGAAAAATCTATATAATAAACAACATTTTTGTACAGGTTTTTAAGATTTTTAGTCCTTAGTACAAGGAAATCGCTAAAAGTGAATACGTGAGGTAAGTGAATCTACATTTGAAATAATATTTCAGGGATATTTGTGAAGAGTAGAAATATTTCGCTATTAAACCCCTTTTTACTGCGGAAAACTTGAAAAGCCCAAAACCTCATGGAGTGCATAAAAAATTACGAAAAAAAAATTATCGGAAGTACACCTCTATAAAATGTATCTAACTTTGTACTTAAGAACAGAAAATTACATTACCTTCTGTTAAAATTAAAAATTTCTGAAAATAATGCAATAAAATGGCCATAAATCAAAAATGGTGGGGTGGGAGGTCGAAATATTTTCGGGGATTTTTTTACATCAAGTGGCACCATCTAGGAGGGGGAGGGGTGGATCGAAAAATCGGAGCTGGGGCTAAATTCACCTCTTACTTGGTTATACCCTTTGTATTACACCCTCAAAAACATGCATTTTGATATACCACTTTTAAAAAATTGTGCTTTAAAAACATAAATTTTGATTTTGTATTTTAAAAAACTCCAAAATTTTAATTTTTCTAGAATTTACTTCCCTTTTTTCAGAAATTGTGAATTTTGAGGATTTGGTCCTGAAGGGAGCAATATAAATTTGTTGAATGTGCTCTAAAAATTTTTTTACTGCAATATGTTAAAAAAGTAAAGAATTTTCCCAATTTGATTAAAATTAAAAAAAAAAAATCTTCATGTTTAAGTATTACTTTTGGTAGTGAATCTTAAACCTGACATGGTGGCGTGCTCCTCTAAACCAAGGATAGAAAAGATAAGTGTAAAGTAAGTCTAAATACATATATTTAAGAGATGACAATAATTAGACATTGAATAGATATTTAACACAAGACACTCTAACTACATAACATTGAATAATTGTAGAATACCAAAATAGATGCCACATGGAGTGATGGATATCTCTCCATGTGGCTTTAATTTTTTATACCTGGGAATAAGGTTCAGTGAGAGATACCTATTTGATGTCTTGTCTAAGATGTCAATAAGACATCATCTAGAAAACATTATCAACCAGGTAAAATTTAGACCAACTTGATGTGCAGAAGATATCCATTTGACATGAAAAGTTAAATTACTCCCTTCTATTTGTGATCAATATCTGTCACTAGAGACTAGGTGCTGTGAAAGATGTCTATTTCATGTCTATAATATGTCAATTATATCGATCATGTCTTGTCTAAGATATCTGTAAGACTTGCTACAGACCTGAAATAGATTTACTTTTCGCATTTCTGACATCCTATAGACTTCCATATCTTATTTTTGATATTTATAAGACATAGCTTCATCTAGAAATAAACATCTTACACATATCTAGATGACGTTCTGTGCTGCTAGGGCCTTCTCGTTTTTACAAAAGTTGGACCTACGAACAAAATTTGCTCCAAAATGAATTCCGATAATAAATGAAATTATGCATTAGATATCGAAGAACAAAATTCGTTCAATTTTTTTTTTCGTGGGTCCAACTTTTGAGATAAGAAGTAGGGGGAGAGATCCACCCTGTCGGGAAATGTTGGTGAAAATGGTCTTCATAAAGCTCATTAGAAAGGAAATTAAATTCTGAATACTTTTTGTAGTTACAAATTTTGCCGTATCTCTGAAACTTTTCGCTTAAAATGAAGAAAACGTGATTTTAAAGTTTTCTGAAAACTGTTTTATTTTCAAATTTGGGGGGCGGGAGTTCCTCCAAAATGGATTTTGATGAGAACTGAAAATGTGCATTAGTTGCTGAGGAGCTACTTTTGTTTGAAAATATTTTCATTACAACCCATAGATAAGGTAATAAGTACACGCGTTTGAAATGTTGGGAAGTGATCCCGGGGAAAGGGAGAGGGGAAAAAAGAGCATACGGGCTTAATTTCTTTGTTTTAGTGTCCAGAACAAGAATCAATCATAAAATCAATTTCAACAGGAATTTCGCTCGGAAGCCTTTTTTTGTACGATTGAGACCTGACTAAAATGTGATGAGCCCGAACGAATTGACCCTCCTCCCCTTCCTATGTGCCCTACCCACCATACCCTGGCAATATGATTGAGGGGTGTGGTGGGATGGACCCATAGGAAGGGGAATAAGTTCAAAAAGGTGTCTTGACCCTCTCCCCTCCAACGAGTCCATCCTACCTCACCCCTCAATCATATTGTCACTGCTAAAAAACAAATGGGTATGGTGGGGAGGGCATATATGAAGGGGAAGGGGTAAAGTGGGCATTAGTACCACCACTTTACATAATACTACTATTTTCATGGCCACAACATGCAGTTAAGTACGATTTTATACCTATTATCACGTTTTTAAATGATAGCATATTTTCCAAAACCCCCTTCCTTCAGCACTCTTTATCTCCGCTGCTCATCGCTGTACTAAAAAATTTTTCCTACAAAAAATGTTGGAAATTGACTGTGGAACAAAAAAGTACTGAACTATTTTTACATAAAAATCAAATCCAAAGGAGATAGAAGCGAAACCCCGTTTTTTAGATGGAGGGAACCACCATAAAAAAATTAGCAAGGGGTCTGGGGTTGGTAACTTTTAGGGGTTACTCAGGGGACCTCTCTCGACAGTTTTCCGCAATAAAAGCTTCGCTGGCTAGAAATGTTGTTTTTTGGCTAATTTGCCTACACTATGATGTTTTTCACGTTTGAAAACTTCAAATGGTTGAAAAAATGTGAAGGAATGGACCAAAATTAATGAAAAAACATAAAGTGCTCATTATCACCCGCAGTTACGTAAAATTTCTCCTAAATTAAAGTGAATTTTATTAATACACTTACAATTTAGAAAATTCTATTTACTGAGAACGCCTGTAAATTTTTCGTTTTCCCTCGTATAATTATTAGTCGGAAATCATCTTTTATAGTCAAGTTTATCTCTGTTATACTTTTTTTCAATGCAGGTAATTCGGTTTTCCGAAATTCGGGATTTTCGCTCGACTTACCTCCGCATAAAAACCCTGACCAAGGTACACGAACGCGTCTACGGTCCAAGTATGCTATATACGTAAAGTACCCATGTATAGTTGTTGTTGTCGTCGTCGCCGTCGTATGTTTTTTCTGACGTGAAAACAGTTTTGAAACGAACGATAAAAATAACTTAGTTTATTCGTAGTCGTGTACATCGAAGCTGTATATGTGCAGATCTGATGTCTTCGCATCGTCTCATATTCGAGTCTACTAACCTCAATAATCTGGCACACAAACGTAACTCGCTATACTCGCAACAGCTCTTCCCATTAGCCTAAAATCTCCTCGTAACATTACGTACGAGTAAAAACTGCCGATCTGCCAACAGTTTTAAAAGCTTGGCTTATTTAACCATCGCACACCGCGTTGGCCCTCCCTCCTTCTGCCCCCCACTGTTTTGGCCGCAGGCGCCTTACTCAATTCTTCGTCTTTTTCCAGTTACTTTGAGTAAATTTTTTCGTTTGCTGATTCTTCGTTTCTTTTTCATCCCTATTTTTTCGTTTCCTTCTCGCACACAAGTTTTTGGAATTTTCAATTTCCATTTCAAATCCATATCATTTTTTTCCACGAAAATTGATCATTTTCGGTCAGAAAGATGGATTTAAACTGGAAGTTACGAATTTTGGAAAATTGTGTTTAATCGATCAAATTGGTAACCAAAATGGGTAATCCGCGATTATAGGTGCTGAAGTTCATATTGACAATTTTTATAAGCTTTTCTCCAGGGCTGGAAAATTCCAAAATTTTCTGGAGGCTCCGAAACGTCTCGAAACCGTTTCCAATCGATTCGAAAGATCGAAAATTTTCATATTTTGCAAGGCGATGATAGTCAGATCTCAATCGTACATTTGGCTTCCGTGCGAAATTCTTGTTAAAATTGATTTTATGATTGATTCATGTTCTGTACACTAAAACAAAGAAATTGAGCCCGTATGCCCTTTTTTCCCCACTCCCTTTCCCTAGGGACCATCCCAACATTTCAAACGCGTGTATCGCCTTATCTATGAGTCGTAATGAAAAAATTTTCAAACAAAAGTTGTTCCTCAATACGTTCCGTACATTTTCATTTCTCATAAAAATCCATTTTGGAGCAACTCCTGCCACCCAAATTTGAAAATAAAACAGTTTTCAGAAAACTTCAAAATCACGTTTTCTTCATTTTAAGCAAAAAATTTCAGAGATAGGGCAAAATTTGTAATTACCAAAAGTATTCAGAATTGAATTTCCTTTCCAATGAGCTTTATCACGACCATTTTCACCAACTTTTCCCGACAGGGTGGATCTCTCCCCCTCCTCCTTATCTCAAAAGTTGGACCCACGAAAAAAAAATGAACGATTTTTGTTTTTCGATATCTAATGCATAACTTCATTCATCATCGGAATTCATTTTGGAGCAAACTTTGTTCGTGGGTCCAACTTTTGTGAAAACGAGGAAGGGGGAGAGGTCCACTCTGTCGGGAAAAGTTGGTGAAAATGGTCGTGATAGAGCTCATTGGAAAGGAAATTCAATTCTGAATACTTTTCGAGAATACAAATTTTGTCGTATCTCCAAAACTATTCGTTTAAAATGAGAAAAACGTGATTTTGAGGGTTTCTCAAAAACATGCTTGTTTCCAAATTTGGGGGTGGGAGTTGCTCCAAAATGGATTTTGATGAGAAATTAAAATGTACATTAGGTGCTGAGGAACAACTTTTGTTCGAAAATATTTTCATTACGACCCATAGATAAGGCGATACACACGTTTGAAATGTTAGGGGTGAACCCTGGGGAAAGAGTGAGGGGATAAAAAAATCATATGGGATAAATTTCTTTATTTTAGTGTCCGGAACAAGAATCAATCATAAAATCAATTTTAACAGGAATAGCGCACGCGGATGTACGATTGAGACCTGACTATGAGGTATAATTTTGAGATTTTTAAAAATTCGCACAAATTCGAGGAAATTACTTCAGTAGCTGAAATTTCAGATACGGATTATTTTATGATGTACTTTCGATTTATTTATTTCGGTCTAAAATTTTACTTCGAGTTGGGATACCTCCCTCGCTAGGAACACACGAGCTACCTCCACGTAGAACGTAGACGTATTCGTTGCTCCGCGACTCGAGCTTTTTGTTAAAAATATCCGCGTGCGTTGGTAGCGCGCGTAATTTAATTTTAATTCGAAACGTTAGCGTTAGTAAAACGCTAACGTGCGACAAACTTGAACTTGACTCACTAACTAAGTATAGTATGTCCATCCGTTCACGACTTGTAAATGTGGGTACTTAGTACTTAGCTACTTACTACGTCTACGTACACATCGATCGCATCACATTGCTATGCGGTAAATTACTTTTGCATACGATTAAGATTATACGAGCACATGTAACAAGATTCGGTATCTACATTCACATTTCTTCAGAAATGGGTTTCCCTGACTTTTCCAGATCTTCCAGACAAATTTTTCAAAGTTTTTCCAGATCTTTTACTCATGATGTTCAGAAAGAATGGAAGAATGCCCAATTTAATCTGTTGATGTGCTAAAAAACCGAAATTCTTCATCATTTGAAATGCATGTTGTCTAAAAATTTATTTGTTTTCAAAAATTCCTGATGTCCTTTTTCCGGCAACAAAAATGACTCAAATTCAATTCTGAAAATTATCAAACCTAACCTCCCTTCCCCCGCACAAAAACTCGATAATTTGAATTTAAAACAGAAAAAGATTCACATAAAAAGTAAGCACTTTACCCGCTAAAGCAAAATATTAAAAAATTAGAAAAATAAATCAAAGTATGTCAAGATTTCTGGGTAAAAAAATCTCAATTTTTTCTCAAAATCATTGCTCATTCTCCTCCCTTTCCCCTCCCCAAAAAACATGTGCTTCGAATTTATAGATTCCAATCAAGGCCTTGCAATCATTCCGGCATACCTCAGAAAATAAAAAAAAGGACTAAGAGTAAAATATTGATAACTTTGTTGAGATGTATCTACTTATCAATACGTTGAGCCAGAGCGAAGCGAGGGAGAAAATTTTCGTGAAAAAATACCTTTAAAAATAGAAAATTCATTATTTTTTTCTCAACGAGGTTTTCCAAAACGTGGCCAATAATTTCGATTTCTCTTTCTTTCCCTCCACTTTTTTCTTTACCATCGAGGTCAAGGGCATTGCAGCATTCCTTTCTCATCACAGCTTACACTGCTTGCTTACATTAAAATATTATGTAAAAATGTTGGAGTTCTGATTTTTTTCAAAATTCATTGACATTTTAATAAATACTTAGTTGAAAATTTTAATTTAAAAAAGTGGTTTAAATTTGTAATATTGGCAATACCGTCTCTTTAAATTGTAACATAACGTAAAATGTCTGAGGTAAGATACCTGATTGCCTACAACTTATTTTTTAAAAATTGAGTATTATTTGAAAAAAAAAAAGGAAAACAAGAAAAAAAAAAATGGAAAAAGTATTTTAAAAAGATAGGGAAAAAATTGAGTTCCTCGACATTTTGAACACTGCCTCCTAAAATTATAACATAACAAAAAAATGTCTATTCAAAAAATAAATAAAAGCAAGGTGTAGTTATTCGAATTTTGAAATTATTGGCAGCACTGTTTTTCTAAATTATAATATAATGTAAAAATGTATTTGAAGTGACCAAATGATACAAATTCTTAAAATCCAGTATTTTTCTCGCAAGTGAAATTTTTTTTGAAATGAATTGTCAAAGTTAATTTTGAGTCGATGTTCGAATTTTTTTATTTTCTCAAGGTAATGCATAATAATTCAAAAAAAAAACAATTATTCTCATAAATGAAGATTTTCACACAATACATATTTATGAAACATGGGAAAGGGAGGGAGAATTCTGTGACGTGATAATGGTTAAGGACATAAATTCATTTCCAAAAAAAAACTTTATGAATTTTCAAAGTGCATATGTCTCAAAGAATCATAAAAATAAAAAATATGACTTTTGTAGGACTGAATTTCTAGTTCAGTAGATAAGCATGGCCTTTTTTGAAATGAATAAATATTTTTAAAAAGGATGACATTAGATATTAATGTCAATTTTTTTGGATTTTCACCATTTTTTAAGCGATGAAGAATTGAAAAAGATGTGTTTTTTGGAAAAAATTTCCCAAAATCCGGCTTCAAATTGAAAATCATTCTATGATCAGGGATAGAAACTTTCTTCAAAATCAATTTTTGTGAGTTTATTAAATGTTTTAGATAATTTTTTTTTCAAATTTTCTAGATCTTTCCATGAGGTAAGGTTCACAGGGGAGAACAAATGTGGTAAGTACGAGCAATGGTGATGGGAAAATGATCGTCATAAACATTCCAATTTTCAAGGAAACGTTACAACTCATTGAACTGCTTTAAAACATTTGCCTACCAAGATTTTTGAACACATTTTGTACGAAATTTTTTGCTAGCAAAAAAGCATAAGGAATTAGTGATTACCTGAGCGAAACGAAGGCCAAAACTTTTCTAAAAAATCATTCAAGAAACGGTCCTTTTTATTCATTTTGAAAATGCCACTGCATCGGAACCATATTTTCAAGTGAAGCGAGGACTAATACTTCAAAAATTACTTCAAAAATGTGATTTTTGAGACAAAATGCCCAACTTTTTTTTCAATTCTTCATTCAAATTTTTAAATGAACATGTTGGATAACTTTTTATTTAATTGTTTTCGAAAAGTCAAAATTGTCTAGCCAGTGCGAATCAAGAGTAAAATTTCATTAAATAAGTACCTAAGTACGTTTGAAACCAAATTATGGGCATTAAAAAAAAATTACAATACTTTTTAGCCTTTAATAAACAGGAAAAAAAAACGGAAAAAAAACTCATTTTTGGTCAAAAGTAAGTATATCTATTACTTTTGTACATATAACTTGTACGACCCAGAACATACAATCATTTTTTGTTAATAAATTCATAATTTAAGGAATGAAGAAATGCATTCAAATAACAATTTTTTTGGCCAATGCGGTTGAATGAAAAGTCACATCTATTCAGGAATAAAAGAATTCATCCCAAGCAAAGCGTGGAATTTTTTGTTTTGAAAAATTCATGATAAAATGAGCAGAAAAACACTTTCCAAATAATTTATCCTTCTCAATTTCTAAAAAATTCCAGTAAAATTTTCTAAATTTCTTGACTTTTCCAGATTTTAAAAATTCCCCAACATTTTCTGGTTTTCTAGATTTTCCAGAAAGTGAACTGTTTATCCATTTTTCATCTATGATTAAGTTATTGTAGAACTTTAATTATTAATTCTATAAGTATAACGAGATAAAAAGTCCAATTCAGTTCAATTCAGTTCACTTCAGTTCACTTCAGTTCGATTCAGTTCAGTACCTACACACCAGTATTGGTCTAAAATTAAAAACCCACTCAAGTTGACGAACGCTTACAAATAGAGGGTGGTGGGGGGAAGGGGTAAAAGGTGAAGGCAGAGGTAGAGAACTTCAAAAAGGTGGTGAATAATATCGAATCGCATAGGTAGGTGTAGGTAAGGAATCCCGAGGCACTTTCTCATCTATAAATCAGTGAAAATTATCGAAAATCACTGGTAAACAGTCAAATTTGCAGCACAGTAATAAATCAGTGAAAAAATTTCGCTGAAGGCAAACAGTGAAATCGCTGAAAGCAAACAGTGAAAAAAAATGCTTGTGAATAGGTCAGTAAAATCTCGGAAATTCGCTGAAAAATTAGTGAAATTCTTTGAAAAATCAGCGAAAATTCGCTGAAAACCAAAGAATTTCGCTGATTGTTTCTCTGCTGCAATTCTGACTATTTATCAGTGATTTTTCACTGATTTGAAATGAGAGAGCATGATGGACCAAAGGGCATGATGAAAATCCGCCTATCGACGAATGCGATGTGGTTAAAATTTTTACTTTGTGTAATTTAGGTGAATTGATCAATTTACGACACAAAACAGAAAAAAGTGGCAATTTGACCTTGAATAAAATTTTGCTTCAATTTTCGAATACTCTCTCATTCCGAATCAATGAAAAATCACTGATAAACAGAATTATAACAAGGAAAAATCAGTGAATAATCAGTGAAAAATCGCTCATCCTTAAAACCCTTAGTTTTCTCTCAAATTTCACTTTTTCGCGAAAAAGGCACAAAAAATGTAATTTTTTCACAGAATTTTGAAAAGAATGAGCTGTAACTTTTTTTTAATAAGAGATAGAGGTCCGCGGTTTGCGGCATTCGATTCGCCGTGAAATTTCCTACAACTCTCACCATGGTCATTATAGCCTTAAAACCCGTACTTTTCTCTCAAATTTCACTTCTTTGCGAAAAAAAAACAAAAAAATTCGATTTTTTCACAAAATTTTGGAAAGAATGAGCTGTAACTTTTTTAAAAAAAGAGACGGAGGTCTGCGGTTTGCGGCATTGGATTCGCCGTAAAATTTCCTACAAGATTGGTCCAAAAATTTTTTTTTCAATTTTTATTGTAATGCTCAGGCTTATTGACCTCGAAAAATCAGTTTTTTGGCCCCCACCCCCCAAAGCTAACTTTGGAAGCCAGGATTGAGCAAGGTGATGTATTTTGATGTCTAGAAACAGAATTTCGGCATGAGAACCCAGACACAAAGCAAAAAATTTTTTGTCGCCCTGTGTTATTCAAAGAATTTTACTGATTCCTCACTAAATTTCATAATAATCACTGAGTTTTCAGCGAATTTACACTGATTTCCAGTGATTTTCTTTCACTGACTTGCTTTCAGTGAAACTGTTCACTGATTCTGACTGTTTTCCAGTGATTTTTGATAAAATTTCACTGATTCAGAAAAGAGAGAGTAAAATATCAATAATTTGCCAAAAAAATCTGAAAATCTAGTAAAACAGTTGAACCTTCAATTATGGAGGTTACAGAACTTCTCTTTTCAAAAATTGCACTTCAATTTAAATTTGTGGTATGCACAGGCATCCCACACAAAATTTGAAAAAAAAAGTAACTTTAGGGACTTCTGATAGTCGAAAAAGTAACCAAAAAAGTTCAAAAAAGTAACCTTTTTTTTTTATTATTTCAATTCATTATTTAGCCCAGAAAATGTAAAAAAATTCAAAAAATATTTATTTGTGTACGTAATACATATACCTAGTATTATAAGGAACACCGAAACCATTTATTCTCATAATGAGCATAACCAAAATAAAAATTAAAAAAAAACTAAAGGGTATATCCGGATAAGGGGTGGTTTTGGCCCCAGCCCCGATTTTTGATCTAATGCTCCCAGATTGTGTACCTTGATGAAAAAAAATCTGGAAAAAATTTTGGCCCCCAACCCCCTCCCTTTCGGAGCTATGGCTGTTTTATTGCGCAATTTTCAAGAATTTTTAATTCCAATGGAAGTGAATGAAATTTTCTGTTCTTTGGCACAAAGTTACATCTCGTCAAGGTCTATTCAAGATAATTTTTTCATCAATTTTGGTGCACTCCTTCATGAGGTTTTGGCCATTTGAAATTTTCAACTGTAAAAAAGATCTTAAAAGTGAAGTTCGACTAATTTTTGAAAATATCCTAAAAATGTGTTTTTTGACGTAGATTCACGTCACGTATTCAGTTTTGGCGATTGAGGTGGCGCAAGGGCCGAAAATTGCGAAAAACCGTAAAAAATGTTGTTATTTTAGCAGATTTTTCAAATTTTGAGCGTTCTATATGGAACGAAATGGCTAAATGAAAAAACTAGTGTCCGATTCGTGTTAAGCAGGTCAAAATACCCCGATAAACGCCCTTTTCGCGATCATTTTACTTTAAATGTCGAAATTCACTTTTTTCATTGATTTTTCATGACAATAAAATTAAATTTCGAGATTTAAAGTAAAATGACCCCGAAAAGGGTGTTTATCGGGGTATTTTGACCTGCTGAACACGAATACGGGATTGGTTTTTTCATTTGATCATTTCTTTCTGTATTAAATGCTCAAAATTTGAAAAAATCTCCCAAAATAACAACATTTTTTACGGTTTTTCGCAATTTTCGGCCCTTGCGCCACCTCAATCATACCAACAGGGTTCGTAATACTGAAATGCCACTGGTGTACGAGATTTTTTTCAACTTTTTTTTTATCCAAAAAATACCAAAAATTAATTTTTTGGTGAAATTTTTGAAAAAAGTAACTTTTTTGAGAGAAAAGTAACAAATAGTAACTTTTAAGTGCAAAAAGTAACAAATAGTGACTTTGCTTGAAAAAAGTAACATAGTTACTATAAAAGTAACGCCGTGGGATGCCTGTATGCATCTCGAATGTACTTGAGGACATTGGATAAACGAATTTCATGACTTTTCAACTTGTCTTTGCTGCTTACAATATGCCCCAATTGCCCCATGGAATTTTGAATCTTACCCTATCCATGGACCAGGATGAAAAAAATTCAAAAAATCCCCAAGAGTCAAGGTATGCACCAAAAAGGGATTTTTTCAGCAAAATGAAAGGGAAAAGTTTAACCTTCAATTTTCTGTAAAAATCGTCTGATTTAGTTAATTGAATTTGAATATGTATATTTGGCAGACCATTTGGTCTAGGATATTGCATCATGCCCCAGGCTAATTTACATAATGCTGTGGAAACTTACACCAAAATACAGCTACGTAGTCTTTTTCGTTCAGTACTTTTTCCAATTGTTTGGCGGTTACGTCTTCGATAACCGGTTCGGAAATTTTACCAGATGATTTGGAATCAGCGGCTGCTTTCGCCGCCGGCCCAGCTCCGTCTTTTTTGGCGGCTTCCGCAAAATCGAACGCTGTGCTCAAAGCCAACAGGATGACGAGAGTTCGAAGCACGCAGAATAACATGGTTCGACTTCTCCAGCATAACGATACGGACATGGATTTTGGTAGACTGAAAAGCCGCTAAAGGCCACTAACACCACCGAACAAACGCACAAGTACTTGCACGCCGACACACACACAGACACCCGCGAACGAAATACGAGCGCCAATTTCGAAACAGTCGCGCCGCGAACGCGTACGAAATTCGATACGAAAATTTCACATTCGCCGAATAAATACGTATCTGATAACGGGAACCTGTCTGTCTGTCTCAGTCAGCTTACCTGCCTATTTGCCTGACTGAATGCCTTCTTGCCCGCTCGTTTTTTCGTTTTTTTCGCTAGTTCGCTCGCTCGATTAAAGTTTTCTACTCGCCTCAGATAGAGATTGTCTAGGCGAAGGCGAAGGGAAATTTCTAAAAATAATTACGCCGGTCCCTTTGCCCGCCAAGCCGCAGCTATGCCGCAGATTTTTCGCAGCGAATTCTCGATTCGCTATCGCTACCGCCTCCGAGTTTCTTAAGATGGACGTCGCGTCGATCGCCGCTTGCGTTATGCGTTCCGTACTTACACATGTATGTATGGCATGTACGTTTGAAAAATTTCAAGCGACGAGGCGTCGTAGCGCTGGCCGTATCGGATACCCTTATGTTTTATGCGCTTGCGTATATTTTACGTGAAAATCATATGTATATTTGTACAGGACGAGATCCCTTTCATAAATATGTACCTAGGCCCATAGGCGCACCCAGAAAATGTGTAAAGGAGGGGCAGAGGCCTTCCGAAGCGATATGCTCGGGGGGGAGGGTGAGAACTTCAAATTTTCCAACTAATTTTTTTAAATTTGCCAATTGATTTTTTAAAAAATTTTACCAGTGCTAATTTTTCTCAAAACATTGCGGAAGCAATAATATTCATTAAAAAAAATTATTTAGGAATAGAAATTACCACTTTTTTGGTACATATAAAAACTGATTCAAAAATAATAATAACAAAAAAATGTTACAATCTCGAATTTTTTCCCTGATCAATTTCATTGTAAATGAAAAACCCTTTGGAATTGTCTTATTTGTTATTTGTCTCGAGTGAAGCAAGGGTGAAAAATTTCAAGAAAATTTAAAATTTAATAATAAATATTTTGTACTTATAGTCCAGTGGCAGATTGCATTTTTTTGGACATAAACGGCAAATAATGATAGAGTTGTGAAATTTGGTATGGTGTACAAGGACATCCTAAGAAATTTTTTGAGACCGGGAGGCAATCGCCAAACCCCATAGGAGGGGCTGGAGGGAGGTTTAAAGGGGGGTTCAACCCCCCACTTTTTGAAATTGGACTATCGGTCCAATTTTGGTGTCATTTCCATATGATTGAATCCCGCTGAGTTCAAAAATGTCATTACTTTCAAAATCCGAGGGAGAGAAGTGCCTCAAATTTGAGATTTCTCAACTCGTGTTTTCGCATTTTCCCTCAAAACTACCTAAAAATGACATTCTTTCAACTTTGCACCCCTTGACGACCCTCCAACCGAATTTTTATTACGATTTTCGAACTCTGCGGGTAGGTTACCATATATATCGATCTTTTACAACTTCCCATACCCCTAGTTTGAGTGAACAGACGGGTCTAAAGGTGCTGAAATAGGGTCAAATTTGCACGTTTTTGGGTAAAAATCACGATTATTCAATTCTGTACGAAATAATATTTATCGGTCGAAGTTCTTAATACGCTGTCTGAGTAGTACAGGTCCAACACAATAAATTAAGACCCAGAGGCACTCCGAATACCCCCCCTGGAGGGGTGAGGGGGTCATTTTTTACTGCCATTTCGCCCAATTTCTACTATTTAGAAAATGAACTTATGTAGTATTGGGTCATTCCACGTCAGTTCGTACGCAAAGTGATAGGGTGGGTCGGCGATTTTTTTCATTTTTTTTATGTGGGTAAACCTCGATGAGAGATGACGAATGCCGCAAACCGCAGCTCTCAAAGTCTTTTTGGAGGGCTGCCACGAGCATTTAAAGTTTTGAGGTAAAGTTGGATATGGTAAAATTGGGACGTGGATAACTCGAAAACCATGATGGGTTGAAGGTTGAAACTTTTTCCAATGTGTAGGGCCTTTGAAGAGCTTTTCGACGATTTTTTGAAAATCAGTGTTGCCACTTTTTTAACACGAAAAATTAGCTGTAAAAGTTAAAAAATGTCATTTCCCCATGATGTCAATCGCCAAAAATTCTGAAAAAAATCTGTAAAGTACAACTTTACATGCTGATTAATATATTAAAAAATTGAGTTGACGTTATTTCGTATTTTTGAGAAAAAAAATTCCAAAGATTGGAAGAAAATACAATTTTCTTTTTCAAAGGTCAAAATTGTGTAAATTGATTTTTTTTTGTTAATTTTACACCATATTCAAAGAAAAAGTCGGTAAAAGCATTTTAACTCCATTCAACACCCGTTAATATGTGTGAAAATGCAGAGTTATGAAATGTTAACTTCAAAAATTGAAAAATAAACATTTTGATATCAGAATTTCTTATTTGGTTACCATAGGCGGAGATAGAACATAACTTTTGGGGGGGCTTGTGCCCCAGTTAAAAAGGAATGAAAAACACGAAACAAAAATGTTCATTTTCGATGCCCCCCCTCCAAAAAACCTTCCTCTATTTTTAGGCAATTTTTTGCTGATTTTTTTTTGAAGACGTTTATCAAGCCCGAGCGAAGCGAGGGCGAAAATTTTTGGAAAAAAAAATCCAAAACTGAAATATTTTCATGTTTTAAATCAATATTTTAGTACTTATTGAAGAGGAAGTAAAATCTTCAACCAGTTCAACCTCCATTTCTTATTAATTATTTTAGACTCAATATGCCCGAGCGAAGCGAGGGCGAAGATTTGAAAAATTGTCAATTTTTAGAAAGAAAACAATTTCATTTTTAATGGTTTGTTGAGTGAATAAATCCATACTTGGGAGTAAAAATTTCGTCCTTTTCGAAGTTTTTAAAACAAAATTTCGTGCTTTTTTTGTAGTTTTGAACAAGAATAAAAATTTGTATTTTTTTTTATTTTTTACATTTTCGTGCTAGTTTGCAATTCGATTTGCTGATTGCTCATAGCACCTAATTATTTTCGTTAGATATTAAAAAGACCATTTTCGTAGCTTGAAAAAAACAGGAAATTCGTCACATTGATAATTTATCCCTTGAAAAGTAAAGGTCCCACATGCCCGAGCGAAGCGAGGGCTAAGATTTGAAAAATTTCTGATTTCCAGAAAGAAAATAATTCCATTTTTAAAGGTCTGTTGAATGAAAAACTCCATTACTTTGGAGTAAAAATTGCATCCTTTTCAAAGTTTTTCAACGAAATTTCGTGCTCATTTGATACACACGAAAATGATTTGGGGGGGCTAATTCAACATTTGGGGGGGCTTCAGCCCCCCATGCCCCCCTTATCTCCGCCTATGTTGGTTACCCCTGGACCGCGTGATACCAAAATGTTTTTTTTTTCAACTTTTGAAGTTAACATTTCATAACTCTGCATTTTCACACATATTAACGGGTGTTGAATGGAGTTAAAATGCTTTTACCGACTTTTTCTTTGAATATGGTGTAAAATTAACAAAAAAAAATCAATTTACACAATTTTGACCTTTGAAAAAGAAAATTGTATTTTCTTCCAATCTTTGGAATTTTTTTTCTCAAAAATACGAAATAACGTCAACTCAATTTTTTAATATATTAATCAGCATGTAAAGTTGTACTTTACAGATTTTTTTCAGAATTTTTGGCGATTGACATCGTGGAGAAATGTCATTTTTTAACTTTTACAGCTAATTTTTCGTGTTAAAAAAAGTGGTAACACTGATTTTCAAAAAATCGTCGAAAAGCTCTTCAAAGGCCCTACACATTGGAAAAAGTTTCAACTTTCAACCCATCATGGTTTTCGAGTTATCCACGTCCCAATTTTACCATATCCAACTTTACCTCAAAACTTTAAATGCTCGTGGCAGCCCTCCAAAAAGACTTTGAGAGCTGCGGTTTGCGGCATTCGTCGTCTCTCATCGAGGTTTACCCACATAAAAAAAATGAAAAAAATCGCCGACCCACCCTACCACTTTGCGTACGAACTGACGTGGAATGACCCTATTACAACTTTTTCCATCCCGTAATCGCGATTTAAATTACTGGATAATATTTTCCAATGTTTCTGAATCCAGATCAGTCAAAAATTTTCATTCAGTTCAAAGGGAAGGGGGTGACTATTTTGGGGAAAGGGGAATATTTTGACAAAAAATCGATATACGTATCGAAATCTTGGTTTTCGAAGACGCTGATTTCAAATACGTTATCGATTTTGCGATTCAAGCCAAGGGGTGAGCTGGGGTGAGCTGGGGTGAGCCTATTTAGGGGAGGGGGAACATTTTGGCAAAAAAACCGTCATGCGTATCGATTTCTAGGTTTTCGAAGGCACTGATTTCAAATACGTTATCGATTTCGCGATTAAAGCCAATGGACAAGCAGGGTGAGTCTATGTAGGGGGAGGGTAAGCAACAATTTTATAAAGGTTTTTACCAACATAGTACGTTTCGATACGTTGGTTGATTTTTTAGTCAAAATTTTACCTCTCTCCCTAAATACGCACACCCTGCTTGTCCATTAGCTTAAATCGCAAAATCGAATACGTATTTGAAATAAGTGCCTTCGAAAACCTAGAAATCGATACGCATGACGGTTTTTTTGCCAAAATGTTCCCCCTCCCCTGAATAGGCTCACCCCAGCTGACCCCAGCTCACCCCTTGGCTTGAATCGCAAAATCGATAACGTATTTGAAATCAGCGTCTTCGAAAACCAAGATTTCGATACGTATATCGATTTTTTGTCAAAATATTCCCCTTTCCCCAAAATAGTCACCCCCTCCCCTTTGAACTGAATGAAAATTTTTGACTGATCTGGATTCAGAAACATTGGAAAATATTATCCAATAATTTAAATCGCGATTACGGGATGGAAAAAGTTGTAATACTAAGTTCACTTTCTAAATAGTAGAAATTGGGCGAAATGGCAGTAAAAAATGACCCCCTCACCCCTCCAGGGGGGGTATTCGGAGTGCCTCTGGGTCTTAATTTATTGTGTTGGACCTGTACTACTCAGACAGCGTATTAAGAACTTCGACCGATAAATATTATTTCGTACAGAATTGAATAATCGTGATTTTTACCCAAAAACGTGCAAATTTGACCCTATTTCAGCACCTTTAGACCCGTCTGTTCACTCAAACTAGGGGTATGGGAAGTTGTAAAAGATCGATATATATGGTAATCTACCCGTAGAGTTCGAAAATCGTAATAAAAATTCGGTTGGAGGGTCGTCAAGGGGTGCAAAGTTGAAAGAATGTCATTTTTAGGTAGTTTTGAGGGAAAATGCGAAAACACGAGTTGAGAAATCTCAAATTTGAGGCACTTCTCTCCCTCGGATTTTGAAAGTAATGACATTTTTGAACTCAGCGGGATTCAATCATATGGAAATGACACCAAAATTGGACCGATAGTCCAATTTCAAAAAGTGGGGGGTTGAACCCCCCTTTAAACCTCCCTCCAGCCCCTCCTATGGGGTTTGGCGATTGCCTCCCGGTCTCAAAAAATTTCTTAGGATGTCCTTGTACACCATACCAAATTTCACAACTCTATCATCTTTTGCCGTTTACTTACCATCTGCCACTGGACTAAAAAGTGTGTTTTTCGGCTAATTCGGAGTCGCTGATTACGAATCTGGCGTTTGTTTCACGCGATAGCCGCTCGCTTGCCAAAAAAATCGCATTTACGAGGTGAAAATCGTCCATAGCTCGAGATGGAAGGGCCATCGCGAAAAATGTACAGCGGATTCGGAATCAGCTATCTCGAATTAGTCGAAGGCGACACTTATATCCATTTTCTCGAAAATCTACAAAAATCGAAAAAAAAAAAACATGAACTAACCGTCCGAGACTTCTAAAATTATGTTACCGCGAACGATTACGATTCACCGAGTACAAAACTCAAAAATGCAAATTCTGATTCCCCGATTTCAGGAGCAGGACCATGATTCCATGATTAGATTCGAACACCAAATCAATTGGAATGAATTTTTAACCGTATTAAACTGGCGATTTATCACATCTTTTTTTTTTTAAATTCGATTTTAGTATACTGGGGGTGTGTAATTACCAAGACTTTTACGCCCAGTGTGATTGACTGTCATTATCATGTTTTCTTTTAGTTTTTCACAGTGCCTTCAGAATGTCAGCGAGTAATATCTTTTGCCTAAATCTTGGAATGTAATGAAAAATCAACGTAACAAGAACAGTTTTAGAAGTGAATTTATTTAAGGTTAATACGTAGGTACCTACATACCTATAAGATTGAGCATAATAATGAATGAAAATTAAGAGAAAAAAACACGTTGAAACTTCACAAAATAAAAAAATTTTCAAATAAAAGATCTATACCATACATATCTAGATAATCAAGCAAAAACATGAAATCATTTCTTTATCGCAAGGAAAATTATCACGAATCATCTGTAATGTCAAAAAAAAATCAGTAGGTATAGCCTACAAAATCATTACAATTCATTTCTAAAATTCTCATGCCAAGGATCAGTAGGAATTTCAGGTACAACGTCAAGACATATTCAGAGGCGTGACGAAGCAATATTTCTGGGGGGGGGGGGGGTGAAGCTCAAATTTTCCCAACTATTTTTCCTACTTCCCAAAAAAAATTCCCAACTAGGTAATTTTTATCGTGGCTGCCCAGGTGTTGTGAAAAAAAAAAAACAAATAAACACACTTGACAAAATTTCAAATTTCAACTTGAATGCAGCCTTGAGAGGCAGTGATATGGACAGAGACGAAACTTAGGCAAAAGTCTGAAGGGGTGAAAATAAAAGATTTGCTAGTTACATTTTCAAAAAAAGGGAACTTTTCATAAATTGCACGCAAGCCATTGCAATTTTTACCTTGTTTCAGTAAATAAAAAAATCTAGGTTAGACTAGGTAACATATGTATTGATAATTATTTTGTTAAGATTTATACAGATTTAATAATGTGTTGAGCCCGAGCGAAGCGAGGGCAAAATTTTTTAGCGAAAATAGACTTTCAAAAATTGAAAATTCAACACACTTCTCTCATTGAGATTTTCCAAAATGTGACCAATACTTTCGAATTCTTCTCTATTCCTGCTTTCTATTTTCAACATCGTGGTCACTGACATCACAACAAATAGAAAAACAATTTGCAAGATATGGAACGTAGTATTTAACCCGAGCGAAGCGAGGGAAATTATTTTTTTTTGAAAAATATATGATAAAATAAGCAAAAGAACCACTATTCTGAATTCCTTCTTAAAGATTTTTGAAAAGCGTGTCTTGAAAAAAAACAAAGGGGTTCAATAGTGATCATTTGGCGAAAAAGGGTGGCTTTAGTGACTAAGCGTGAAAATAGGGGACAGCCATTTAAAAGCTAATTTCTGTCTGAGGCCTGTAAAACCAATAATAAATGAAAAGGAAATTTTTTTCCCCCTTCAAAAATTATTCAATATTGTCTGAGATAGAAGATGAGAGTGTTCATATCATTGTAAGTAGCGAGGGCGAAAATTTTTGAAGAAAAAGTATATACAAAAGCTGAAATTTTTTCATTTTTCAAATTAATAGGTGAAGTCCTCAACTCATACTTCTTAAGTAATTACATTGGTTTGCTTAGGTGTTGGTATATGCCCGAGCGAAGCGAGGACTAAAATTTGAAAAGTTAGTGATTTTTAAAACAAAAATAATTATTTTTTCAATAGATTATTCTTTGAAAAATTTCTATTACTTCCATATAAAAAATTTGTGATTTTAAATGTTTTTTTAAACGAAATTTTAGCTATTTTACACAATTTGCAATCAACTTTTTCGATATTCTCAAGTTTTTTCAACGTTCCCAAGTACAACTTTTCAAAAACTTGGGAATTTTAACTTTTTTGAATCTAAACTTGAGAGAATTGGAATAAGTTGGGAAAAAGTTGGGAATCCCAACTTCACACAATTTTCCAAGTCCAAATTAGGGATTGTGATATTCTCAATTTTTTCAGCTTTCCCAAATCCAAACTTCAAAAAAGTTGGGAAAATTTGGAAAAAATTTGAAAATCTGAATTGTACCCAGTTTTCCTAAAATTTGATTTGGGATTGTGATTTTCTTAAATTTTTTCGACTTTCCAAAATTCAAACTGCGGAAAAGTTGGGACAAGTCCCAACTTTTCCCAATTTTCCCACTTTTTCCTGATTTTCCCAACTTTTCTCAACTTTGGAATCGTCTGGGGGGGTTACGCACCCCCCCCCCCCCCCGTTAGTCACGCCTCTGGACATATTAATACATCAAAATAAGAAAAATAAACACCTCAGAGCGAAATAAAATTAAGCAGGCATTTCGGTATTTATAGGGTAAATAAAAAAGAAAATAAATCAGAAAATGATACCTAAATATTTACTGGTTATAAATCAAAGAATAAAAAAACCTAGATCACTTGAAAACCCAATTCAAAAGTTTTTATATCAACCGATTATAAATCGTGGAATATAAGTAGGTAGTCTAGGTACCATCCATCTAGATCAATTTATAACCAAAATTCAAAAGTATTTGCAAATTCGATTCATCGTTACGACTTGACACAGACTGAAAAATGTTCGTAACATTCGACGAGGTCATCTTGCTGGATTTATACTTCGTCACTTCTTCGTCGCTCTTCAAGTACCACTTGAGAAATTCATCCAGACCGAAAAGCGGAAACGTACTCAACCAGAATCCCTGGTCTGCAGTATATCCCTCGTTCAAAACAGAGAAAACTCCATCGAATATGGTATCAACAAAAGCTTCGTATTCAGGTATGGCTCTGTAGCCATCTCTGAAACACCATTTCAAAAAACAATGAAACCTTTTCATACTGACAACTTCTATACACCAAAAGCTATCGTGAGTTTCGAGTCCTAATCGAAAAGAGTGAATCCAAACACGCTTCAAAGTATCTACTTCAACTACATCGAATTCAGATTCTACTATTTTAATCAAAATAGTCATACTGTGACTAATGAAGCTCGAAATGTTAAAAAAATCAATGTCCAACGAGGTAATTAATTGTTTCCTCGTTCGTGCAGCCAACGAGTCGTTTTCTGGATATATTTCGTCGATAAACGTTCTCAATGTTTTCCAATCATGCTCATGACAAATGAAGCGTGTCGTATCGAATACTTTGGATTTCAGTAATTCTTCCTTGAATTTTCGTACGTCGTCCGAGGTGCTGCAGTAGAAATCCAACATCATGTTCAAATGGTCGAGCTTCGATTCGTATAATAAATTCACGCAGGTTTTTTCCATTTCGTCAGATTCTGCGATCATTTTTTTGAAATTCGAACGTTCATCCTGATTTGGTAAACATAATTCCAGCACTTCATTCATTGATTGATGATCGACGATTCGGAGCCCAAAATTTACTGCACGTTTCAGAATCGATTCTTTTCTAAAATCCCCATCTTGGAGCGATAATATTCTGCATAGAAATGTAAAAACACTCCGAGAAAGTTCGGGATCGAAAGAGAAACAATCCAACAACAAATTTTCAACTCTTTCTGCTGCTGCAATTTTAAACTGATCGGAAACTGAATCCCATACATAAACCAACCAATTCATCCATTCTTCTTCATTCACTCTAAACTCAATCAGGCCATAAACAATCTCGACGAAGTTCCTGACGTTTATTGAATTTTCGTAATGTGCCCAAATCCAACACACAGGTTTCAAACAACCCCCGTACTGAATTAACATCATCATAACGTCCATAAGTTTCTTGGACAATAAATTACATTGTATGTCACAAGATACGATCATAAAAAATTGAGCCACGTTATAGGTTCGACCCAGGAAGTACTCTTCATTCCTTTGAACGTCATTGTCAAGAACTTCCATCTCATCATCGTCATAAAAATATTTGAATATCGTTTCGGCTACCCGTATTTGCCAATCTTTGCCCATACGATGCCAAAAATACTGGAAGGCTGTCCATTTTTTAGGACCAAAACTCATAACCACATCAGCATACATCGGAATCAGCCGGTACTCATTTCTGGCATAATAATACCAATATTCAATTACTTTATTACCTTCCATAAAATCTGCAGGAAATGAATCCACGGGAAACTTGACGATCTCATTTTCCAGACAGTATTCGCACATAATGGTAAACTTCTGCGAGTCACTCAGTCCGCCATCACTAGATAATATTTTCAAGGCACTTCGTACGTGATCAATTTTACCATCGATCGACCAAACGCACCAATTCGGATCATCCAAGTCCACATAAATATTATCTAAATCGTCTAGCCATTTATTCATTTCAACTCTAATGCGAATGAGGGAGGTTTTGATTAGTTTTTCAATCGACTTCGGCATATTCAAGGTTTCCACTAGTATATCACAATCTTTCTCGTAATCATCCCTCTTCGCGTAATAAATCAAACACTCAGGCGGCCGTCTCTCGTCGTAACTACGTTTCAATCGAGAGAAATAACTGAGCAATATAGAGAGAGCTACTTGGTGAGATGTTATCTCTTGTAAGGTTGGAATATCGAAGCTGTATGCGAGGCGATTTTCGTGCGATCCACGTTCTTCCATATTTTCTGTTCAGTAAATCGAGTTGATTGAGGGTAATCTGAAAGCAAAATTTCATTTGGATTAAAATCATGAAAATTTAAATTTCTTAAGAACATAATTTATGTGTCAAAACCTACAGAATTTTCCAACACCTTACCTATTTGGAGTTTAATAAGAATTGGCCATTTTTCAAAAATTGAAACGTTTTCCAAATTAGGTCCATGTCACCAGCCCTGCCCATTGAACGGGGGGGGGGGGGGGGGGGGTCACATATGGGAGGACTGTGCTACGTTTGTGCTGCTATTCCCGACGTTTGTGCTGCTTCCCACCCCTCTTTTTTAAAAATAACTCTTGGGCAGGGCCACAGTGGTCCTGGAGACCCCTCAAAATAGTGGAAAGTCAATATCTTAAAGAGAGAGCGATAAAAGTTGGTAAAATCTAGTCTAGGTTCAGTTTTTGAGGTCGTAGGTTACGAATCTACCGATGAAAATATTTTTGAAAGTAAAGGGGAGGGGGTGGGGCGTTGCAGAAATTGAAATTCATCAAAAATATCGTGTTGTATATCAAAATCTAGGTTTTCAAGGTCGTATATTACGAATCAGACGATAAAAATTATTTTCAAGGTGGGGGGAGGGGTGTGTTGGGGGGGGGGGGCTGAAATCGAAATTCATCAACAATATCGGGTTGTATATCAAAATCTAGTTTTTAAAGGTCGTATATTACGAATCTGACGATAAAAATTTTTTTCAAGGTGGGGGAGGGGTGTGTGGGGGGGGGAGGGGGCTGAAATCGAAATTCATCAAAAATATCGTGTTGTATATCAAAATCTAGGTTTTAAAGGTCGTATATTACGAATCTGACGATAAAAATTATTTTCAAGGTGGGGGAGGGGTGTGTTGGGGGGAGGGGGCTGAAATCGAAATTCATCAAAAATATCGTGTTGTATATCAAAATCTAGGTTTTAAAGGTCGTATACTACGAATCTGACGATAAAATTTTTTTTCAATGGGGAGGGGTGTGTTGAGGGGGGGAGAGGGAGCTGAAATCAAAATTCATCAAAAATATCGTGTTATATATGAAAATGTCGCAGATTACGAATCTGACGATAAACATTTTTTCAAGGTAGGGGAGGGGTGGGGGTGCTGAAATCGAAATTCATAAAAGATATCGTGTTGTATATCAAAATCTACGTTTTCAAGGTCGTAGATTACGAATCTAACGATAAAAATTTTTTCAAGGTAGGGGAGGGGTGGGGGTGGTGAAATCGAAATTCATCAAAAATATCGTGTTGTACAGGGTGTTCCATGAATCGTCTGCCAAACATATTTTTTTGGATATAACCGGGTACCACTAAAAAAAAACTTGAGATGAACATGTTGCCTATCTTAAGAATTTAAGGGGCAAATGCTGCTTCTAAAAAAATCACGTCAAAAAATTTTTTGACCATGGGAATGGATAGTATTTTGAAAACTGAACAAATTTTCACTATATGACTTTTTGTCTAACTCAAAAATTGAAGGGGCTACAAAAATTTTTTTCAAAAACAATTTTAAAAAAATCAACTAATCAAGGGAATGGATAGTACGTTGAAAACTGAAGAAATTTTGTTCTGTGCACTTTATGCCTAACGTCGAAAATGAAGGGGCTACGGCTCGCGCAAAATACGTGAGCTTCAAAAATTTATCGAATTTTCCCAATTTTAAATGACCCTTGGCTCCTTCATTTTTGATGTTAGGCAAAAAGTGTACAGAACAAAAATTTTTCTGTTTTCAACGTACTATCCATTCCCTCAATTATAGTCGGTACAACCAAAGAAGGCACTTTTCCCCTACGTTCTCCCACCGCAAAATTTAAAAACGTTGAGTTGTGATTGGACGAAATTTGAAATCAACGCGCGTCGTTGATTTCCGCGTTACGAGTGAAATAGGGGAAAAGTGCCTTCTTTCGTTGTACCGACTATAGTTTATCAGAAAAAAAAAATTGAAAAAAAATTTTTGTAGCTCCTTCAATTTTCAAGTTAGGGAACAAGTCATATACCATAGTGAAAATTTGTTCAGTTTTTAAAGTACTATCCATTCCCATAGCTAAAAAAATTTTTGACATAATTTTTTTAGAAGTAGCATTTGCCCCTTAAATCCTCAAGTTAGGCAACATGTTCATCTCACGTTTTTTTTAGTGGTACCCGGTTATTTCCAAAAAAATATGTTTGGCAGACGATTCATGGAACATCCTGTATATCAAAATCTAGGTTTTCGAGGTCGTAGGTTACGAATCTGACGATAAAAAATTTTTCAAGATAAGGAGGAGGGGTGGAAGGTGCTGAAATCGAAATTCATCAAAGATTTCGTGTTGTATATCAAAATTTAGGTTTTTAAGGTCGTAGATTACGATTCTGATGAAAAAAAAAAAAATTGAAGGAAAGTGGAAGTGTGGGAGGGTGCTGAAGTCGAAATTCACCTAACATATCGTGTAGCATATCGAAATCCAGGTTTTTGAGGTTGTAGATTACGAATCTGACAATAAACTGTTTTATTCTTGTTCTTTACCCCCTCGTACCTCCATCTACGTGCAAAGTTTGAAAAAATTTTTAAAATTCTCGGGGATAGAATTTTTAGCTTAGATATCAGGTAGTTTGGGGCCAGAGCTGCAGCTCCCTTCAAAGGGGGGAATGAAAATTTGCTCATTGTCTCTAAAATCACATTTTGGTAACCGAATGAGAAATTCTGATGGGTTTTTTTCAACTTTCGAAGTTGACATTTAATAACTCTGCATTTTCACACATATTAACGGGTGTTGAGTGGAGTTGAAATGCTTTTACCGACTTTTTCCTTTGAATATGGTGTAAAATTAACAGAAAAAATCAATTTACACAATTTTAACCTTTGAAAAAAATATTGTACTTTCTTCCAATCTTTGGAATTTTTTTTCTCGAAAATACGAAATAACGTCACCTCAATTTTTTAATATACAGGGTGGCTCAGTTAAGGTGTGAAATAATAAAACCACGTATTCTACTTATCATTTGGAGTAAAAAATGTTATATACATACATGATGGGTCATAAACGCTTCATTACTGAGTTATTCGCCTTTAAAGGGGGCCCAGATTTCACCCAAAATTGGCAGTTTTTGCTCTAGCAGTGAAAATTTTCGGGGGGTAGGTGGTGGAAAAAGTGAAAGGAGGTCCATAGGAAACGTATACCATTTTTTTTTTTGGTTCATAAGTAAGTGTTTTAAAGCAAAAAATGTGTTTCTGTACCAGAAAAATGGTCGAACAAGAACAAGAAATCATTTTTTTGAAATTTTATTCACTTTTAGGGGTAGTACTACTTATTTAACACCTATTAACCCAAATTTCTGTTTTTTTTTTCTATTTATTGGATGCTGAGTAATCAATTTATCAAATTTCGACCATCCCACAAAATTACAATATTGGTGCAAAATGATCAGAAAAGTAAGGGCTATTCAGCCATGTATTTGGTTTTTCAATTTGAGAAATGATAATTCAATCATAACTCTTGAAAGATGCCCATATTTTCGCAAGATTTTAAATGGTTTTTGGAATAAAACTATACTTTCGCAGTCGGCGTCAGTGTCCGTTTATGGTTTAAATTAAAGATTTTAGTGTCCTGAAACCGAATCCGGTGTTATTTTTTGCACGAAGGTGCACGATTTGTGTACACGGGCAATTTTCTGACAGAAATAAGTAAAAAAATCCACGTTTTTTTGCCAGGGTTCAAATTAAAAATTCAGTATGGTATGCTATCGTGTCGTATAATATATCACCATTATACGTTTTCGAGGTCGTAGTTTACAAATTTCGTATTCAAAAAAATTTTTAAGTAGGAGGGGCAGGCGGGAGGGGTGAAAAAAATGAAATTACACCATACTATCGTGTAATATGTCAAAATATATGTTTTCGAGGTCGTAGATTACGAATTTCGTACTCAAAAAATTGTAGAAGGAAGGCAGTAGGTGGGGTTTAAATTTAAATTTCGCTGTATCCTCACTCGTACAATTTTTTGAGTACAAAATTTGTAATCTACAACCTGTTAAATGTATATAATTTGACATATTATATGTGCATTATCATTGTATAATTTCAATTTCCATCCCTCCCTCGGCCTCACTCCAAAATTTTTTTGAGTGCGAAATTCGTAATCTACGACCTCGAAAACGTATATTTAGACATATTACACGATATTATTACGAAATTTCAATTTAGACCCCTCTCTCCTCCCCCACCCATCACTCGAAAAATTTTTTTCTCTTCAAAATTTGAAATCTACGACCTCAAAAACATGAGGTAAACATTTTTTAAACGTTCTTTCAGGGTTTTTGAGCAAAACGAACGTTTTTGGGGGTCTCCTGGCCCACTGTGCGACGTTTCCGGGTTTTTCAGACCACTTTTTCGATATTTTCCAGATTTTTGAAATATTATGATATGCAGGCGTCAGGATACATTCACAAAGTTGGTTTTATGTCCGCAATTTAATTTTCCAACTTCCTACGCACCAAGCAACGGACGATGCATTTCATCGACGTTAATGAAATTGCATAACCGGTTCGCCGTAAAACGCTTAGATTTATAATGTTTACCCTTATGTTTACGTATGTTGGACGACCCCTTTCACTAGTGTTTATAAAATTTCTTAATCGGTTTGCCGTGAATATAATGCGAGTATATTACATAGCTGAAGTCGGAGTTGTTAATACTCCAAAACGAAGTATGGATCCGAGACATCAAAAATTATGTTCAAGCGAAAAATATGATCGAGTTTAGGAGCAGGACTGTCCATAATCATGAATCTATGATTAGATTCGAGCAACAAATCAATTGAAATGAATTTTTCACCGTTTTAAACTGGCGATTTATCATATCTTTTTAACTGTCATTATCATGTTTTCTTTGAGTTTTTTACAGTGTTTTCAGAACGTCAGCGAGGGAAATTTTTTGCCTAAATTTTGGAATGTAATAAGTAGGGAGCGGATAAATATGAAACCGCATATTTCTCTGTATCAAAGGAAAATCGATATATCAAATGTACTTTTCCGTTTCACGTCATTTTGAGGAGAATAAGCCCCATATGTTTTTGCATATTTTGCATATTTTGCTCTTGAAAACATATTTTTACGCTACTTTTGGAACATATTTCCACATATTTCACCTAAATTCTCTTGTTTTTCGGTTTTTTAGCCCATATTTCTCAAATTTGGGAAATATGGGCTAAAAAACCGAAAAACAGAGGTTAAACGATTTTAAAAATTGAAAAATTAAATTTTTCAATTTTTTATTTTTTTGGCTTTACAAAAGATGAAATAATAGAAATACGTCTGAATTATTCGATTTTACTTTTACCTACGTCAATTTTGTAATTGTTGGTTTAAAAAGCCAAAAGTTTTATACAATTTCGAAATAAAAATACGTTTGATCAATTTTATTTTGCATTTAATAATTACGTGAATTTCAATTGAATTTCAGAATAGATGTAAAAAATGGACGGAATTTTTCAAGACCTTTCAAACGATAACCATAAGTACATTGCATATTTTCAGCATATTTTGAGAAAACCAATTATGCATATTTTTGATTTTCAGCGCATATTATATGCACATATTTTCCGATTTTTGGTGCATATAAATCCGCTCCCTAGTAATAAGAAATCAACATAGGTACCAAGTAATTATTTGCAAAAATTCTAAAAACAGGACAATAATAGAAGAGAATTTATTTACGGTTATTACATACCTCCATATAAGAATAAGCATAAGAATAAATGAAAAAAAACACGTTGAAACTTCAAAAAAAAAAAAAATTCTCAATAAAAGGCTTACCTATACCTAGATAATCAAGTAAGTAAATGAAATTATTTCTTTCTCGCAAGACAAATTATTACAATACTTCTGTAATGTTGAAAAAAATTATTTTTCAAAATATAACTATCTCTTACAAATTTCTTACAATTTTTTGAAAAAGTCCAATGCGGATGAGTAATAATAGTTCAAAGCGTAACGTTATGACATAATGATACAAAATATAAGAAAAATTAAAGCAAAAGAAAACTAAACATTTCGGAATTTATAGAATACGAGTTGATGTAGGGTAAATAAAATATGCAATAAATCGGTAAATTATATCCAAATATCTACTGGTTATTAGGGTGTCTCGAAAAAAAATATATCTTGGATTTCGACCACATTTGGTGGAGTGGTTTACTTTGAGTGGGAGACTACCCAAAAAAAATTTGAGCCCCCCAGGTGCAAGGGTAGGGGAGCAGGGGGTGCTCAAAGTGCACCTCCTTTTGAAAAAAACGCAGTTTTTTGTGTTTTTTATAAAGTCAAAATCGTGCGAGAAGCCGTCACAGCACTCAAAAGTTGCGATTTGAGTTTCTACAACTCCCTAAACCATCGCCGTCCTCCTCCGATCAAAATTCAGACTGCTACCAAGGGGTCCAAAAGTTGCAGATTGCAATATTTCAATAATATGAATTTTTCACTAAGCTGGAATGATTTTTTTCATCAAGTAATTGGGCGAAAAAAAAATTTCGATCACTTAAAGTAAATTTAAAAAAAAATTATGAAAATTTTATGCACCAGTGCAGCCAACAGCGAATCGTAAAATTCCAAAATACAGAATTTATGGCAATAACTTTGAATTGATTACTTTTTCGCTTGAAAATATGTATTATGAATTTTTTTCACTCACTAGAAGAAAATTTCGGAAATTTTTAGGAAAATTTTGTATATCAGTGTAGCCAGTTGTAAATTCTACTCTATGAAATTTACGTTATTCGCCAAAAAACGTATTTGTCTTCAAATTTTCAAAAAAATTGTCATGTATTTATTTTTATGCCTGCGAGAGAATATACCAGTTCTGTTTTTTTTTTTTTCAATTTTCTAGCGTTCTCTTATGGAGCTGACCTACCAGCTTGGCTTCTCAACAATGGCTTCAAAATCAAAACATACCTCTATTGATCTGATTGAAAACAAAAATAATACTGTGAATTTTTTAAACGATAAAAAAACTAATTCGAGATAAACGTAAATTCCATAGAGTAGAATTTACAACTGGCTACACTGATATACAAAATTTTCCTATAAATTTCCGAAATTTACTTCTAGTGAGTGAAAAAAATTCATAATACATATGTGACCTTCCAGGAAGAAACCGACCTTCGGTCCGAAAAAAAATTTAAAATGAAAGTTTCTCAATCAATCCAAAACAATGATTATCATTTGTTTTGGATTGATTGAGAAACTTTTTTTTTTTTTTTTTTCGGACCGAAGGTCGGTTTCTTCCTGGAAGGTCACATATGTATTTTCAAGCGAAAAAGTAATCAATTCAAAGTTGCCATAAATTCTGTATTTTGGAATTTTACGATTCGCTGTTGGCTGCACTGGTGCATAAAATTTTCATAATTTTTTTTAAAATTTACTTTCAGTGATCAAAAATTTTTTTTTGCCCAATTACTTGATGAAAAAAATCATTCCAGGTTAGTGAAAAATTCATATTATTAAAATATTGCAATCTGCAACTTTTGGACCCCCTGGTAGCAGTCTGAATTTTGATCGGAGGAGGACGGCGATGGTTCAGGGAGTTGTAGAAACTCAAATCGCAACTTTTGAGTGCTGTGACGGCTTCTCGCACGATTTTGATTTTCTAAAAAACACAAAAAACTGTGTTTTTTTCAAAAGGAGGTGCACTTTGAGCACCCCCTGCTCCCCTCCCCTTGCACCTGAGGGGGCTCACATTTTTTTTGGGTAGTCTCCCACTCAAAGTAAACCACTCCACCAAATTTGGTCGAAATCCAAGATATGTTTTTTTTTTTCGAGCCACCCTACTGGTTATATTATAAATGATGGAATATAAGTAGATAGTCTATAGGTACCATCACTCTAGATCAATTTATAACCAAAATTCAAAAGTATTTGCAAACTCGATTCATCGTTTCGACTTGACATAGATTGAAAAATTTTCCGAACATTAGATGAGGCCATTCTGCTGGATTTATACTTCTTCACTTTTTCGTCGCTCATGAAGCAACACTCGAGAAATTCATCTAAAGCGACAAGCGTCGACTGAGTCAACTGGAATCCCCGTACTTCAGTGTATGTCTCGTTCAAAGCACGGAAAACTCCATCGAATATGGTATTAACAAAAGCTCCGACTTCATACTCGGGTATGGCTCTATTGCCATCTCCGACAGTCCATTTTAAAAAGCCTTTAAACTTTGCTGTTTCGATGAATTCCTCATACGAGTACGATCGAAGAAGGTCAAAAAAAACACGTTTTAAATTATCTACTTCAACTACATCGAATTCTGATTCTACTATTTTAACGAAATGAGTCATATCGTGACTAATAAACTTCAAGGATTTCAAAACATCAATGCCCGACGAGGTAATTAATTGTTTCTTTGTACACGAGGCCAAAGAGTCGTTTTCAGGGTATATTTCGTCGATAAACGTTCTCAATGTATACCAATCACGTTCATGGGACAAGAAGCATGTAATATCGAGGAACATGGAGCGTCCAATATCGAATCTTCTATATTTTAATAACTCTTCCTTGAATTCTCGTACGTCGTCCGAGGTGATGCAGTAGAAATCCAACATCATGTACAATTTGTCGAGATTCGATTTATATAATAAATGCACGCAGATTTCCTTCATTTTGACAGATTCTACGACCATTTTTTTGAAATTCAAACCTTCATCGTCATTAGGCAAACACACCTTCAGCACTTCATTCATGGAATGATGATCGACGATACTGAGTCCAAAATCTACTGCACTTTTTAGAATTAATTTTTTTCTAAAATTCACATCTTGCAGCGATAATATTCTGCTTAGAAATGTAAAAGCACTACGCGAAGGTTTGGAATAGAAACGAAAACGATTCAAAACCGAATCTTCTACTCTTTCTGCTGCTGCAATTTTAAACTGATCAGAAACTGAATCCCATACATAAATCAACCAGCACATCCATTCTTCTTCTTTTACTCTAAAACCCATCAGAGTTTTGACAATCTCGGCAAAATTACTAACGCTTATTAAATCTTTGTAATGAGTCCAAATCCAGCGCACAGATTTTAGCGAATCTTCAGAAGTAATCAACATCGATATAACATCTACAAGCTTGTTGGACAACAAATAACATTGTTGTTGCCAAGACATGTTCATAAAAAATTTTCCCATGTTACAAGTTCGATACATTTTCGCTACGACATCAAAAAGTTTGAATTTCGATTCGGTTACTCTCATTTGCCAATCCGTATTCATACGATTCCAAAAATACTGGAAGGGTATCCATTTATAAGGACCAAAACTTATAGCCACTTCAGCGTACGTTGGGGTAAGGTTGGGCTGTTTTTTCACATAATGATACCAATATTCAATCAACTTGTCACGTTGCGCCCACCGTTGTTCCAGAAGATTTTCCGGAAAAGAATCCACGGGAAACTTAACGATCTCATCTTCCAGACAGTATTCACACATGATGGCAAACTTTTGAGCATCACTCAGTCCGCCATCAATGGATAAAGTCTGCATGGCACTTTGTTCGCGATCGATTTTACCATCGCTGGACCAAACGCACCAATTTGGATCATTTAATTTCACATCGATGCGATTTAATTCCCTTGACCATACACGCATTTCATCTTTAATACGAATGAGGGCGATTTTGATTAGATTTTCAATCGAATTCGGCATATTCAAGGTTTCCACGAGTCCATCGCAATCTTTATCGAAACTGGTCCTCACGGAGAACCAAACCCAATACTGGAATTCGTAGACCTCGCTAGGTTTCAGACGAGAGAAATGACTGTACCATATGGAGAGAGCTACTTGGCAAGATGTTATCTCTTGTAGGGTTGGAATATCGACGCTGTACACGAGGCGATCTTCTTGCGATCTAAGTTCTTCCATATTTTCTGCTCAGTAAAACGAGTTGATTGAGCGTAATCTGAAAGCAAAATATCAGTTGGATTAAAATCGTGAAAATTTTTAATTTCTCAAGAACATAATTTGTCATTTAGGCTCGTAACCAGCTAACAGCGGCCTTCCGACTGGGGGGGGGGGTGTCTCTCCCCCCCGAGCATTTTTCAGTTGGAAAAGTTGGGTGAAGTTGGCAGAAAGTTGGCAGAAAAGCCCAAGTGATAAAAATTGAGAAAAGTTAAGAAATATTGTAATTGAAAAAAAAAAATTTAAACGGCAGTGTTGTAAATTTTTCATTAGAAAATTTTGTAGGTACCTATGTGAGATTTGTTAGATCAGTGAAGTACCGATAGAGGGGGGGGGGCTAACTTCCTCCACCTGAGGAAATTTTTTACTTGTGAGTTGGGAAAATTGAACATTTCAATACATCAGTTGGGAAAATTGGACAGTTGGGATTAATTTTTTTGATGAAAAATGATAAATAAAATGGTTATTTTAAAAGTTGGAAATCAACAAAATTTTCATTTGTTCCAACGCAAAGGTAAATTTCCAGACTCAAAATTGGTAATTTTCCCAATTGAAAATTGGTAATTTTCTCTATTCAAAATTGGTTATTTTTCCAACTAAAAATTGGTCGTTCTCCCAAGTGATGAGTAAAAATGTCAGTTGGGACGATTGGTATTTATTTTTTAAATGAAAAATGAATAAATAAAATAGTTACCCATTTTCAAAGTCGGAAATCAACAAAATTTTCACGCCCAACCTTTTCCAACTAAAATTGATCATTTTCCCAGCGAAGAATTAAACCGTTGTAATGAATGTTTTTTTAGGGAAAAAATGATTAATTATCTTGCATTTTGAAAATTTTCACTCGTCAACCAAAAAAATTTTATATACTTACTTGTACTTGTAATTTAAAAGAGATTTTTTCGCATTTTTCTTCAAAGTTATTCCAAATAATTTCATTGTTCTTGTTCTCCTTAAAACTTATTTTTGATATTTAAAAATCCAATTTTTCAAAAGCTTCGGCCTCGCTACGCTCGGCCATGGTATATTTCTGCTTTAATCCATTTAATCATTTCAAAGTAGAAGCAGTCGATTTTTCATTAAAGTTTATTTTTCCAAAACACCATTTTATTGCACATTCAATTTGAGATTTTCTAAAATTTTCGCCCTCGCTTCGCTCGGGCTAAATACACTAGAAGTCAATTTTCTGAGTAAAGGAAGGGTTCTACTAAAAAAATGAATGGAACTTAAATTGTAGAGCGTAAAATTTCTTTTCCGTACAGTCCAATAAATTTTTTCTTGAAAGCTAAGCTTTCGAGATATTTCAGCCAAAAGTTCAAAGTTTAACTTTTATATTTTTTTGAAAATATCTCTAAAATTAAGCTTTTTGAAGGATAACTAACTGGACTTTTTCACGCTCTACAATTTATGTTCTATTAATTTTCTTTCCGCAGGCTCAATTTTCCCAGAAAATAAATTTTTTGTAATGAACCCTACAATTTCAACATTTCTTATTATGGTAGCAATCCATAAAGTTGATTTTATGAGCACAGGAAGGGTCCTACAAATATCTTGTGGTAAAAATTTTGGCCCCCACCCCTTTCCTACTCCTTGTTCTGGGGTAAAACGTTACTTTTGTGATAGGCATCGGGCTCTAGAAACCCTGGGTGCTACACATAAAATAGGTACCAATAAACGATAACACAAGATTCAAGCACACCATGTATTACTCCTTATACCTTATAACAAGCGATATCGTAAATTAGACCGACACTCAACACTGAAATTTAACTGGGAACGAATGTTAGTTTGCCACAGGGGGCCTCGCGTGCGAGTATAAGCATGGCCTGTCCGGTCAGACTTCCAAGCAGGTGCCTAAGTTTTAGGCCATTGTTTTATACAAGGTAAAACAATGGTTAGTACCGGATAGGCTACCACTCATAGCTCGTTACCCTCATACCCTTGTTCTCTCCTCCATTCTATAGAGAGAGTCAGGGTGGGCCAAATCTCCACGTTACACTTGCCCCCTCGGGCTTTCAGCTGGTATGCCGAAATACCCGCGGAAGTTCAAGCGACGAGAGACCAACCCACGTGACCCCCTGCCCCCCTCAAATTTCTCGGGTAGAAGGCGGAGAGAACAAGGCGACTACCAGACAATTTTGAAAGGTCTACAAAAAGAGTGCACCCTAGGTGCGCTTTGGTGGATCTTACATAGTTTTCAAAACGATAATTCGAAAACAGTCAAGCACTAGGACAGCCCTAGGTACTCTTTGGCATGTCCAGTGTGAGTTTCAAATTTACTACCGTATGCAGTACGCACCCTAGGTTCTCTTTGGCGTGTACGCATGCGGTACCTAGGCGATTTGAAGTATGGAGGAAGTCCAAATGCTCCATGAATTCGACAAGCTAATCAAAATTAGGGGATTTTTTACAAGCCCTAAAATTTGATTCTATATAGAGAGTGGTATTTTCACCCTGAAACAGATTCAAATATCGTCCTTGAGGGATTAAATACTCCTTATCGGTTAGAATACTAATTTTGTACGTGTTTCAAAAAATGGGGGGACCTAGCCGTACTCAAAGAAAAGCAATGCCTGTACGACCGACTGGACACACCACACTCCTACACACACGCAATAACCATGTGGCAAAGGATAGGAAAAGAGAAGAAAAGGGATTGACAGAAATTATTTACAAAGGAACGAGTGTTGGCTTATAAAAAATTTATACATGGAATGCAAGAAAAGCAACGTAAAAATATGTATAAAAATATGGGACATGTGTCCGGATGAAAAAAGAAGAGAGAAAAAAAAGGTAAGTATGAATGAAGTAATACTAAAATTAAAATCCAAAATTAATGAGGGTGTTTATTTTACAGGGACGGTCGAGAATATATAAAGAAATTTTGAAAACATTGGACGACGACGTGAATAGATGGTCAACGAGATGGGGAGAGCGTCCATAAAACAAAAGGTAAGTATAAAAATATAAAAATTAACAAAATATGCGGTTTATGACCTGGTAACTTAGTAAATATTTTGTGTCTCGTTGACAGATGTATACTCGATGATGTAGCGACGAACGTGAGAAGTCGGAACCAGATGTTTTACTACAAGGTCATTGCCTCCATAACCGATATTGTGTACGTATCGTTCTACGGTAAGTTCGCTGCTGGTTTACTGTGAAAATAAAATGAATTAATTTTGTGCTCACAGGTTATACAGATGATATAGACGGATGAGTTACCCGAAGCACGCCTCATTGTACAGGTATGTACAAACTCGTGAAAATACAAGAGTATATTCTGATGCGTATTTAGTCACTCTAAATTGGGCAGAAAGAAGAACAATTTAGGGATTTATTTTCAGGATGGAAAGAAATACACAGATAATACGTTGAGATTACCCAAGATGTTGTTACCTTATTGTTGAGGGTTTATGGCAAAATTGCGAGCTATTGCAAGTAGTACGCGAGCCATCCGCTGCATCTCTGGAATGGGGAAAGCGACGCGATGCGCTGTCACGGTAGGCTCGTCTGCGAGTTCGTGAAGTATCTCCTCTCCATAATAATACGCTAAATCCTGCGGGATGCTGGCTCTGATGGAGGAGAGCAGCTGGTTGAACAATGTACGCATTGGTGGGCAGCCACGATATACGATGCAGGGAAGCATGACTATGGTGCGGACACCCCGATGTTGTAGGTCGGCGAATAATTGTAACAACTCCTCGCGTAATTTCATTAAAGTGTAGTCAGTGGAACGAGTTTCTACCCCCGCGACATTAATCATTACCCGCTGCGGCAGCTGCGGCATTCGACTTAGGGTGCACCGGATGTCCGTCATGCGTAGCTGAGGTGCGTATAGCGCGTCGGATACGCGTGTGCTGTGCTCGCGGCCGGAGATAGCTGTTATTATACTGTTGAAGACGAACTGGTCTCCGATGAGGAGATAAGCTTCAGCAAAGTACACCAGTTCGTCATTTAGCCGAGCTTGTAAAAAGCCTTGGGCCTGGTATCCGGTGGCGGTGAAAGGGTTCATGTAGCGGAGTGCCGCCGGAGTCTGAGTTTGTGGTTCCGGGACCAGCGGATCCCATTGGCTTAGGATACGGGGGCGGCGGCCCATGTCCCTCGCCGGATTTGAATTCGAGCGGTGGCGCTGCGCAGGAGGTCGGCGAGCACGCGTGCTGCTGTTTTGGTGCGGTATGGTCCGTGTTCGTTTGTTATCCGGTGACATGGTCAAATCGATCGTCTGGATGGTAGATGGACTGGGAATGGGATCCTGCCTCAATATAGATCGATGTTCCTCCTCTTCTGCTCCCGCATGGGGGGGAGGAGGAAGCGGCGATGGTGGGAGCTCGTCAAAGTTGATTTGATTTGCGGCATTATCCGGGATTTCTATAATACTCGTCGGTGCCGGATCTGACAGTGGCATCGGGATTTGAGCTAAGAATGCCTGCTCCTGCTCCGATGGTCCAGGGGGTGGTGGTGGTATAGTCGCTGTCGCGCCGGACACCGTGCTAATCGTTATAGTCTCGGCTTGCCGGATATGGTCCAAGACGGTGTCTAAATTACGGCGGAGTACTTCGGCATGCGTGCGGTGCAATGTCGCCATATTCTGGAAATGCGTTGCCTGCGCCTGCCATCTGATGGTATCGACCTGTGCTGTATTTAATGAGGTCTGTAGCTGGGTACAGAGTTCATTAAGGCCGTCGACGAGGCGATTTTCCACCAGCGTCGTGTGGGATATGTGAAGGCGTCTGGCAAGAAAAATTTCATGTGTATCGTTGATGTTGAAACGCCGGGAACACCCGATGGTCGGGCATTGGATATCGTAGTCGCATTCAACGTACGCTGGTTCAATGGCCGGGACGTCAGGGTAAGGTGGTGAAGGTGCAGTGGTCGGCGATGATAGTGCCGGATCCGGTGTTTCCGTTACATCCATCGGCTGTTGCGCCGTTAGCTGGATGCGGACATCGCGCTGGCGCCGAGCAATGTCGCGCAAACATGACCAGTGCGCCGCATGATAACAGTCTAGGGATATATGTACAACATCGGTAGCCTCATCCGGTAGCGTCGGACCCGGGTCCCCGATGTTACGCTGGCACTTAGGGCAGATCACGATATGTTGCCGCGACATCTGTGGGTCAGATATAGTGAGGTTAGCAAAACGACAGGTCGTATTTTCTTCATGGATAATTTTCTTCCGGCATGCGCACGTCCGTGCGGCGGACGGATTAGAAATGGAGGAAAATCCACGGATTTGACGAAAAATACGTAAAATTAAATTTTGAATGCGTAAAAGCTGAAAGTTCGTCCGTCGGATATCTGCCTGCACTAACTCATTGTCATCAGAGTCGATAACGATGGTTGGGATATGTTTTGGCGGGATATCAGACATAATGGAGCTGTAGGCAGAAAAAAGGTAGAAAAAAAAAAGCATGCATTAGAGAGGAAATGCAGATTTGCCCCACGATTAGTTTGCCACAGGGGGCCTCGCATGCGAGTACAAGCATGGCCTGTCCGGTCAGACTTCCAAGCAGGTACTTAAGCTTTAGGCCATTGTTTTATACAAGGTAAAACAATGGTTAGTACCGGATAAGCTACCACTCATAGCTCGTTACCCTCATACCCTTGTTCTCTCCTCCATTCTATAGAGAGAGTCAGGGTGGGCCAAGTCTCCACGTTACACTTTTGTCAAGAATTTTGATATTACTTCGAATATCCATAGCTTCTCTCCTAGAAATCAGTACAGTACATTGAGTTTTAGCTAACAAGACTGGTATCCCAATCAGCAGGCGAAAGTACATTACAAATGAAGCTAGAAGTGTGACGAAGCAATGTATTCGGGGGGTACCTCAAATTTCCCCAGTTTTCCGGAAAATTCTTGACTATTTTTCTGATTTTTTCCAAAAAATTCCAACTAATTTTCATAAAATTTTCGAACTTTTAAAAAAAATTTCCAATTCTTTTAAATTTTAAATTTAGTGAAGATTTGTTAATAAATTTATTCACATTGATTTTTCTGGGGGGGAGGGGAGGTGGTGGTTAAGTGCATTATTAAAAATATGGCGTACGAAAAAATACGGGAAAAAAACACGAAAAGTACGACAAAAAGGTACGAAATTTTGTTTTCCTCGAGTAGTAGACACTAGACAGTTAGACACCCTGCACTCCACCCCTCAAAAAGTCAAACTTTGCCATGTTCTACTGTTTTAGACATAATTTTGAAAAATTTAATTCGTAATAAGTACCTAAACCTATACAAAATCTGGTGGAGAAGTGAACGACTCAAGGGGATGGGAATACATTTCTTCTGCTCGAGATACAAATACCTATCTACGATAAAAATCGTTTAATGGGTACTTTTACTTTGCTCAAATTTACAGAAAGTTGAATAGTACGTTGAAATTAAATTTTGAACGTTTTTTCCAACACATAATTTTCTAGTGTTATCCAAGATGAATTTGGTCCCGCTCCGATTTTCGATACCCCCCCCCCCGACGATGTCCCTTTATAGTTTATTTTTAAAAAAATTCCGAGAATATTTTCACGTTCCTCCCTTTGGCCCAAAATTACGTTTCGTAGAGGTGTTTCTATGATAATTTTTTCATCCATTTTGATGCACTCTTTCACTAAGTTTTGGCTTTTGCTAGCAAAGGTCCGGCTACTTTCTAAAAATATCCCCAAAACGTGTTTTTTTTTCTTTTTAACGTAAATTCACTTCACATATTCACTTTTGGAGATTTCCTTAAGCTACCGGCAAAAATTTCGCAAAATTGCACACTAAAATGTTATTTTAGCAAATATTCCAAATTAAGATTTTTCAAACCTTCAGCTTTTTATACCTACTGAAGTACGATCCCCGATAAACACCCATTTTCTGATTGTTCTACATCAGGACTCAAAATCAGTGATGTGGAAACGCGAAAAAAAAATTTCCGTTTCTGGGAACGTTTCTAGTTTCAAGCACAACGTTTCCGTTCCTGGGAACGTTTCCGTTTCCGAGTGCAGCGTTTCCGTTTCTGTTTCCGTTCCCGTTTCCGGAAACATGTTCCGTTTCCAGAAACGCGTTTCTAGAAAAACTTGTCAAAAATTTTTAAACATTAAAATCACAAAAAAAACGAATATTTTAAAAATTATAATTGAAGAATATTCAATATTTTTGACATTTCGACACCAATTGAGATCAAAATTTTTCTCAGCGCCTAGTTGAAAAATAAAAAAACAGGTAATAGTCCAGGCAAATAAGAGAAAAAATGTACCAAACCCCCAAAAATTAAAGCCTGATTTTTTTTCGCGTTTTACGTTCGTAATGGTCCACTACACAACATACTAAAATGGACACCCCCACAACCCTCCGCTACCCTCAGGAGAGGGGTAAACGTCAGCTGAAAACTGGGTTTTCGTGAATATCTCCTCAAATAAGCCTCAAAATTGAAAAGTAGTTATGAACAATCTTGTTCTACGCGTAATTTCCTATCAGAAGGGTTTTTTCTTTTTCAAAAACACTCACTTCCTTAACCAAAAATTATGGGGAAAAAACACCTATTTTTCAACAATTTACAGCATTTTTGGAAAAAACCGAAACTTTTGGGAATATCTTCTCAAAAAAGCCTCAAAATGGAAAAATGGTTATGAACAATCGTGTTCTATGTGTAATTTCCTATCAGACAGGTTCGTTTTTTTTTTGAAAACATCCGCTTCTTTGTCCAAAAATTAAGGGTGAAAAACACCTATTTTTCCAATATTCGCAGTATTTTTGAAAATTACGGAAATACGAAGCTAAAAGTACCCAAAATGAGTATTTTTTTTATACATGCTGCATGCTGGTAAGGTATTTCAAAAAAAAAGTCACCGCAAAAATTTTATGCTGATTATTGGTGATACGAACATTTCTTTGTGTCGTAAGGATTCAAAAACGATATCTTCAGCTTCGTATTTCCATAATTTCCAAAAATACTGTGAATAATGAAAAAATAGGCATTTTCCACCCTTAATTTTTAGGCAAAGAAGCGGATAAAATTTTTTAAAAGCTACAGGAACAGAACAAATACCTAGTTAAAAAATGAAAATTCAAAAAAAATGAAAAAAATGCATTGGAAACGCCGGAAACGCGTTTTTTTTCCTTCCGGTTCCGTTTCCTTAAAAGAAACGTTTCCGTTTCCATTCACGTTTCCGTTTCTCTTAAAATTATGCCCTGCGTTTCCGTTCCCGTTTCCGTTTCTCAAAATTGAGCGTTTCCGAGCGTTTCTTGGAAACGTTTCCGTTCCGTTTCCACATCACTGCTCAAAATTCACTTTTTTACTGATTTTTCATGACAAAAAAAGTGAATTTCAAGACTTCAAGTAAAACGATCGCGAAACAGGTGTTTATAGGGATATTTTGGCCTGATAAACACAATCCAACGTTAATACTTTCTTCATTTGAGGAGCTTAGTATCAAAAAGTGACAAACGCCACAAAAAAATCTATGTTTTTCATTACAAAAATTCCCAAGGAGGAAAAAAAATTGAGATATTTGGCGAATTTTAGTGGTAATACTAACTAACAAAACTATAAAAAATAAATATGTATCCTCCCCTCCTACTTTTTTCATGAAGAGGCGACGGAAAATGCAGTTGTTTACTCAATTTGCCAAATGGCGTTTGTCTCACTTTAATACCTACCAAGCTCCTCATTTTTAGTAATTTTTTATTTTCCTCATTTGAAATATCTGCTAAAATATCAACAATGTATTTCAAAAAAACAACAAAAATGAAATATGTACTTACACTAGGAAAATTCTGCATAACAAATCGAATTTTTTTATAATTTTTTAGGTTGGTCATTCTCCGTTTTTCACGTTCGAAAACTTCAAATGACTAAAAAATGTGAAAGAGCGTATACCCAAATTTATGAAAAAATATCTAATTGCAACAGCACTGAGACGTTTAACTAAATTTCTTACATTTTTCAAGAGAATTAAGTACAGATAAATTCTATCAAATTACACCATTTCTAAGTTCTCACTTTACGACATTTTCCATAATTAGTTTGTAGCTCATATGTATACAGCATATTAGGCGATATAATATTATTATAGCACTGTTTATTTCATTTCATTATCAACATTAGTTATTCATAAATCAATATAATTTCCGAATTTCGACTGTAAAAACATTTTGCGTCTACATTGAAAAATTTATTGCAATTCATATCGATGAAGACAGTGAAAACTACTGATAAAGACTAAAAGAATGATTCTTTCCATCCTTAAATCCAATTTTCATGAAAACTATTGACACGCCCCCTATATTGAAAATGGTTCAACTAAAAAATGTAAACAAAACAAAATTTCTCATACGCCACTATCAATATCAGTACGTAATTGTACATTTTTAAAATACAGATTTCTCTGTTAATAATGAATAAATCTGTTTCAAATTTTGTACATAGCTTTATAAGATCATTGTGAAGTCTGCATTGAAGCCCTTTCTTTTCACAAGCTACTTTCCAACTGCATGATGTTTGAGTGAAAGTGACGTAAATTTGCCAACTTCAGAATAATATAGTAAATTCAGGTAATTGATTATTCGAAAAATAGAATAAAAGCAGAATAGCTTTAACCTTTCTGAACAACTTAATCCAAAAATGAAATGAATCCGTTCATTCAGTTCCGTAAAATACGTTCGCAAAAACTCATCATTTTTACCTATTCATTTTAGACTCATTTACCTACTAAAGTACAGCCTTAAACAATTTTTCTAAAACTTGATTTTAGAACCTTTTTAATGAAGTAACTTCAGGTTTTGATTTCTAAACATGATTTCAAGTTTTTAACTTCCCTCAAAGTTGATTTTGATTTTTATAATAGGTATACTTTTAGGTTCAACGATTCAAGTAAGATATAGTTAAGCAGGGTCTCACCTAAAGAGGCAGAGGGCAAGTAAGTCCTCAGAACGATTTTTTTGAGGACCTTTCAGAAATTATAATCCAAGTCTGAAATTACTCCCCAAAATCACGATCCAAATCACAATTCTTCAACCCATTCCTAAAATTACCTCCCAAGTATAGATTTTTCAAAAACTTCGGCCTCGCTGCGCTCGGTCTTACTGTATTTTTCTTTTCATAATTTTAAAATACTTAATTCAAATCCTACAAAAGTGATTTTTTTTTTAGTATTTTTCCTCAAAATTATTTCACTTTAATTACATTCTATCTTCTTAAAACTCATTTTCGATGTTTGAAAATCAAAATTTTCAAAAGCTTTGGCCTCGTTGTGCTCGGCCTTATCATATTTCTTTTGTTAAAGTAAAAGCAGCCAATTGACGGGCAATTTCCGGACAATAATACATAAAAAATCACGTTTTTAGCATATCTTAACGTTTTAAGTCTGCGTTAGTCCCCGTTTGTGGTTTTTATTGTATAGTTTTAAGTGTCCAGAAACCGAATTTAGGGTTGTTTTTTGAATCAAGTTGCATGTGCGGTCCACGCGGGCAGTTTCCGGCCAAAAATACGAAAGAAATCCTCTTACTTTGGCGTAATTCAACCGTTTAGGTATGAAAATGAACTGTTGAAGTGATCAAGGGCATTTCTGCGGAGTGGAACACCTAGTCTAACAAAAATATGATCGTAATTTACGTCATCGATGCCTTTAATAATCATCTCAACAGTAAAAAAAATATAAATTTCACTTTTTCAGCTTTTAACAATTTGTTCGAAATTATTCAATTTCTGAATTCATTTTGGGAAAATATTACACAAATTTTGAAAAAATATTTCACATTTAGAAAGAAATTATTCAATTCTTGAAAAAAGGGTCTCATTTTAGAAAAAAAATCAATTTGTAAAAAATAGTTGAATTTTAGAAAAAAAAAATGAGAAGAAAGTACACAGAAATTTTGACAAATTAATTCATTTCAGAAAGAATTTATTCAATTTTTGAGAAAACAGTCTTATTTCAAAAGAAAAAATCGGTTTGAAAGAAAATTGTCCAATTTTCTAAGAAAATACTTATTTGCTTCGGAAAAAAAACTGATCAATTTTCAAAAAAATACCTACATTCTCGCTTGGGAAAAATCTAATTTCGAGATGATAATGTTCAATTTTTTTAAAATTGTCCCATCTTGGAAAAGATTTGTATTTTAGAAGAAAATTGTTTAATTTTTTTAAAAAATGTTCATTTCGGAGAAAAATGGTCCAGTTTGAGATAATTGTCCAATTTTTGAATTTTTTTGAATCCTTTAACATGTTAAACGACATTATTGTGAAATTTAAATTTTGACCCCCTCTCCTTCCCCACCCCACACTCAAAACATTTTTTGAGTACGAAATTTGTAATCTATGACCTCGAAAACGTATATTTTGACATATTACACAATATTGAAGTGAAATTTTGATTTTAACCCCCTCTCCTGCCCCACCCGCCACTACAAAAAATGATTGAGTACGAAAATCGTAATCTACGACCTCGAAAACATATATTTTGACATATTACACAATATTGAAGTGAAATTTTGATTTTGACCCCCCTCTCCAGCACCACCACTCACTCAAAAAAATTTTCACCTCAAAATTTGAAATCTACGACCTTAAAAACACGAGGTAACCAATTTTTGAACGACTTTCAGGGCTTTTGTGCAAAACGAGCGTTTTAAAGGGTCTCCTGGCCCACTGTGCGACGTCGTGAATTGTATTTTATAGTCGTTCAAAGTAATAAAATATCGGGACTTTTTCAATTCGTCGTGCAATAAATTATTTCGTCGTTCAATGTTGCTTAAAATCACACCCTAAATAAAATAGGAAATAATTCAAGAAATTATATCTAAATATCTGCTAGTCATAAATCAGAGAATAAAAATATCTAGATCAATTGAAAACCAAAATTCAAAAGTTTTTGCAAACTAGATTCATCGTTTCGGCTTGACACAGCTTGAAAGATTTTCCTAACGTTAGGTGAGGTCCTTCTGCTGGATTTATAGTTCTTCACTTTTTCGTCGTTCATCAAGTACCACCCGAGATATTCATCCAAAGCGACAAGCAACGACTGACCCCTGAGTGCCTCCCTAGCCCCCAATTTTGGGGCAAAGTGGGGTAAGATATTAAAAATTCTAAACCGCGAGATAAACCGACTTTCCTAGTATTTTTATGCATCAAAATGTATTCGCCATCAAAGATACGTATATCATCTTTCGAATCTTTGCTAGGAGGACACTGAATAGTCGAATCGCTAAAACAAGCAGATATTCGAACTCAGCACGCCTCATCAAAAAACCAACAAAAGACACATCACAAGTTATTTTTTATTTTATTTTTTTTGAATTTTAACCTAATTGGAGAAATTGGATGAAAAAACTGCGCACATATTCTTTTTCTGAACATTCTAAATTGACAGGTAATTTCAAAGACCTGTCTGCACTTTTCAGAACTTGATGAGAACTGGAAACGATGAATTCGTCGCCTGAAGAAGTCCATCTCAAGTGGGTCCTGTTATTCTACGATTATGTATATTCGAATGATAACAGACTTGAAATTTTTCGATCAATTTGATTAGAGAATATTTGCTATGCATTTTTATTGTACTTCGGTTTTTTCGGATACCCTGAAGACCTCTTTTTTTCCAACGTTAATGGAAACCAGAAACGATGAATTCATCACCTAAAAAAGACCATCATTATCGTGGGGGTCCTGTTATTCTACCATCATGTACATTCGAATGGTAATAGACCAAGGCTGACGCCAGATTTAAAATTTTTCAATCAAGTTGATTACAAAATTTTTGCCAAGCATTTTATTTGTAATTTTTTTCGGACACCCTGAAGACCTCTTTTTTTTTCAAAGTTGATGGTAACCGGAAATGATGAATTCGTAACCTGAAGAAGCCCATCTCAAATGGATCCTTCTTACTGTCATGTACATTAGGGTGGCTCGAAAGTAGTATTCTTAATCTATGCTTCAGTCACATCCCTTGGCTACCAATATTTTATTACCCAACAGCCAATAAGGGATGGACAGTTGAACTGGTTCGAGGGTGCCTATACATGATCGCCAATACTATAGGAAAGGAGGGGAAGGAAATAGCCATATGTAACACTGTACAATTCGTCACACTTGCTCTGCTGTGTTTCAACTCTCTCAACTACATACTGCCGACAGGGTTAGGTAAAATACACCAAGTGGTTCTAAATGCATGCACAAATAAGCAGCCAAAATTACCTTTATTTACATGCAGAAAGAATAAAATGATCAAATGAAAAAATTAACGTCGGATTTGTACTCACAGAGTCAAAATACTCCGAGAAACACCCTCTTCGTAATCGCTCTACACTTCGAAGTTTCAAAATTGACTTTTTTCACTATGGTTATTCACCAGAAACCAGTGAATTTTGAGACTTAAGTAAGTAGGTAAAACAATCGTAAACGAGGTGTTTATTAAGAAATTTTGACCTGTTGAGTTTTCTTAAATAAGAACGAATTGGTTATTTCTTCCCAGAAATTTCTTCATTTTCAAGTTTAAATTGTGTCTTTAGGACAGGGAGATTACGATACTCTCTAAATCCAAATCAGTAAAAATATAACTGATTCATTCCAGTAAAATAAATTTTACTGAAATTATAAGTAAGATTAATTGTAAATCAGTTAAAATTTATTGAAATCAGTACTTTTTTGACATTATAAGCTGATTTTCAGTTAATTTGAAAAGTACTGATTTAATTAACATATTTTCACTGTTTTTTCCGGTAAATCAAGAAATTTTTACTGATTTTTTTACAGTTTTTTAAAAATCACTGCTTAAATCAGTTAATTTTTACTGAGCTGCCAGTAGAACGTTCTTGTAACGCATGCGTATAAAGTAACATTGTTACCATTAGAAAAACGCTCAAAAATACGTTAAACTTTTTCATATCTAAGAAATAACTGTTACCTATGTACATGAAAATGCAAGTAATTCAAGTAGTTCAGTGATCATAAAGATTGTCAGAAATAAGGTAGGGAAATGTAATTTAATTGTTCAGAATACCTAACAAGGGAGGTATATCCCAACTCGAAATAACATTTTGAACCCAAACAAAAAAAATTGAAAATTAAAGACATCATAAAGAACCCCATAATGTATCGAAAATTTCAGAATCTGGAGTGCATTTCTCGAATTTTGGCGAATTTTTAAGATTTTTAAATAATGTTATAGCTCTAGCCCTGCAAAATATGAAATTTTGATCTAATCAGCAAAAAAACCTGAAATTTGGTGTATTTAATTTCGGTCTTCCGAATCGATTGGATGAACATCAGCACCTTTAATCGCAAATTACCCAAATTGGTGACCTATTTCATCGATCAAAGCCAAATATATTTTTTGGATGACAATTTTTTTGGGAAAAAATTATTTTTCTGCTAAAAAAATATGAATTTGAAATAAAAATTACGAATTTCGGAGAATTGTGCTTTAATCCAAAATTTAAATAGATAAATTTGAGTCGAGTTGAAAAAATTGAAAGAAAAAGTTTGAGTTGAGAAAATTGCGACTGAAAAAAAAACTTGAAATGCGAAAAATATGAAAAAAATTTGGACTTGGAAAAAAACGTTTAGAAAATCTCTGTTTCAGACGTCAAACACTTGAAAAAAAAATCGTGCCGCAACTTTTCCGACAACACTAAAATGAAAACAGACGCTCGTGAAAAACAGGTAGAAATTCAAAAACAGCAGTTGGAAAGTTATTTGAAAATTAAGTACACAAAAAATTAATTGTCAAGTTTACATATGTAAAATTGTACAAGCAGTGGCGTGGCGAAGTATTTTTTCTCGGGGGAGGAGCGAAGTTCACGATTTTGCCGACTTTGAAACTGAAATTTTCTAATTTTGGAGATATGAATTTGAATAAAATTTTTGTTATAAAATCATGCAGCACCTATAATCATGGATTACTCATTTAGGTTACCTATTTGATGGATTAAAGCACAATTCTCCGAAATTCGTAATTTTTATTTCAAATTCATATTTTTTTAGCAGAAAAATAATTTTTTCCCAAAAAAATTGTCATCCAAAAAATATTTTGGCTTTGATCGATGAAATAGGTCACCAATTTGGGTAATTTGCGATTAAAGGTGCTGATGTTCATCCAATCGATTCGGCAGACCGAAATTAAATACACCAAATTTCAGGTTTTTTTGCTCATTAGATCAAAATTTCATATTTTGCAGGGCTAGGGCTATAACATTATTTAAAAATCTTAAAAATTCGTCAAAATTCGAGAAATGCACTCCAGCTTCTGAAATTTTCGATACATTATGGGGTTGAGAAAATTACGTCTAAAAAAAATTGAGTTGAGAAAATTATAAGAAAAAAATCTGAGTTGAGAAAATTACGTCTGAAAAAATTTGAGTTAAAAATAATTATTTACGTTTAAAAAAATTTAAGAAGAGAAAATTGAAAAAAAAATTGAGTTGAGAAAATTGCGACTAAAAAAAAAACTTGATATGCGAAAAATATGAAAAAAAATTGGACTTCGAAAACTGGTTTAGAGTTGTACCCTGTGCTTAACTTCAGGGTGAATAATTTTTCTATTGTTAATTATTTATGCACATAAGGTGGGTAAATAATTTTTAGGTTTTTTTTTTTAGTTTATACTTCAATTAAATTTGATAAATAGGTATTTGGTAGAAAAGTTGGTTCGAAAATGGTATGCATCTGTTTAAAAAAAATTTAACGAAATTTATCATCTTGTTTGATGAAATATGTAGATACCATTATAAAAATTTCAAGACATGGTATTTCTGTTGAAAGAGTGGCTCTTATGGAACTCTACAAACTTAAAATTATATCCTCCCCATCTTGTATGTGGGATTTCTATTTACCTTATATAGGAGTAAAAATTTAGATACCATACATATTACAAAAATTGTGTTCATGAAAAAGGAAGTAAAAACATTGGTATTGCAAACATATAAACTGTTTTAAAAGAGTTAATTTCAGATAAGCCCCGTAGCCTAGTGGTTAAGTTCAGGTAGGTAGGAACATAAAAACGTAGGGTCGTAGGTTCGAATCCCAGATAGGTATTAGAGATGAGCATGATGCCGCTAGTAGTCAATAAAACGCGCGTAGCAGTAGCAGGCATCGTGATTACAACTACTTTTTTGTAATCATGACTACTTCCCAAGCGATGCCGCTACTACGCTACTTTTATCGGCGATGCCTACGATGCCGATACTTGCGATACTAACGTTGACGCATCGCAGATAGCCAGTCATTTGCATGAGTCATAGTATAGGTAAAGTCAATTGCAATACCTTTATCACCAATACTTTTCTCATTATGGCGATTCTTGCGATGCCAGCGATGCCTGAAATCGGCATCGTACGATGCTAACGCTACCTGCTACTAGCGATGCCGAATTAAAACCAGTATCGTCACTACTGCGCCGACCCTAGAAGCGGCATCGTGCTCATCTCTAATAGGTATAGGGATTTTTCGTTAGCCAATTGAAATGAAAGTTGTACCGTTAGATTCCTCATAAAAATGTAATAATAGTGATGATAACATTATAACTGTCAACTAATTACTATATTTTTAAAAATTAATTATAATATTTTAAAAATATTATTCTGACGTCTTAATCTATAAATATTTACTGATTTGCAGTCATTTTTCACTGATTTGACTCACAGGAATTGGACCGGCCAAATTTACTAATTATCTGTAAAATTAACTGATTGAATTCAGTAAAAAATAACTGGTTTAAAAACAGTTGTTTTTTACTGAATTCAATCAGTTAATTTTACAGATAATCAGTAAATTTGGCCGGTCCAATTCCTGTGAGTCAAATCAGTAAAAAATGACTGCAAATCAGTTAAATTTTACTGATTTGGATTTAGAGAGTAGACAATGAATAATGCCGTATTCATGTTCTAGAACCCCAAAAAATTAATTTTAATTTTGGTATCTGTATCTTGTTACGTTCTACAAAATAATATATTTTGGCTTTTGTGGGGGGAGGGATTATAAAATGTTTACTCAATTCCCAGATTTTTTGAAAAAAAAAATCGACTTCAATAAAGAACGCGAATCACTTTAAATTTCAACTTGAAGTGAACTGTATTCTACACATCGTGCGTACCTACTGTATAAAACTAAAGTTAAGATTAAAAACTAAACCGGTGCGGACCACGCCAACGCAAATGACGCGGCTCTCCGGAAACGGTTGACCGATAAAACGTCTAAAAATAGAACCATGCCGAATCGCTCACAACACTGACAGACCTATAAAATTAAACATCCTGAATCCTTAGCTAATAGAAGACGAAAATACGAAAAGTTTTTTTTTTGAAAATGAAATTTCGTTGAAGACCAATTGCTTTTTGAAAATTTTTGCATAAGAATTTCAACTCAAAGACTAGGTACCATACAATGTACTTGAGTATTAAACAACTAAATTTGCATCTGCAAAAATGTTGAAATATATAAGGGTAAGGTGCCCTAATTCCGACCAGTGCCTAATTCCGACCACCCCACCTATCTCGTCTGTTAATAGCGCGATCTCGCTGAAAAATTTTTTGTCGTGTTCCTTTATCACAGACGATTAATTTAAGACTAACCCGGCAACCATAAAGCCAAAACTCGCCGAGAAAATCCAATTTGAAGAAATCGCATGTCAAATTGCCGTTTTTTTTTCAATGTTCAAAGTCAAAAATAATATTATTAATTTTGAGTAATTTAGGAATGTGAAGATATATTTGTGATCGTTGAAGTGTCTAGTTTTTCATAAAATAAACGTTTTTTGAATAAATTGCAGGTAAATAATTAAAATTTTATCAAGTATCAAAAATGAAGGTGGTGCCTAATTCCGCCAACCCGTAGTTTTTCGTGTTAATTTTTACATCGTTGTGGAGTTTAAAACTCAAAATTTTGAAAAATATCGTGTTGGGTGTCAAAATATATGTTTTTCAATGTGCTGAATTCATTTTTGAATTTATTTTGACCCTAGGTCATGAGAACCCCCCCCCCCCCCCCCGGGAGCAGAATCTGATATTTTGTAAAATGTTGTGTTGGGTGTCAAAATAAATGTTTTTTGATATCCTAATTTCATATTTGAACATATTTTGACCCTAGCTCATTGGAAACGTCTCCCGAGGAGGGAAACTCCAAAAATTTTGAAATGTCATGTTATGAGTTGAAATATATGTTTTTGATGCGTTTAAGCCCAGCTTGTAATATGAAAACGGGGACGTTTAAGGAAAAGTTACCTATTCTATGTTGAAACCCAAGATGGATTAGGTGCGCTCAATGTTATGGATGGGGCCACGAGGTGTGTGACGCAGCGGCGGAGGACTATTTGAATAAAGAGATGTACGTCTGTACTTATTGTTCGAATGACTAAGGTCAATTTAGAGTCGAAGAAATTATTCTCATGTGTTTTATATTACTTAATTTGCTCATTTTAACACTCTGAAATGTTAATTGTACTTCGAATATACGATTTGCATGCTTATTAGTACATTTTTGCAAGTGGTCGGAATTGGGGTACCAAAAATTTTTTGGTGGTCGGAATTAGGGCGCCAAAAATTCAAAATTGGATTTCGAGGTGTCTCGGGAAAAAAATCAAAAAAAATATTAAATATTATTGTGGGGCCCTAAAATTTTAGTATGACATGGGGGAAGGTTTGATCTATCTTTTAAGCTATTTACGGTATTTCTAGGTCAAACAGTCTTCGATTGGTGGCGGTTTTCACAAAACTGGTCGGAATTGGGCGCCCTTACCCTTATATCGAAGTACATAATACCTAAATGCAAGAAAATAGTCAGAAAAATCACGTCGCCACTGCACTGATTTTTTGGAGCTATTATTATCAGTAAAACAATGCAAGGAACTAACAGATTTGTGTTCAGTGGGTCAAAAATGTCAAAATACTCTGATGAGCATTCCTTTTGCAATGCGATTATTTTACTTGAAGTCTCAGAATTTATTTCTCACTGATATTTCATTAGAAAAAAGTGAATTTTGAGATTTCAAGTAAAACGATCGCATTGCAAAAGGAGTGCTTATCGGAGTATTTTGACCTGCTGAATACAAATCTGATGTTGATATAATCATTTTGTCATTTTTTCCTGGGTAAAGCGCTCAAAATTTACTGTATTTCACTGATTTTAATGAAAATATCTCAAACGAAAACTCGAGACTTTCAATTCAAACTCCCAACACTGCCAAGGCCACCCAACTCAAAAAACATTTTGAGCACATTCAGCAGCGGCGGGAAAATACGACTAAGAATACCTATTTGAATCATAATCATAAGCACACTCAGGGGGCTTCAGCCCTTCCTTAAGCTCGGAAAAAAGATTAATGAATTGCAAAAATGTAAAAAAAAGTGCATTTTTTGCTCTTTAAACAGTATTTTTTTTAAATTTTCATTCTCGCTTCGCGTGGGCAATGTTTTGGTCATTTTATTTTGAAAATTAATGATTTTTCACTGATTTTCCAATCAGAAATCACCGATTTTCAACCAGTTCCCAATTTATTACAAAAATGAATAATTTTACTGGAAAAACAGTGAAAAATCAGATTTGAAATTTGATCCCTCCTCCCTAATTTTTCTTTAATTCTCAGTGCACTTATGATTTGAATTTTTCAAAAAAAGTAGTACCTACCTAAGTAAAGTAAGTAAATCTGCTTGTTAAAAAATGATCTTAATTTTACTCACTGTAGAATTGGATTTTACAAATATTCGAAGATATGTAGGTACAATTAACACGAGCACACTGCACTACACATAGACACAAACTATCTAGCAAGAAAGCAAGAGTTATTTAAGAAAAAAAAAGATTTTGAGAGGAACACGCATGCGCTAAAGCCAATCCACCACCACTTTCCAACTCAAGGTTAAACTTAGCTATGTCATTTTTAGGGTTCCCACCTTCTGGTGGGGACCCTATTAAAATCACCTCGGTTCTTCCAGACCGTTCTTCTTCAGCAAAACAACAACAGTGCGATCTGGTGCGGTGTAAAGTAAACTTCATCATCGCGCCAATTAACCAATCAGAGGAGAGAAAGAGAGATTTCTTTTTATTGAAGTCGAAGTCGAAATGAAATCATTCAATTTCCAGGGTTTCAAAAACGAAAAATTTTTGGTTTTCATTTCTGATTTTTTTTTGTTTGTGCTCTTTTCGTCTTTAATAAAATTGAAACATTTTAATTTTAATAACGTTGTCCATCATCCCACCAAAGATCTATTTAGATCCGAAAATCAAGTTGAAATAATTAAATACCTTTTATGCTGATAAAAATCAAAAACAAAAAAATTGTTTCTCAACGTTATTTGTAAAATTTTGTTGTTTTTTTCAATTTTTTGTTTTTGTAAAATTTTGAAAAAATTGGGGTTTTTTGTTTTTGGTTTTCAATGTTTTCATTTTCAAGTTTTCAAAGTTCTGATTTTTCTACTTTCGAATTTTCTCAACATTTTATGTAATTGAAGCGTCCATTTAAAAAACAACCATAGTCCAAAAACTCTATATGAGAAAAATCAAAAAAGACAATATAGGTGTACTAAAAACAATTATTGCACCTGGGTTCCTTTTCTTACATACGAAATTTGGACTATGATTCTTTTTTAAATGGACGCTTCAATTTACTCAGTATTTATTTATTCCAATTTTGAATACGTAAGTATCATCAAGATTCAAGAATTCTAACCTCAAATTTTCTCAAGCATTAATTATTGTAATAATTTTGAAAAAATTGGGGTTTTTCGTTTTTGGTTTTCAATGTTTTCATTTTCAAGTTTTCGAAATTCTGATTTTTCTACTTTTGAATTTTTCTCAACATTTTATGCAATTTACTCAATATTTATTTATCCCAATTTCGAATACGTATCATCAAGATTCAAGAATTCTAACCTCGAATTTTTTCAAGCATTAATTATTCCAATTTTAAATTTTTAGGTACCTATTTCATTTTTTTTTTTTTTGAAAAAACAAGTGTCCCACAACCCAAATGAAACAAAATGTGTCTTGTGATAGTTATATTCCGTTTTCCGGGAACCCTCTTGCCAGGTCCCCCCCGACCTCGCTTGTTTTTACCAAATATACTTCACATACATTTCGTTAAAGATTCGCTAAAGAAACTTCAACCCCCAAATAAACTCTTTATTAAAAATTATTTCATTTTTTTCAACGAATTTTTTCTAGCGATTAGCTTACGATTCGTTAGCTATAAAAAAGTCATCTTAGCATGTACCTTTAAAATTCTCAAGTTTTTACTGCCACGTTTTTATCACACATTTTTCGTAGAGTAATCGACAAGAAATCGGGAGATCGCTAGATTTTCGATAGTTTCGCCAACGAATCGTTAGGAATTTTGTCAGTTGGGTGGCTGCACTGACGTAAAAATTTTCAAAAAATAATTTTTAAATTTTCATTTCTGATGACTGAAAACAAAATTATAAAATTAATTCGAAATTAACGTAAATTTCATAGTGTAGAATTTATAACTGGCTACACTGATATACAAAATTTTCCGAAAAATTTCCGAAATTTACTTCTAGTGAGTGAAAAAAATTCATAACATTTTCAAGCGAAAAAGTTGTCAATTCACAGTTGCCATAAATTCTGTATTTTGAAATCTTACGATTCACTGTTGGCTGCACTGGTGCATAAAATTTTCATAATTTTTTTCAAAATTTACTTTCAGTGATCGAAAATTTTTTTTTTGCCCAATTACTTGATGAAAAAAATCATTCCAGCTTAGTGAAAAATTCCTATTATTGAAATATTGCAATCTGCAACTTTTTGACCCCCTGGTAGCAGTCTGAATTTTGATCGGAGGAGGACGGCGATGGTTCAGGGAGTTGTAGAAACTCAAATCGCAACTTTTGAGCGCTGTGACGGTTTCTCGCACGATTTTTTCAAAAGGAGGTGCACTTTGAGCACCCCCTGCTCTCCTCCCCTTGCACCTGGGGGGCTCAAATTTTTTTGGGTAGTCTCCCACTCAAAGTAAACCACTCCACCAAATTTGGTCGAAATCCAAGATATGTTTTTTTTATCGAGCCACCCTAATGTACATTCGAATGGTATTATAATAGGACTGACGCCAGATTAAACATTTTTCAATTAAGTTGGTTGAATAATTTTTGCTATGCATTTTTATTGCAAGATTTTTTTTCAACATTGATGGAAACCAGAAACAATGAATTCATCACCTAAAAAAGACCATAGTTATCATGGAGGTCCTGTTATTCTACCATCATGTACATTCGAATGGTAATAGACCAAGACTGGCGCCAGATTTAAAATTTTTCAATCAAGTTCATTACAAAATTTTTGCCAAGCATTTTATTTATAATTTTTTTCGGACACCCTGAAGACCTCTTTATTTCGAAGTTGGTGGTAACCGGAAATGATGAATTCGTAACCTGAAGAAGCCCATCTCAAATGGATCCTTCTCACTATCATGTACATTCGAATGATATTAGAACAGGACTGACGCCAGATTTAAAATTTTTCCATTAAGTTGGTTAAATAATTTTTGCTATGCATTTTTATTGTAAGCTTTTTTCGGATACCCTGAAAGGCCCCCACTCAAATTTCCGCACATTTCTCCCTTTTCAGCTTATAAAAATAATTTTTTTCCAAACAAATTCCACAAGTGCATCGATGATGTAAAAATTCAGAAGTATACAAAATTTGAACCATTTTGGTTGAGTCGAAGCCAAGAAAATTTATTTTTTGTCAATTTCATTGCGATTTTCTAATTTTCTGCTGCACTCAAAAAAGTACACTGCTTGCCATCGTACTAGTCTACGTTTTTTCATTCGAAGCGAATGAAGCGAAGTTTTCTATCAAATTACGATTTTTTTTCATTTCCTCAGCTTCCAATGAATGGATTTTGTTCAAATTTGGTAAAGAAATACATTTTCATATTTTCGATGCACGTGTGGAATTTTTTCAGAAAAACATTTTTTTCACGAAAGTTTAAAACACTGGACTCACGGCAGAACCGAAACGGGGTGTTGAGGCCACTACGTGTACGTATGTAGTATTTCGGAAGTACGAAGTTAACGAAAACGCGTTGTTGTCGAAGGAGCGAAATTGTAGGACTGAACAGAACTCATCTTGCCGTCGAGGCGAACGGCGAGGTGAGTCTAGCGTTCTCGTCTTGCCGTCGAGGCGAACGGCGAGTCTAGCGTACGAGAGTCTAGTTTTAGCGAAAGTATTTGGCGGGAGGGAAATTTTTTCAAACTTTTCAATTTTACACCCTCAATTTTTCGAAATCTCAAAGTTTTCTCAAAATTTTTCATATTTTTAATACGTACAACGACAAAGAAAACGCAGGAAAGCAAAGGAGCTAACTTAGTCAACGACAAATTTCAAATTTCAAAATAAATGAACAAATAAGAAAATAAAAGGTTTATGAATGAGAAAAACAAAGAAACAAACGAAGAACATACACGAAATACAATCAAATTTTCAAATTTAGAAACGCTTTTGAGCATCAATTTTCTTGCTGCGCCTCTCTGATGGTGCTGGAAAAGAGTTTTCACAACTCTTTGCTAGCAAACACGTTTCCAAAAAGCGCAACTGCTCGTTGACCATTTTTTGTTGTTCGACGCAAGATAAATTCTCACACAGAGACAAGAATTTTTTAATCAGAGCTTCATTTCTTGCTTGAAACGCTTTCAATACATCTGGAAAAAAATGACAATAGAAAAACAATTATTGGAACGACGTGTAATAAATGACGAATAAGTGAAATAACAATTTATATTCCAATAAATACATCTTTCTTATTTGAAAGTTGACGATCAACGTCTTATTATAAATTGTTTTATTACGTTAAAAAAATTTAGTAATAAAGTATACATTGAAAATAATTTTTCTTATCTTTTTTAATTAATTTCATTTAAATAGGTATGAAATATAAGATTTCTTTTATTTATTTATTTTTTTTTATTTTTTTATTTATTTAAATTAAAATTTCGATTAATGATATTATCTTTAATTTTATTATTAATAAAAATATCTTCATTTTTTATATTTTATCTTCTTTAATACTACAAGTAGGTAGTTTTAAATTATATAAATTTTTTTTAAATATAAATTTATTATTTAATTTTTAGTTTAAGATTTCACTGAATATTATTGATTAGTATGAAGAAAAATTCAACAGTTGATGATCAATTTCCTATCAAGTACCTAACGTAAATTTTGAAGATCGACGTCTCAAAATAAAAACACAGAATTTACTTGTAGATTTTTCTTGAGATTCGACGTGTTTGAAATTTTCGTAATTTTGATGCTCATCACACTCTACTGTCTCGATATTTTCAACACTAGAAGGCTCTGCAAAGTCCTCGTTGGTCTGGATAACATCATGTTCGTAATTCAAATTTGAAGGCTGCTCAGCCTCGATGCTTTCGTAATTCGCAGGCTCAGGTTCGTTGGTCTGGATACAGTCAACATTTAGAAGCTCTGCGTAGTCCATGTCAGTCTGGTTCAAATCATTACTTTGCAGCTGCTTTATATACGTTAACACGGCATGTACATATGTGCTTACACATATGCGAGCGTATACTGTTTTCGATGCAGGAACAGGTGTACATGTGAGCACATGTATCTCAAAAATTCTAAGCTGTTTAAAAATGACGTAAATATTCTGGACTTTGGAAAAAAAGTCAAAACGATATTCAGCGGTATGAAATAGTGACGTCGTGAAGGTATTCGAGAATTTTTCCATTGTTGAACTAAGATCTTTTTTGAAAAGAATAATAATTTCTGTTTGATTGACGCTATAAAAAAATAGTTTTCCTTTTCTCACAATTTTCACTTCTGACATTTTTTTCTGAAGAATTTCTCCACGTCTAAATTTATTTTTAAACAGCTTAGAATTTTCTGAAAAAAACTTTCCAATTTTTTTCCGAGTCATTTTCTCGACTGAATTTTTTTGGAGTTATTCTTCTACGATAACTTTTTTCATAATTTTCTCACTTGAAATTATTCTGACGTAATTGTTCTTCATTGAAATTTCAGAATCCAAATCTTGGGTCGATTTCATCTTAAGAGCAACCCAAAGGCCCCCACTCAAATTTCCGCACATTTCTCCCTTTTCAGCTTATAAAAATTATTTTTTTCTGAACAAATTCCACAAGTGCATCGATGATGTAAAAATTCAGAAGTGTACAAAATTTGAACCATTTTGGTTGAGTCGAAGCCAAGAAAATTTATTTTTTGTCAATTTCATTGCGATTTTCTGATTTTCTGCTGCACTCAGAAAAGTACACTGCATACCATCGTACCATAGGCGGAACTAAGAGCGGGCAGGGGTGGGCCGGGCCCCGTTGAGAATTTTTTTTGGCCCGACCGCTTTTTTCTGGCCAATTTTGAATTTTTTTCCAAATTCCAAAAAAAAATTTGGTTATTTTAGTATTGTGTGAATGTGAATATTGAATATTCGCGATGTGAATATATTCGAATATTCGAATATTTACACCACACTAGGTTATTTGAGTATTGTAAATCTGCGTAACAGGGGAAGGGGTAGTTCCAGGTTGTTTGGGTAGTTCTAAAAATTTATGTCGGTAGCTCCAAAATTGTTCGGTAGTTCCAAAATTGCTTGGTGATTTACTAGCTCCTAGGATTTCGACAATCCAAGTACAAATTTATTCAAAGTACAAATTTTTTCAACTCTAAATTTTTCCAGTTTCTTTAATTCCAAATTTTTTAAAAATTGAATCCAATATTAAAATTTTTCTAGCAGTATCGATTTGGATGTTGGAAAAAATCCTAAAAAACACGAAGCTGAAATTTCTTTAAAAAATTAAAAAATGAAAAAAATGAGAAAAAATTTTTAAATTATTAAAATCGAGTTGGTGGAAATTTAAAAAAATCAAAGTGGAAAAAATGTTAAGAAAGTTTACCGTAGAAAGAATTGCAAAGTTGAAAAAAATTTCAGTAAGTATTAAAAATTTTCTCAAATTAAATTTCTTCACATTATTTTCGATTCGATATTTTTAAAACTTTTTTCCAACACTAAAATTTTTTTCAATTTTTTTTTCAACTGCATGCATGAAAATCCCTCATGGTTATAAATTGATGACGGCGAGTGGCGGGAAAAAATTGACATTCATTCAAAATTATCTCAAAAGCGTTGGGAAGTAGGGTACGAGGGGTACATTGTATTCCCCAAATCGGTGGCCGGAGTGCAAAGTATGAAATGTACTTCCACATTGCATCAGATAGAGATTTTCAAAGCATTAAAACATGAAAAAAATGCTTTTTTGGACATAAAAAATCAAATTTTTCCAAAACTTTGCCCTCGCTTCGCTCGGGCGTGAACAAAACCATATGGTTGCATATTTGAACAATTTGAGGCAATAATGCGAAAGAAGGCTCCCTTTTTCTCCCTTCCCCTACTATTCTAAGTCACTACACCACTCTGTTCTGTTACCTATACCTCTCAAAAAAGTGATTCTGATGCCACTGAATGATCTTCAATTGATTCAACAATAATTTTTCCTCTTCCATCAGGTTATTCTCAGGAAAAATTGTCATTCCAATTTTTTTTCAATCGAAGTTTAAATCCCAGTAGTTCCAAAATTTCTTTAGAATAACCCCTGCTGCGTAACTTTTGTAATATCTATAATTGTGTGATAGCAACGCTATCTTTATTATAGTCGAACGAGATAACACGACTCAAAATTGAAAAAACTGCACTCTGCATTGCATACGATTCTCAGAAGTCTGGTACATCTCCAGCCTGAAGGTATTTAAACAGCAAATGAATAAAAAAATACGGTGGATGAGGGTGGGTCAGCGCACGGGGGAGGAAGTCCTCAGATCACAAAAGTAAGTCGATATTCGAATTCATACGCCCTCACATTAGTTGGAATCGATACGTCACACGATATTTTCATTCCTTAACATACTTTTTCCCAAAATTGGGGGGCTAGGGGGACACTGGAGGGTCAAATCCAAAAAATAAGTAAATATTCGAACTCAGGGCCCTCAAAAACCTATCAAACGATATGCCGCACGTTATTTTTCATTTTTTTGAATTTTGTCCCCATCAAGGGGGCTGAAGAGGGGTTCAGAGGGGTCGAATCAAAAAACTAGGTACATATTCGAAATCAGCGCCCTCGAATTAGTGGTAATCGATGGGTTACTCCACTTTTTCGATTTTTTTGAATTTTGGTCAAAATTGTGGACCCCTCTATCCCCCAGGGGTTCAGAGACTCCATCTTGAAAATTTGTTGGTTGAAGTTGAAGAGAGGGTGAAAAGCACTACTTACAGTAATTTTTTCAGATTTTTAAATGGTAGCTTTCATACTTTGTTTCCGTCATGAAAGTTGAGCTTTCACTGCCAAAGTTCAACTTTGAGCTTTTCAAAATGTTATTATCGCGTTTGAATCTCCTATCAATTCTCTTTCCGACCCTGCAAACAGTGTTCTCCCAAGTACCACCTATCTCGAGATATGAGCCTTCAAAGTTGAGCCGTTTTGCTAAAAATCGCAATTGCATAAAATTTTCGAGGCCTGCCCCCCGCCCCCTTGAGGGTTGGAAAAAAATGATCGTGGTTTTGTGAATAGACCACCAAGGGGAACTCGTAAAAAAAATTTGAGCGAAATCGGAAGACCCGACTTCATTTTTGGTCCGTTTTAGTATGGAATAGCCCCTCAGATAGATCATTAAATTGCAATTTTGTTTATGCCCGAGCGAAGCTTTGAAAAAATCGGATGTTTAATGCCCTAGAAAGACATTTTTCTATGTTTTTAATGCTTTGAAATTGAAAATTCCTATCTGATGTAAGTGTAATGTAAATTTATAAATACAACATAAGTTTGGAGTGGCCAAGCGGGGGCCAGAACTTTTTTCGTGGGGGAAGGGGCTCCTGGGTGCCTATTTATTACAATTACGTATATTTCATGAAAAATAAGGATCAGTAGACGGTTGCACATCATGCACATGCATCCTTCAGTACTGTTGATGCGTCTTGCTATTTTTTCAATACCCGTTTTCAATTCGAGCTTCGCACCCGGAGCCGTCTGAAGAAAACGTAACTGTATGGGGACCCCCCTGTACAGGTTGAATTGAAGGCCATGGATAAACACAAAGAATTTACTATCGTTAAACGTAAAAAGGGTATGAAAATCATCTCTGTAAAATGGTTATTTACAATTAAAGAAGATCGTACTCATAAAGCTCGTGTTGTGGTGGAAGGTTTTAACGACTTTTTACTCTCGCTAGGTTTTGTGAGGTGTGAAAGAGAACCATGTCTGTATTTTCTCAAAAACGGAGATTTACTTGTCATATTGCTGGTGTTTGTAGACGACTACATCATCACAGGAAACGATACTAACCATATAGAATGGGTTTTAGAAAAACTCGGCAATCGTTTTGAAACAAAACACCTAAGAACTCCCCGTCGATTCTTTGGTATGCAGATAGACTGGGGGGATGAAAGACAGTCTGTTTTATCTCTCAGTCCAACTACGTAGATGAAATATTGAAGTTATTTGGTATATCGGAGGAATGTCAATTGGAGTCGGTTCCAATGTAACCATTTGCTTCACATAAAAAGGTAATAAAAACGTCAACATCACTTAACAAAAATTACTCTTACAAGCAAGCAATAGGGGGGCTATCATATATCTTGCAAACCATACATGTCCAGATATTTCATTTTCTATAAATTATCTTGCTAGATTTTAGTCAAAACCAGACGAGGTACATTGGAATTTATGAACATCTGTTGAAATACATAAAAGGCACAAAACACATGGGCCTACTATATACAAAAACGTCACATTCTGGTCAGATAGATGCATATTAGGGTGGCTCGAAAAAAAAACACATATATCTTGGATTTCGACCAAATTTGGTGGAGTGGTTTACTTTGAGTGGGAGACTACCCGAAAAAAATTTGAACCCCCCAGGTGCAAGGGGAGGGGAGCGGGGGTGCTCAAAGTGCATTTCCTTTTGAAAAAAACGCAGTTTTTTTCAAAAGGAAATAAGAAAAATTATTTTCAATGTATACTTTATTATTAAATTTTTTAACGTAATAAAACAATTTATAATAAGACGTTGATCGTCAACTTTCAAATAAGAAAGATGTATTTATTGGAATATAAATCGTTATTTCACTTATTCGTCATTTATTACACGTCGTTCCAATAATTGTTTTTCTATTGTCATTTTTTTCCAGATGTTTTGAAAGCGTTTCAAGCAAGAAATGAAGCTCTGATTAAAAAATTTAATCTTGCGTCGAACAACAAAAAATGGTCAACGAGCAGTTGCGCTTTTTGGAAACGTGTTTGCTAGCAAAGAGTTGTTAAAACTCTTTTCCAGCACCATCAGAGAGGCGCAGCAAGAAAATTGATGCTCAAAAGCGTTTCTAAATTCGAAAATTTGATTGTATTTCGTGTATGTTCTTCGTTTGTTTCTTTCAATTGTTTTTTTACATATTTGTTTTTCTCATTTATAAACCTTTTATTTTCTTATTTGTTCATTTATTTTGAAATTTGAAATTCGTCGTTGACTAAGTTAGCTCCTTTCCTTTCGCGCGTTTTCTTTGTCGTTGTACGTATTAAAAATATGAAAAATTTTGAGAAAACTTTGAGATTTCGAAAAATTGAGGGTGTAAAATTGAAAAGTTTGAAAAAAATTTCCCTCCCGCCAAATACTTTCGCTAAAACTAGACCCTCGTACGCTAGACTCGCCTCGCCGTTCGCCTCGACGGCAAGACGAGAACGCTAGACTCACCTCGCCGTTCGCCTCCAACGGCAAGACGAGTTCTGTTCAGTCCTACAATTTCGCTCCTTCGACAACAACGCGTTTTCGTTAACTTCGTACTTCCGAAATACTACATACGTACACGTAGTGGCCTCAACACCCCGTTTCGGTTCTGCCGTGAGTCCAGTGTTTTAAACTTTCGTGAAAAAAATGTTTTTCTGAAAAAATTCCACACGTGCATCGAAAATATAAAAATGTATTTCTTTACCAAATTTGAACAAAATCCATTCATTGGAAGCTGAGGAAATGAAAAAAAATCGTAATTTGATAGAAAACTTCGCTTCATTCGCTTCGAATGAAAAAACGTAGCCTAGTACGATGGCATGCAGTGTACTTTTTTGAGTGCAACAGAAAATCAGAAAATCGCAATGAAATTGACAAAAAATAAATTTTCTCGGCTTCGACTCAACCAAAATGGTTCAAATTTTGTACACTTCTGAATTTTTACATCATCGATGCACTTGTGGAATTTGTTGAGAAAAAAATTATTTTTATAAGCTGAAAAGGTAGAAATGTGCGGAAATTTGAGTGGGGGCCTTTCAGGGTATCCGAAAAAAGCTTGCAATAAAAATGCATAGCAAAAATTATTTAACCAACTTAATAGAAAAATTTTAAATCTGGCGTCAGTCCTGTTCTAATACCATTCGAATGTACATGATAGTGAGAAGGATCCATTTGAGATGGGCTTCTTCAGGTTACGAATTCATCATTTCCGGTTACCATCAACTTCGAAATAAAGAGGTCTTCAGGGTGTCCGAAAAAATTACAAATAAAATGCTTGGCAAAAATTTTGTAATCAACTTGATTGAAAAATTTTAAATCTGGCGTCAGTCTTGGTCTATTACCATTCGAATGTACATGATGGTAGAATAACAGGACCTCCATGATAACTATGGTCTTTTTTAGGTGATGAATTCATTGTTTCTGGTTTCCATCAATGTTGAAAAAAAATCTTGCAATAAAAATGTATAGCAAAAATTATTCAACCAACTTAATTGAAAAATGTTCAATCTGGCGTCAGTCCTATTATAATACCATTTGAATGTACATTAGGGTGGCTCGATAAAAAAACATATCTTGGATTTCGACCAAATTTGGTGGAGTGGTTTACTTTGAGTGGGAGACTACCCAAAAAAAAATTGAGCCCCCCAGGTGCAAGGGAAGGGGAGCGGAGGGTGCTCAAAGTGCACCTCCTTTTGAAAAAAACGCAGTTTTTTGTTTTTTTTAGAAAATCAAAATCGTGCGAGAAGCCGTCACAGCACTCAAAAGTTGCGATTTGAGTTTCTGCAACTCCCTGAACCATCGCCGTCCTCCTCCGATCAAAATTCAGATGGCTACCAGGGGGTCCAAAAGTTGCAGATTGCAATATTTCAATAATATGAATATTTTTCACTGCGCTGGAAGGATTTTTTTCATCAATAATTGGGCAAAAAATTTTTTTTCGATCACTGAAGGTAAATTAAAAAAAAAATATGAAAATTTTATGCACCAGTGCAGCCAACAGCGAATCGTAAAATTCCAAAATACAGAATTTATGGCAACTTTGAATTGATTACTTTTTCGCTTGAAATATTATGAATTTTTTTCACTCACTAGAAGTAAATTTCGGAAATTTTTAGGAAAATTTTGTATATCAGTGTAGCCAGTTATAAATTCTACACTATGAAATTTACGTTAATTTCGAATTAATTTTATAATTTTGTTTTCAGTCATCAGAAATGAAAATTTAAAAATTATTTTTTGAAAATTTTTACGTCAGTGCAGCCAGTAGCTAATTGTGATATTCCAGTATTACGAACTCGAATGCATTTTTTTTTTTCATCAAATAATTGGACCAATTTATTCTCCCATTCGAAAAATGCATGTTTTGAAAACATATCTTCACATCGGGATGCGCGGTCGTATGAACTGAACAAGATCTTTCGCTGATTTGAGAATGGATTACTTACGTTCAGTGTTGGCAAAGTTCACAAGCGTTTAGAACTTTTTACATGACTTTGAATGCGAATGCTAAAAAAAAACTTTGGTATCTAGCTGTTCGCGTTCCTCTCCGCATACAAGTTGAGAGGTATGTACTTAAGTTGAATCGATTGTGTATTTATTAATATTTCGCCAAAAACGTATTTGTCAACAAATTTTCAAAAAAATTGTCTTGTATTTATTTGTATGCCTGCGAGAGAATATACCAGTTCTGTTTTTTTTTTCAATTTTCTAGCGTTCTCTTATGGAGCTGACAGCCTACCAGCTTGGCTTCTCAACAATGGCTTCAAAATCAAAACATACTTCTATTGATCTTATTGAAAACAAAAATAATACTGTGAATTTTTCAAACGATAAAAAAATTAATTCGAGATAAACGTAAATTCCATAGAGTAGAATTTACAACTGGCTACACTGATATACAAAATTTTCCTAAAATTTTCCAAAATTTACTTCTAGTGAGTGAAAAAAATTCATAATATTTTCTAGCGAAAAAGTAATCAATTCAAAGTTGCCATAAATTCTGTATTTTGGAATTTTACGATTCGCTGTTGGCTGCACTGGTGCATAAAATTTTCATATTTTTTTTTTAATTTACTTTCAGTGATCGAAAAAAAATTTTTTGCCCAATTATTGATGAAAAAAATCATTCCAGCTCAGTGAAAAATATTCATATTATTGAAATATTGCAAACTGCAACTTTTGGACCCCCTGGTAGCAGTCTGAATTTTGATCGGAGGAGGATGGCGATGGTTCAGGGAGTTGTAGAAACTCAAATCGCAACTTTTGAGTGCTGTGACGGCTTTTCGCACGATTTTGATTTTATAAAAAACACAAAAAACTGTGTTTTTTTCAAAAGGAGGCGCACTTTGAGCACCCCCCGCTCTCCTCCCCTTGAACCCGGGGGGCTCAAATTTTTTTGGGTAGTCTCCCACTCAAAGTAAACCACTCCACCAAATTTGGTCGAAATCTGTAAATAAAGGTAATTTTGGGCTGCTTATTTGTGCATGCATTTAGAACCACTTGGTGGTGTATTTTACCTAACCCTGTCGGCAATATGTAGTTGATAGAGAGTTGAAACACAGCAGAGCAAGTGTGACGAATTGTACAGTGTTACATATGGCTCTTTCCTTCCCCTCCTTTCCTATTGTATCGCCAATACATTTGGAAAGGAGGGGAAGGAAAGAGCCATATGTAACACTGTACAATTCGTCACACTTGCTCTGCTGTGTTTCAACTCTCTATCAACTACATATTGCCGACAGGGTTAGGTAAAATACACCACCAAGTGGTTCTAAATGGTACTCGTAAATTTATTACTGGGTACCTTATACGTATGAGCGGCAACCTTTTAAGTTGGCGTTCACGCCTACAACCAACACCACCTATAGTACAAGGCCTGAGTACAAGTTTTGTGACGTCACAGGTGTAGGCGATTAATGGCAGAAATTTACAGGAGTTTATATGGGAGAATGTGCGTTTTTCAATTTTTTATTCGAAGGGGATGATGATTTTCATAATTTTTGGATCATATCTTATATGAAATTCTACGAGCTTTCCGATGGTGTAATTATTTTTTGATTTTGTGCAGTAGTTTTCTTATAAATTGAGATAAACGAAAGGAAAACTTGAAGGTGTTGACGAATTATTGAAAAATAAATAAGAAAAATTGATCGTCGAATAAAAACGAATATACCCAGTGGCGTCGGAAGCTTTTTTTTTGGGAGGGTACAAAATGAGAACCAAGACTTGAATATCAGGAGGATTTTCTGTGGAGGGGGAAAAAAGAAGCATTTTTTCGTCCTGTCGCCTCAAATAATCCATATAATTGTTATTTTGTTCATGCCCGAGCGAAGCGAGGGTGAAGCTTTGAGAAAATTGAGTTTTTAAAGGCCCAAAAAAGCATTTTTCCACGTTTTAATGCTTCGAAAATGCCTATTTGATGTGATTTGGGGGGGGGGGGGGGGGTACAAATGATACTTTGTACCCCCGTCAGGATTTTGGGGGGTACAATGTACCCCTTGTACCCCACTTTCCGACGCCACTGAATATACCATTAGAAAGAGCATAAAAAATGCTACATTTCGTCCATTTCATGTTTTTTTTCCATGCGGTATACTTTTTGAAGTACATCGTTCCAAATGTTTGAGTTGAAATATTTCAAAAAGTATAGCACATGAAAAAAAACATTAAATGAACGAAATGTAGCATTTTTTATGCTCTTTCTAATGGTATATTAGTTTTTGTTCTATGATCAATTTTTCTTATTTATTTTTCAATAATTCGACAACACCTTCAGATTTTTTTTTCGTTTATCTCAATTTATCAGAAAACTATCACTCAAAATCAAAAAACAATTACACCATCGGAAAGCTCGTTGAATTTTATGTACGATTTGATCCAAAAACCATGAAAATTACCCTCCCTTTCAAATAAAAAATTGAAAAACGCACATTCTCCCATATAAACCCATGTAAATGTCTGCCATTAATCGCCTACACCTGTGACGTCACGAGCAAATAGTTGTATCGCCGAGAGTTTTTGGAATGGAATGTGGCATGCCTTCGCTGTCATCCTATTGTGTGTAAAACGTAAACAAACACCAAGAGGTAATGAAAAAAGGCATTTCGAGTGCTACCTATTCAAGTTCTGATGTAAAAAATATAATTGTAACAGCGAAACGAGAATTATTCCAAATTTTAATTTCAGTTTGTTTCTGGTAGAAATGTAGAATAGAGGATTATCTGGTATTAATCGTAATCGTACAAGAGAAGTATCCTAACTTGAAGTAAAATTTTGATCCAGAGTAAAAATAAATCGAAAGTACATAGGTACGTTAGTCATAAAAAAAAAAACATATTCGAAATTTCAGAAGCTAAAGTCAACTTCTCGGATTTTGACGAATTTTCGAAGTTTAAAATTACCTCATCGCCCAGCAAATAAAACTTTGATCTTATCAACGGATAAATCTGAAATTTGAAATATCGGTACCAAATTTTCGACCTTCCAAATCGACTGAAAGCCTTTTCGAGACATTTCGGAGCTTCTAAAAAAATTTAGAATTTTCCAGCACCAGAAAAAAGGCCATAAAAATGGTCCATATGATTTTCCGCGCCGATAATCGCAGATTAATCAAATTGGTGACCTGTTTCATCGAAAATAGGGTACCTACTATACCTACCACCTTTCGACTTTTTTACTGCAATGCGTAGATATGCTACTGGCGTATTTTAACAATTTTCTATCAAAAAGATATGGATTTAAACTGTGAAATACGAAATAAATCGATCAAATAGGTCATTGGTATGGGTAATCTACTATATATTACCTTATAGGTACATAAGTACTGAAGTTCATATGGACCATTTTATAAGCTTTTCTCCATAACCAGAAATTTCCAAAAAAAATTGCAGGCTTCGAAACGTCTCGAAACCACGTTCGATTAATTCGAAAGGTCGAAAATAAGGTATACCTATTTCAAATTTCCGCTTTTTTCACCGATTAGGTACAACAACAACAAATTTTCATATTTTGCAGGGCGATAAAATAATAATTTTGAAATTTTTGAAATTCGCCAAAATTCTAAAAATGAACTTCAACGGCTAAAATTTCAAATATGGGGTTATTTTACGATGTACCTAGTACCTACCTACTTTCGAATTATTTTTTTCGGCTCAAAATTTTATTTCGAGTTGATATACTTAACCACCTTGCTAGTTTGTAGTTATCAACTATCCTCTCCCATTATATCGAAAAACGTTTACTTTTAATTCGTTTTTCTCTTGAAGAAGGGAAATCCATGAATTGTGGTGGATCTTTCTTTATAAAATGGAATCGCAAATATTGAAATGAAAATGTAAAATCAGTTTTTTCAGGTTCTACATTATTTTTATCGTTGGTAGTTCGATTTTGCTATTCAAAACTCAACTTTTAGAATTGCATTTTGTTCAAATTTTGAAGAATCGCGATTTTTATTTTTTTACATAATTTGAAGTCAGTGATGGAAACTGGAAATGGAACTAGAACTGGAAATTGAAAAAAAACTGGAACTAAAATTGGAAAACTGGAACTAGAACTAAAATGATGAGAACTGAAAACTGAAAACTGGAACTAGAACAAAAGTAAATTTCAGTTTTATACCAGTTCCAGCAGTTGCAATTTTTACATATATTTAAAATATGACGTGAAAAAAATCAAAATTTTGATATTGAAATTTATCAAACCACATTCAATTGAAAATGACTGACATGTAAGAAAGAAAGATTGTTCGAGACACTATTGAATTTGGCCTAGATTGGCCTTAGAAATGGCCATTTTCTCGAAACCGGCGACCTGTAGGGAAAAACTGACGCCGCCGTCGAATTCGTCGTGTCCGAATACCCCATCCTAGACACCTCGCGCGTCCATCGGACGCGTAAAATTTTTTGGCCCAAAAAAATAAGAAGGGGGTACCACATGGATTTTTTCAAATTTCGACGATTTCCAAAAAAAATCGAGATAAGTATCGTTATGGACTAATTCGAGGTGGCTGATTCCGAATCCGGCGTCTATTTTTTGCGCCGACCCATCCTTCTCGAGTTATGGGCGCTTTTACAATATCTATAGCCTGTATAGTCTGTTCAGAAGCGATAGTTTTTGTAACGCGGTACTTTCTCGTGTTATGGGCGATTTTCGCCTCGAAAATGCGGTTTTCGGGCAATCCAGCGACTATCGCGCCAAACAAAGCTCAGATTCGTAATCAGTAGGGTGGATCGCGAAAAAAAACATATCTCAGATTTCCACCAAATTCGCTGGGGTTGTTGGGTCATCATCGGAGACTACCCAAAAAAATTTTGAGCCCCCTAGGTGAAGAGGGAGGGGAGCTAGGGGCTCTTAAAGGGCACCTCCTTTTGAAAAAAACGCGGTTTTTTGTGGTTTTTTAGCTCGAAAATATGGCGTACGATTCACGAAAGAGCACTAAAAAGGTGCGATTTGAGTTTCTACACCCCCCTGAGCAATGCCGCCCCTCGAAAATGAAAACCCATTCTGCTACCCGGGGGTCCAAAAGTTGCAGATCGCGAAATTTCAATGTTGTGAAATTGTATTTGGCCTCGAATTGATTACTTTGACACCGGACAATTTTATAATTTTTTTTTCTAATTTTTGAAGAAAATTTTGAAAATTTTCTTCGATCAGTGTGACCAACCGCAAATTGTAATATTCAAATTTATGGGATTCACGTTGATCTAATCATGTATATCTAATCGCCTAAAAAATTGAAGCAAAAAATTTTTAAATCAAACTTAAATACAAAAATTGAAACAAGAGAAAAACTCATTTACAATCTACTTACAAAAATTTCGAACGTTTTAAATTACATGCAACTTTTTCTTTGGTTTGTACCTAGAAAATTGATGGTTCATTTTATCAATTGTTTAGACAAGAATGCCGAAAAAATCGAATTTGGTTAGAAGTTACATATTCGTCGAGTAGAATAAGAATAAAATAATTTATATTGGCGGAAAAATGAGCGGAAAATGAAGAATTTTTTTTAGAATCAAATTCAGGAAATGAATGTGGGTAAAAAATTGACAAAATTTTTTTCTTAGTGGTCGAGTCACTGGCATGAGAATTTTTTAAAATCATGATTTCTATAGCCATGAAAAAAATTGATTCAAAATTAATCTATATTCCATACATTGGTGTTTCATAACTTACAATTGGCTGCACTGGTATAAAAAATTTTCTCTACAATTGATTTCCAATCATTTAAAAAACAACAAAAAACTGGTGTTTTTCTTTAGCAATTAGATATAGATGATCAGAACAACACGATTCCCATAAATTTGAATATTACAATTTGCGGTTGGTCACACTGATCGAAGAAAATTTTCAAAATTTTCTTCAAAAATTAGAAAAAAAATTATAAAATTGTCCGGTGTCAAAGTAATCAATTCGAGGCCAAATACAATTTCACAACATTGAAATTTCGCGATCTGCAACTTTTGGACCCCCGGGTAGCAGAATGGGTTTTCATTTTCGAGGGGCGGCAATTGCTCAGGAGGGTTGTAGAAACTCAAATCGCACCTTTTTAGTGCTCTTTCGTGAATCGTACGCCATATTTTCGAGCTAAAAAACACAAAAAACCGCGTTTTTTTCAAAAGGAGGTGCCCTTTAAGAGCCCCTAGCTCCCCTCCCTCTTCACCTAGGGGGCTCAAAATTTTTTTGGGTAGTCTCCGATGATGACCCAACAACCCCAGCGAATTTGGTTGAAATCTGAGATATGTTTTTTTTTTCGCGATCCACCCTAGTAATCAGCGACCCCGAATTAGTCGAAACTGAATACGTGACGTGAATCTACGTTGGAAAACACGTTTTTAGGATATTTTCAAAAATTAGTCAAATTTCGCTGTTAAGGTCTTTTTTACAGTTGAAAATTTTAAATGACTGAAACCTCACGAAGGAGTGCACCAAAATTAATGCAAAAATTATCGTAAATACACCTGTACGAGATGTAACGTTGTGCCAAAGAACAGAAAATTTCATTCACTTCCGTTGGAATTAAAAATTCGTGAAAATAATGAAATAAAATGACCATAGCTGTATCCCTTTACCCTCGAGAGAAAAATATTACCGAATTCGTATTCCACGCCCTTGAAAAATTTACAAACTTCCAATTTATCCATGCCTTTACAACCTCTTCTACCTTGACCCTTCATCCCAAAATGAAAAAAATTGCCAAATTCGTATTCTACACCCTCGAAAACATTGATTTCGATACATCACTCAAAAAATTTGCAAAACTAAAAATCTTCAGGTCTCATTTTCATCCTCATCCCAATCCTTTATAATTCATTTTCAACATTTCAGTCGTATGCATTCTAAAAACTTCGTACTTTTTAATGAAATTTCGTACCTACTGCATATTATTAATTTTTTGCACTTACGAGGCACTATTTTTGTAACTGTAAAGAGCTAGAGTTCAAGGGGGTCGAATTATGTGAAAATGACGCCAAACTTACCCCGACTCTTTTATGTGGAAAAATCGGGATTCACCCTCTTCCAAAACTCCCCCACGCTCACCCCAAAGAGAAATTTTTGATGACTTTACTTCTTAAAAATTTCCTTATGGGTCACACACTAATATAAAAACCACATTTCAACTCGTGTTCAACAAGTGCAGTATGCCTGAGCTAACCGCAAGGACTACATTGGACTACTGCAATGGTGTAAGCATTAAATTCGCTCAAAACATCATCGTCGTAAGAAATTAATGAATAAAGGTCGGAATGGGACACGACGAGTGAATAATAATATTTTTAGCAGAAAACTATAAAAAATGAAAAATTGATGAAAAACAATGATTTTAAGCAACAAAAATGATGAATTACACCAGTTTTTTGAATGTTTGACCACTTTCCACCACGTGAAAAAATCTGAAAAAATTGTCAGGAGCATAAAATACATTGGTAAATTTTAATTTGAAAACATTTTTAAGACAGCACCAAAGCTGTGCTCCCCAGGGCGATTAGAAATTTTCAAAGTCAAATTCAAGGTAATTAAAGTGGTCGAAAAAATCTGAAAAAATTTCAGAGCACCCCCCTCTAATACCTCTACCTATGTACCAATCTTGAAAAAAATCGGTTAAAAACTCGCGGAGAAAGAATTTTTAAAAGTTTTCAGCTGGAAAATCGCGTATTTTAGGCCCCCCAAACCCCCAAGGGTGAGATAAAAATTCGCTCATGCGCTCTAAAATCATCTTTTACCAATACAAATCGAATGGCGTAAGAATTTTTGCAAAGTTTCACTTGAGGCCAAATGACCTCCTTATTGCACCAGAGCCTTTTGGAATGTAATGAAAAATCAACATAACGAGTAAATTACTTGCAAAAATTCTAAAAACAGGACAGTAATAGGTGAGAATTTATTTACGTTTATTACATATACCTACATATAAGAATGAGCATAAGAATAAATGAAAAAAAAAACACGTTGAAACTTTACAAAATAAAAATTTCTAAATAAAAGGCCTACCTATACCTATAGATAATCAAGTAAGTAAATGCAGGCATGGAACACAGATTTTTGAGGAAAATAGTGACTTCAGTGACTTTTTATGAGGCAAAAAATGACCAATTTTTCACATTTTTTTTCATAAATAAATACTTCCCCCCCCCCATCAAAAAAAATCATAACTCAAACTGTATCTTTGTTTGCAATAGTGCAGAAAATACTTTTTTTATGAAAAATTTTTTTATTGATAAATATTTACTTGAAGCTGCAACGAGTTTAAGAATATATGCATCAAATAGGTAACTGAAAAAAAATAAACTTTTTTAATAATAATACCTATGTTTATAATTATTACCTATAACTTTCGTCTAAAATAAGTTTTTACTGAAAAAAATCGTGATATTCTGCATCTAAAAATTACGAGTTCTATAAAATAAGCTAGCATTTTTTTTTTAGAAATGTAGTATTTTTTTAAATTTTGTGCAAGAGCAGAAGGCCGTTTGGATGAAAAAAGTGACTTAATAGTGAAAAAAGGGACCAATAGTGACCTTTTGGCCAAAAAAGGGACTTTTAGTGACCAACCCTGAAAATAGAGGACAGTCACTAAGAAAAGTGACTCTGTTTCATGCCTGTAAATGAAATTATTTCTTTCTCGTAAGACAAATTATTATGATACTTCTGCAATGTTTAAAAAAATTATTTTTTAAAAGATAACTATCTCTTACAAAGAGCCTCTCCGCATAAGATGGTGAATTCCGCACTCTCACCGATTGAGCTGAAACTCACCCAAAATGTTAGTATTGATGTAAATTCACCCCAAAAACATTTTTGGCTCGATCCCCCCACCCCAGTCCGAATAAAATGGCCGTAAATGTCCAAAATTCAAAAATTCGTATCTCCAAAGGGGGTGGTTCAAAAATTTCGAAATTTTCACAGAAAATAGTTAGTGGGTAGATGTATACGTGAGAATTTTTTCAAATTTTTTTTCGCGTATTTGGGTGTGTTTTGAGGGGTTTGAAAATTTCAAAAATTCGTAGAAAAAAATGGGGGGGGGGACCCCCGGCTGGAATTTTTTTTAAAAAGTTGGTCCTACCCTCAGGTATAACATATATTTTTTTCAGACCCCGAGAAGGGGTGCAACATGGTCAAAAAAAATAAAAACAACAAAAAAACACGTTTTAATATTCGAAAAAACTGTAAAATTCATCAAAATTGGGAATACCGCGGCTCTTCCTACTCCTCCCCATGAAGACGTGTGAAGCTCGTAGGTATATGAGTCTATAGATCGGGTTTGAGGTCTATTTTTCGAATATCGTATTGAAAATGCGTTTCTGATCGATGTGTGAGGTGTAGGGGCCAAAAACCACGATTTTCGGGTATTTTTCATGAATATTGGTAATTAGGGTTATTTTAAATTTGAAATTTGGGGCACTTATAATTATCCGATTTTGAAAGTAATGGCATATTCGTGTTCAGGGAGGTTGAAATATATGAAATCGAGTTCAAAAACGCCGACTTTGCTCAACCCCGCCACGTAGGGGGGCTGGGACCTCAAAATACCACCCCCTACACCCCCCTATGGTACATACAAAGTGGGTCCCGTTCTCTAAAATTTTGTTTTGGTCTTATTGTTCATCATACCAACTTTCATGCTTCTTTCATAAAAAGCCACGTTTCTTGAATATTTTACAGTTTGCGACTGTACTACACGGGCAGCAGCGATGCTATCATTATCGGTTTGTAGCCCAATGATCAAAAAGTGTAATTCTGGTTCATTTCAAATGTATTCCACAAAAATTAATTTTTTTTTCAAAATATTTGTCTTAAAGGGAGTAAATATTGCAAAAAAAAACGTCAAAAACGTGTTTTTTTGTTGTTTTTATTTTTTTTGACCATGTTGCACCCCTCCTCGGGGTCTGAAAAAAATATATGTTATACCTGAGGGTACGACCAACTTTTTAAAAAAAATTCCAGCCGGGGGTCCCCCCCCCCCGATTTTTTTTTCTACGAATTTTTGAAATTTTCAAACCCCTCAAAACACTCCCAAATACGCGAAAAAAAAATTGAAAAAATTCTCACGTATACATCTACCCACTAACTATTTTCTGTGAAAATTTCGAAATTTTTGAACCACCCCCCCACCCCTTTGGGGATACGAATTTTTGAATTTTGGACATTTACGGCCATTTTATTCGGACTGGGGTGAGGGGATCGAGCCAAAAAAAATTTTGGGGTGAATTTACATCAATACTAACATTTTGGGTGAGTTTCAGCTCAATCGATGAGAGTGCGGAATTCACCATCTTATGCGGAGAGACTCTTTATTACAATTTTTTGAAAAATTAAAATGCGGAGGAGTAATAATAGTTTAAAGCGAACGTTATGACAAAATGATACAAAATATAAGAAAAATTAAAGCAAAAGAAAACTAAACATTTCGGAATGTATAGAATACGAGTTGAAGTAGGGTAAATAAAATATGCAATAAATCGGAAAATTATACTCAAATATCCACTGGTTATAAATCATGGAATATAAGTAGGTACCATCCATCTAGATCAATTTATAACCAAAATTCAAAAGTATTTGCAAACTCGATTCATCGTTTCGACTTGACATAGATTGAAAAATTTTCCGAACATTAGATGAAGCCATTCTGCTGGATTTATACTTCTTCACTTTTTCGTCGCTCATCAAGCAACACTCGAGACATTCATCTAAAGCGACAAGCAACGACTGAGTCAACTGGAATCCCCGTTCTCCAGTGTATTTCTGGTTCAAAGCACGGAAAACTCCATCGAATATGGTATCAATAAAAGCCTCGACTTCATACTCGGATATGGCTCTATTGCCATCTCCGACAGACCATTTTAAAAAGCATTTAAACTTTGCTGTTTCGATGATTTTCTCATTCCACGAGTATATTGATCGATAAAAGAGAAACCAATTAAGCTTCAAAGTATCTACTTCAACTCCATCGAATTCTGATTCCACTATTTTAATCAAATGAGTCATATCGTCACTAATATCGTTCGAGGCGTTGAAAAAATTAATGCTCAACGAGGTAATTAATCGTTTCTTTGTACGCGAGGCCAAAGAGTCGTTTTCCGGGTATATTTCGTCGATAAACGTTCTCAATGTATACCAATCACGCTCATGGGACATGAAGCATGTAATCTTGAACCTTGTAGATTTTAATAACTCTTCCTTGAATTCTCGTACGTCGTCCGAGGTGATGCAGTAGAAATCCAACATCATGTTTAAATGGTCGAGATTCGATTCGTATAATAAATGCACGCAGATTCTTTTCATTTCGCCAGATTCTACGACTATTTTTTTGAAATACAAACGTTCATCCTCATTAAGCAAACACACCTTCAGCACTTCATTCATGGAATGATGATCGACGATACTGAGTCCAAAATTTACTGCACTTTTTAGAATAGATTTTTTTCTAAAATTCACATCTTGCAGCGATAATATTCTGCTTAGAAATGTAAAAGTACTACGCGAAGGTTTAGAATAGAATCGAAAAAGATGCAAAACCGAATTTTTTACTCTTTCGGCTGCTGCAATTTTAAACTGATCAGAAACTGAATCCCATACATAAATCAACCAGCACATCCATTCTTCTTCTTTTACTCTAAAACGAATCAGAGTTTTGACAATCTCGGCAAAATTACTAACGCTTATTAAATCTTTGTAATGAGTCCAAATCCAGCACACAGATTTTAGGGAATCTTCAGAAGTAATCAACATCGATATAACATCTACAAGCTTGTTGGACAACAAATAACATTGTTGTTGCCAAGACATGTTCATAAAAAATTTTCCCATGTTACAAGTTGGATACATTTTCGCTACATCATCGATATCAATAGGTTTGAATATCGATTCGGTTACTCTCATTTGCCAATCCGTATTCATACGATTCCAAAAATACTGGAAGGGTATCCATTTTTCAGTACCAAAACTCATAACCACTTCAGGGTAAGTTGGGGTAAGGTTGTGCTGTTTTTTCACATAATGATGCCAATATTCAATCAACCTATCTCGCGACCGCCGTTGTTCCACAAAATATTCCGGAAGAGAATCCACGGGAAACTTGACGATCTCATTCTCCAGACAGTATTCACTCATGATGGCGTACTTTTCAGCACTACTAAGTTCACCAGCAGTAGATAATGCTTTCGCGGCACTTCGTTCGCGATCGATTTTACCATCGCTCGACCAAACGCACCAATTTGGATCATATGGTCGCACATCGATGCGAATTAATTCATCTGACCATTCACGCATTTCATCTTTAATACGAATGAGGACGATTTTGATTAGCTTTTTAATCGACTTCGGCATATTTAAGGTTTCCACGAGTCCATCGCAATCTTTATCGAAACTATTCCTCTCATGGGACAAAAAGAAACTTGACTGACATCTGTAGTCGTTACTATGTTTCAAACGAGAGAAATGACTGTACCATATGGAGAGAGCTACTTGGCAAGATGTTATCTCTTGTAGGGTTGGAATATCGACGCTGTACACGAGGCGATCTTCTTGCGATCTAAGTTCTTCCATATTTTCTGCTCAGTAAAACGAGTTGATTGAGCGTAATCTGAAAGCAAAATATCAGTTGGATTAAAATCGTGAAAATTTTCAATTTCTCAAGAACATTATCTGTCATTTAGGCTCGTAACCAGCTAACAGAAGCCTTTTCCTACCGCGTGGGGGTCTCCTCCCCCAAGCATTTTCCAGTTGGAAAAGTTGGGTGAAGTGGGCTAACTACCTCCCCCCTGAGGAAATTTTTTACTTGTGAGTTGGGAAAATTGAACATTTCAATACATCAGTCAGTGACGTACCGATAGGGGGGGGGGGCTTCCCCCCTGAGGAAATTTTTTACTTGTGAGTTGGGAAAATTGAACATTTCAACACATCAGTTGGGAAAATTGGACAGTTGGGATTAATTTTTTTGATGAAAAATAATAAATAAAATAGTTATTTCAAAAGTTGGAAATCAACAAAATTTTCACTTGTTCCAACTCAAAATTGGTAATTTTCCCAACTCGAAAATGGTAAATTTCCCAACTCAAAATTGGTAATTTTCCCAATTCAAAATTGGTAATTTTCACAACTGAAAATTGGTTATTTTTCCAACTCAAAATTGGTCGTTCTCCCAAGTGATGAGTAAAAATGGCAGTTGGGACGATTAGTATTTATTTTTTTAATGAAAAATGAATAAATAAAAATATGGTTACCTATTTTAACAGTCGGAAATCAACAAAATTTTTACTTTTTAGTTGGGAAAATTAGTCATTTTCCCAACCTTTTCCAACTGAAAATTGATCATTTTCCCAGCGAAGAATTATTAAACCGTTGTAATAAATGCTTTTTTGGAAAAAAATCATTAATTACCTTGCAATTTAAAAATTTTCACTCGTCAACCAAAAAAATTTTATAGTTGTACTTGTAATTTAAAAGAGATTTTTTCGCTTTTTTCTTCAAAATTATTCCAATTAATTTCATTGTTCTTATTCTCCTTAAAACTTATTTTTGATATCTGAAAATCCAATTTTTCAAAAGCTTCGGCCTCGCTACGCTCGGCCATGATATATTTCTGCTTTAATCATTTCAAAATAGAAACAGTCGATTTTTCATTAAAGTTTATTTTTCCAAAACATTATTTTATTGCACATTCAATTTGAGGTTTTCTAAAATTTTCGCCCTCGCTTCGCTCGGGCCAAATCCATCTCCCTATTCTTTACATTGAAATTACAAAATTTTATTGATGTAAAATTATAATTTTTCTTCGAAACTCCACCCTTTCTTCGCTCAAGGCAAATAAACTATTTCGTATGTTTTTTCAACTACAATGACATTGCTTGTAGGTTTAAAAAAAAATTATTTGGAGCACCTAACCAATGAAAAATTTATTCAGATTTCTTATCTCAAAAAGGGTCTTATAGTAATGGGTTGTAAAAACTTCAAAAGTTCGCAAAAATGATGAAAACGAGTAAAAAAAATCAAAAAACCTCGCGACTTTGGGAAAAATCAGTACCTACATGTAAATTTTAAGAAATCAGTCGGGAAAGTTTGAAAAAAATTGGATTGGTTCGCAAATTTGGATTTTACACACCCCTCCCCCCCCGGAATTCTGATATCGGCTATATGTAGTTGGGAATTTTGAGAATTTGAGTTGGGATTTTCACCTTTTCTCCCCCCCCCCCCTGGAAAATGCCTTCGGTACGTCACTGACATCAGTTGAGAAAATTGGACAGTTGGGATTAATTTTTTTGATGAAAAATAATAAATAAAATGGTTATTTTAAAAGTTGGAAATCAACAAAATTTTCATTTGTTCCAACTCAAAATTGGTAACTTTTCCAACTCGAAAATGGTAAATTTCCGGACTCTAAATTGGTAATTTTCTCTATTCGAAATTGGTTATTTTTCCAACTAAAAATTGGTCGTTCTCCCAAGCGATGAGTAAAAATGTCAGTTGGGACGATTGGTATTTATTTTTTAAATGAAAAATGAATAAATAAAATGGTTATCCATTTTAAAAGTCGGAAATCAACAAAATTTTCACTCCCAACCTTTTCCAACTAAAATTGATCATTTTCCCAGCGAAGAATTAAACCGTTGTAATAAATGTTTTTTTAGAAAAAAAAAGATTGATTATCTTGCATTTTGAAAATTTTCACTCGTCAACCAAAAAAATGTTATATAGCTGTACTTGTAATTTAAAAGAGATTTTTTCGAATTTTTCTTCAAAGTTATTCCAAATAATTTCATTGTTCTTGTTCTCCTTAAAACTTATTTTTGATATTTGAAAATCCAATTTTTCAAAAGCTTCGGCCTCACTACGCTCGGCCATGGTATATTTTCTTCTTTAATCATTTCAAAGTAGAAGCAGTCGATGTTTTATTAAAGTTTATTCTTCCAAAGCATTACTTTATTGCAAATTCAATTTGAGATTTTCTTAAATTTTCGCCCTCGCTTCGCTCGGGCTAAATCAATTTTTTTCATTTTGAAATATCTAACTGTAAAGTTTTTAAAAATTATTTCATTTAAACACCAACCACGCTCATGGGACATAAAGCGTGTAATATTGAACGTTTTAGATTTTAGTAACTCTTTCTTGAATTCTCGTACGTCGTCCGAGGTGATGCAGTAAAAATCCAACATCATGTTCAAATGGTCGAGATTCGATTCATATAATAAATCCACGCAGGTTTTTTCCATTTCGTCACATTCTACGACCATTTTTTTGAGCAGACAAAACAATTCTTTGTCCTCAGGTTCCCTTGCCTCAGCCGGTAAAAAAAAGGTTCAAGTGGTGACACACCCAAAAAGAGTAGAGGGACAACTTTCCACAATGAAATCAAACAAAAGTTTCGTTAAATGCATATTTTCCTAGATTTGGACAATATTACAAAATGTGAAGAATTCTACAATATTCCCAGTTTTATAAAAATTGACCATATTTAAAAAATTTAAACATTTTCAAAACGTTGTACAGTTTTCTAAAACATTGAACGGATTTCTAAATTGAAGAAGTTTCTAGGAATCGATGTGTCACTCTACTTCACGGCGTATTTTTCAATTTTGTTCACCAGGGATATCGAGATCCTATTTTTAAAATTTGTTGGTTGAAAAAAAGAGTACGAATGACTCTTCATTGCAATTTTTCAGATTTTTAAATGGTCATCATCATTATTTTGTACTCATCGAGAACGTAGAGCTTTTATCAAAAAATTTAAGACTTCGAGCTTTTAAAAATTTGATCATTTCCTATTTTCGAATCTCCTGTGAATTATTTTTCAAACTCTGCGAACAGTTTTCCCCCAAGTACAACATGAGCGCGTTCAAGGTGGGTAATTTGAAAAAAAAATCACAATTGCATGAAAATCACGACGGTGTCCACAATACAGGGTGTTCCGTAAGTGGACGTTCATATTTCATTTTTGGATATAACCGGGTACCACTAAAAAAAACTAGAGCTGAACATGTTGCCTATCTTGATGATTGAAGGGACAAGTGCTACTTACAAATAATTACGTAAACTTTTTTTTTCACCAACGGGAATGGGCAGTACTTTGAAAATTGAACAAATTTTCATCTTATAACTTTTTGCCTAACTTCAAAATTGAAGGAGCTACAGAAAAATTGTTCTGAATAAATTCTAAAAAAATGAATAGTACGTTGAAAATTGGACAAATTTTTTTCTGAGGACTTTTTGCCTAACATGAAAAAATGAAGGGGATACGGGTCATTCAAAATGGAAAAAATTTGAAAAATTTTTGAACCCTACTTATTTTGAAAGACACATTCATTTTTCATGTTAGGCGTAAAATTCTCGGAACAAAATTTGTCCAATTTTCAACGCACTATCCATTCCCTTGGTTGATTTATTTTTTTCGAAATTTTTTAAATCTATTTTCTCTGTTGCCCCTCCAATTTTGAAGTTAGACAATAAGTCATAAGATGAAAATATGTTCAATTTTCCAAGTACCTACTTTCCATTTTCATTGTTGAAAAAAAATTACACTATTTTTTTGTAAGCAGCATTTGCCCCTTCAATTATCAAGATTAGGGCGATCCTTATACTTGATAAAAAAAAAACTAAATTTTTCTCGTACCCCCCCCCTCCTCAAAGTTGTTCCTTCTTATGAGAAAATAATTCCCTGAAATTTTTGACCCCCAAAGTTAATATCAACACGTGCCTGTAAGCCCCCCAAAATGCCAAAATTTGAAAAAATTGAAAAATACAGCGAAATTACTAAAATTTTAAATTTTTGTGCCAAACTCATTTTAATTACTTACCTTTTCGTGAAAATTGGTTTTAGAAAATTGTTGATCCCCTTTCCTTTTACAAATAAGTGGTACCGCCGGTACCGGTATTGTATACAAAAGAACTAAACAATCGATAGGAGGAGGTCACCCGGCGAAAAATGACATTACAGGCCTTTCTATTTTTACCACTTTCAAAACTCATTTAATCAACATAGGAAGGGCCTAAAATGTTTTTTCGTTTTTTTGTTTCATGAATAATGAATTACTTGGAGGAGTTTGGCCACAAAAATTGAAAGTTGAAAAATTTTTGATAAAAATTGGTATTTTTCATGATTATTTTGAACAATGAGGGACATTAGGGTGGCCCTTATAAAAAAAGTTGGGATTTTTTTCGGGACCCCCCCCCCCTCCTAGTTTGGCGCCACTACATGAGAAAATGACGTACACAAAATTTCAGCCCAATCGATGCATGTTAACCCGTCCCTCAAAGCCCATTTTGAAAAATTGATGGAGCGCGCCCGAGCTGATAATATTCCACTACGGCCACGCGGCAACGAAACGCTAAAAATATCCCTAGCGACCCGGCGACTTAAAATTCACGCCAAAGGTATGGAAATGAAGATAGAATGTTCTGGTTTGCGGCATTCGATTCCTTATAAAATTTGGAATTGGAAAAGCTAATTTTCAATTTTTTTGCGCCCCTGGGGGGAAAAGCGCTAGGGTTTTACAAAGTGCAACTGAAAAGAAAAAAATCAAATTATTTGATAAAAATTTTTCAAACACATTTCTCGAGGGAAAGAATGAAAATTTAATCCAAGGGGTTATTCAGAGTATCCAAATCCAGTTTTGGGATCATTTTGACTTCGAACCACCACCAGTACCCAAGGTGGGGGAGAGGGGGGAATATTTCGAAAAATTGAGTGTGGTATCATAATCCACATTTTTTACTCGCGAAATCAGCTTCCGATTTTACTTTATCAAAAACCCCAAAATGGGCTCATAAAGAGGGGGGGGGGGGTCAGGGAAAGACCAAAATAAAAACTTTTCATAAGAATCGATTGTGGTATCAAAATTTACGTTTTTCACCCAGAGAATCGGTCAAAAAACACGTATTTTGACACTCCGCTTCATATTTATGTAAAATTTACAATTTGGCTCCTCCTGTACACCTCCCCAATGAGCCTATTTTGAGGATTTTGATGAAAATAACATCGGAAACGGGCTTTCTGGGTAAAAAAAACTTGAATTTTGATACCATACTCGATTCATATGAAACGTTTTCGATTTGGCCTTTCCCTGACACCTCCCCAATGGGCCCAATACCCATTTTGGGGGTTTTGATAAAGAAATATCGGAAACGGACTCTCTGGGTAAAAAAAAACGTGAATTTTGATACCACACTCGATTCTCATGAAAAGTTTGTATTTTGGTCTATTCCTGACACCCCCCCCCCATGATGCCATTTTGGGGTTTTTGATAAAATAAAATCGAAAGCGGATTTCGCGAGTAAGAAATGTGGATTTTGATACCACACTCAATTTTTCGAAATAGCCCCCCCCCCACATTGAGTACTGGTGGTGGTTCGAAGTCGAAATGACCCCAAAACTGGATTCGGACTGAATAACCCCTTGGATTAAATTTTCATTCTTTCCCTCGAGAAATGTGTTTGAAAAATTTTTATCAAATAATTTGATTTTTTTCTTTTCGTTTCCCTTTGTAAAACCCTAGCGCTTTTCCCCTCAGGGGCGCAGAAAAATTGAAAATTAGCTTTTCCAATTCCAAATTTTATAAGGAATCGAATGCCGCAAACCAGAACATTCTATCTTCATTTCTATACCTTTGGCGTGAATTTTAAGTCGCCGGGTCGCTAGGGGTATTTTGAGCGTTTCGTTGCCGCGTGGCCGTAGTGGAATATTATCAGCTCAGGCGCGCTCCATCAATTTTTCAAAATGGGCTTTGAGGGACGGGTTAACATGCATCGATTGGGCTGACATTTAGTGTACGTCATTTTCTCATGTAGTGACACCGAACTAGCGGGGCTCCCAAAAACAATTCCAACATTTTTTTTCCACCAAGTATAAATAAGGGCCACCCTAAGGGACATTGAGGGGCTTACAGGCGTGTCAATTTCAAAAAAATAGGGAATTCTTTTCTCATAAAAAGGAACAACTTTGAGGGGTACGCAAAATTTCTCAAACATGAAAATAAGGACCGCCCTAATCAAGATAGGCAACATGTTCATCTCAAGTTTTTTGTTAGTGGCACCTGTACCGACCGACATACCCGGTTATATCCAAAAATGAAGTACGGACGTCACCTTATGGAAAAAAATCAATTGAAATTAATTTTTCGCCGTCATAAATTGACGATTCATAAAATCTTTTCGACTGTAATTATCAAGTTTTCTTTCGATTTCTCACAGTAGGTACCTTTAGGATGTCAGTAAGGGGAATATTTTGCCTGAATTTTGGAATGTAATGAAAAATCAACGTAACTAGTATTGATCTGAAAAAAATTGCAAAAACAGTACAATAATGCAAATGAATTTATTTTCACCTACATACCTTTAAGAACGAGTACAAGAAGTAAGTAATAAAAATTTAAAGAAAAAAACAGGTTGAAAGCAAATACATACTATTATTTCTCTCTCGCAAGAAAAATTATCATCACGAGACTTCTGTACCTATGTCTACAAAAATAATTTCACAGTAGATATTTCCGACAAAATCATTACAATTTTTTGAAAAATTCCAATGCGGCGGAGTAATACCAGTTTCAAGTGTAATTTCATGGCAAATGGATACATAACATAAGAGAATAATCGCCTTAGAGCGAAATAAAACTAAACATTTCGGAATTTATAGATCAAGAGTTGAAGTAGGCACAATGAATAAAATATATAATAAATGGGAAATTATAGCTGCTTATGTACTATATATAAATAATAGAATAAAAATATCATCTACATCGATTGAAACCCAAAATCCAAAAGTATTTGCAACCTCCGTTCATCCTTTCGCCTCAATACCGATCGAAAAATTTCCCTAACATAGAATGAGGTCATTCTGCTGGATTTATACTTCTCCACTTTTTCATCGTTCATCAAGTTCAACTTGAGATATTCATCTAGAGCGACAAGCAACGACTTATCAAACCGGGACACACGGTCTTCAGTGTATTTCTCATTCAAAACACGGAAAACTACATCGAATATAGTATCAACAAAAGCTTCGACTTCATACTCGGGTATGGCTCTGTCGCCATCTCCGACACACCATTTCAAAAAGCAATTAAACTTCGTTGTTTTGATGAATTCCACACTCCACGAGCGTTCTCGAGTTTCGAGCATTAATCGAAAAGAGTGAATCCAAATACGCTTCAAAGTAACTACTTCAACTGAATCGAATTCAGATTCTACTATTTCAATCAAAAGAGTCATACCGCGACTAATGAAGCTCGAGGATTTAAAAAAATCAATATCCAACGAAGTAATTAATTGTTTCCTCGTTCGTGCAGCCAACGAGTCGTTTTCTGGAAATATTTCGTCGATGAACGTTCTCAATGTATACCAATCATGCTCATGGGACATGAAGCGTGTAATATTGAATGTCTTGGATTTTAGTAACTCTTTCTTGAATTTTCGTACGTCGTCCGAGGTGGTGAAGTAAAAATCCAACATCATGTTCAATTTGTCGAGATTCGATTCATATAATAAACGCACGCAGGTTATTTCCATTTCGTCAGATTTTACGACCATTTTTTTGAAATCCAAACGTTCATCCTTATTAGGCAAACACACCTTCAGCACTTCATTCATGGAATGATGATCGACGATAAGGAGTCCAAAATCCACTCCACGTTTCAGAATCGATTCTTTTCTAAAATCCACATCTTGCAGCGATAATATTCTGCATAGAAATATAAAATAACTTCGCGAAGGTTTAAAATAGGAACGGAACCAATCCAACAACAAATTTTCAACTTTTTCTGCTGCTGCAATTTTAAACTGATCAGAAACTGAATCCCATACAAAAATTAACCAGTTCATCCATTCTTCTTTTTCCAATGTGTAATAAATCAGGAAACGGACAATCTTGACAAAGTTGCCAACGGTTATCAAATTTTTGTAATGTGTCCAAATCCAGCACACAGATTTTAGGGAATCTTCAGAAGAAATCAGCATCGATACAACATCTACAAGCTTGTTGGACAACAAATAACATTGTAGCTGCCAAGACATGTTCATAAAAAATTTTCCCATATTACAGGTTTCATAGCAGTCATCGTCATCAAAAGGTTCGAACATCGATTCGATTACTCTCATTTGACAATCTGTATTCATACGATTCCAAAAATACTGGAAGGGTATCCATTTATAAGGACCAAAACTTATAGCCACTTCAGCGTACGTTGGAGTAAGGTCGTGCTGTTTTTTGACATAATTATACCAATATTCAATCAACTTGTCACGTTGCGCCCACCATTGTTCCAGAAGATTTTCCGGAAGAGAATCCACAGGAAACTTGACGATCTCTTCTTCGAGACAGTATTCGCACATAATGGCAAATCTCTGCGCGTCACTCAGTCCGCCATCAATGGATAAAGTTTGCATGGCACTTCGTTTGCGATCGATTTTACCATCGCTCGACCAAACGCACCAATTTGGATCAAGTAATCGCACGTTGATGACATATAAATCAGCTGACCATTGACGCATTTCTTCTTTAATACGAATGAGGGCGATTTTGATTAGCTTTTTAATCGACTTCGGTATATTTAAGGTTTCCACGAGTCCATCACAATCTTTATCGAAACTATTCCTCTCATGGGACAAAAAGAAACTTGACTGACATCTGTAGTCGTTACTATTGTTCCAACGAGAGAAATGACTGTACCATATGGAGAGAGCTACTTGGTAAGATGTTATCTCTAGTAAGGTTGGAATATCGACGCTGTACACGAGGCGATCTTCTTGCGATCCAAGTTCTTCCATATTTTCTGCTCAGTAAATCGAGTTGATGAGCGTAATCTGAAAGCAAAATATCAGTTGGATTAAAATCGTGAAAATTTTCAATTTCTCAAGAGCATAATTTATGTCATTCGGGCTCCGTAGTCAGCCAATAAAGCAGACAAATGATTCATTGTCTTCAAATTCCCTTGCCTCGCCTGGCAAAAAGATGCACCCAAAAATTAGAGGGACAACTTTCCCCAATGAAATCAAAAAAGGTTTCGGTAAATGTATATTTTTATCCAAAACTTGGACAATTTGCTACAACCTGAAGAATTTTTCTTTTTCCAATAATCGCACCTTTATAATAAAAATTGACAATTTTTCAAAAATTGAAACATTTTCTAAACGGTGTACAATTTTCTGAAAAATTGGACGATTTCCCAAAATTGAAAAAGTTGACCGAAAATTCGAATAATTTTCTAAAATTTGGAGTATTTTCTGAAACTTGAACATTTTTCAAAAATTAGTTAGGTGCCTTAGTCTGGTCTCAATTGTACAAAAAAAGGCTTCCGCGCGGGATTCATGTTAAAATTGATTTGATGATTGATTCTTATTCTAGACACTAAAACAAATGAATTTCGCTTGGATGTCTATTTTTCCTCTCCCCCTTTCACAGGGTCCATCTAAAACATTTCAAACGTGTGCACCGCTTAATCTATGAGTCGTAATGAAAAAATATTCATACCAAAGTTGTTCCTCAACACCTAATGTACATTTTGACGATGGAAGGGGGCAGGGAAATGGCTCAAATGGAAATTCGACTGCAGATTCGTTTTCAGGAGGTTTGATTCATATGAAATCGATACCAAGATCGGTTATTCGAATTTTTAACAAAAATGACCGCAGGGGGAGGGAAGGGGGTCAAGAAATTAAGGGTTCTTCGATACAATTTACTGTTGACCTTGAGATGAAATAATCTTATAAAAATAATCGTTTTTGCGAAATTTTCCATAACTTGTAAGGTAAGTAGATAAACGAATTTCGAGTATTCTACAACGTGAGGGGCCAGTTTTAATTTTTTTTCACAATGTTCCACCACTCCAAATTTTTTGAAATTTATATGGTATATTTATGGATAAATGACACTTTTTCTGAGCAAATAATTCCATTGTAGGTTTGACCATTTTTTCAAAATGGCGGCTCAAAATTTTCAAAACGCCATAGCTCGGCGGCAAATTGCCCAAAAAAATTTCCTATTTTGGTTTTCTTCTTCAGACCCTCTAAAATCCATCTAAAAAAACGCGGAATTTCTATCTAAATTAGGCGAAAAATTACGAAAAATTGAAAAAAATGACAAAAAAACACATTTTGGCCCCTCCTCCCCAAAATAATTGCGCCAGGGGTCCAAAATTTTAGTCACGATAGTTTCTCATCATATGTGACCTTTTGGGGTAGGAGCGGTCCAGATCGGTTTCCAAGGCCAAACCACCATACTTAACCGGCTATACCCTTTGGAAATGAAAATTTTTTTGAGGAAACTTCAAAATCACGTTTTCTTTATTTGCAAAGGAAAAGTTTCGGAGATACGGAAAAATTTGTAACCACCAAAAGTATTCAGAATTGAATTTCCTTTCCAATGAACTATTTCACGACCATTTTCCTCAACTTTTCCTGACAGGGTGGACCTTTCCCCCTTCCCCTTATCTCTAAAGTCGGACCCTTGAAAAACAACTTGAACGATTTTTGTTCTTCAATATTTGGTGTACAGTTTCATTTGGTATCGGAATTCATCTTTGAAATTTTTTTTTTGGTGGGTCCAACTTTTGAGATAAGGGGGAGGGGGAAAGGTCCACTCTGTCAGGAAAAGTTGAGGAAAATGGTCGTGAAACATTTAACAATTTTTCCAGGGTGGTCGCTCTATGATGTTTTTCAAGATTGAAAATTTCAAATAGCCGAAAAAACATGAAGAGGTGCGTCAAAGTTTTTGAAAAAAATTATCATAAGTACATCTCTACGAGATGTAACAGTAGGGTCTCAATTTCACGAAAAAACACATCCGTTCGACTGAGCTGTAAAAAGTAATTTTATGATTGATTTGAATTCTAGACATTATAACAAACAAATTTAGCCCAGATGCCTTTTTTTACCCCTCCCCCTTTTCCGAGGGTCCACCCCCTTTCCTAAAAACGCCTGTAGCACTCCTCCTATGGGTTCTAGTGAAAAAAATTTCCCACAAAAGTTGTCCCTTAACATCTCAGCTACAAATTACTTTCCATAGAAAATCCAATTTTGGGCCACCGGTGCCCCTCAAATTTGAAAAATGTATTTCAAAAAATCATAAAAATCACGTTTTTTTCATTTTTACCGAAAAGTTTCTAAGATGAGTAAAATTTGAAAATAACCAAAAGTAGGTATTCAGAATTAAATTTCCTATTCGGTGAGTTATATCACGACTATTTTCGTCTCGCTCTCCTTTACATACAGGCCCACCCCCTCTCATACATCAAAAATTTCGGTCTTCTTGAAAAATTTTCCAGCAAAAATTATTTTTCACAACTTAATCTACAATTTCGGTCATTATAAAAATTATTTTTTGAGCAATCACTACCCCTTCAATTTGAAAAATATCCCTCAAAAATACATAAAAAATACGCTTTTTTACGCTTCCAATGTAAAGCTTTAAAGATAATTATGTAAGCAGAAATTGAGGGGAAAATGTCTAAAATCGTAACTTTTAATTTCCAGTTTTGTATGAAGAAGCAATATACCTAATTTCTGTCTGCATAAAAGGAAATTTTCTGTTCTTTGGCACAAACTTATAGTCAGGTCTCAATTTCATATCCGCTCGACTGAACTGTAAAAGTAATTTTATGATTGATTTGTGTTCTCTAGACATTACAACAAACAAATTTAGCCCAGATGCCTTTTTTTACCCCTCCCCCTTTTCCGAGGGTCCGTCCCTTTTCTTAAAAACGCCTGTAGCGCTCCTCCTATGGGTTCGCGTGAGAAAAATTGCCCACAAAAGTTGTCCCTCAACATCTCAACTACAAATTACTTTCCATAGAGAATCCAATTCTGGGCCACCGGTGCCCCTCAAATTATTAAAAATTCTTGAAAATAATGCAATAAAATGGCCATAACTTCGGAAGGGAGGGGGTTGTGGAGGTTAAAAATTTTTCTAGAATGTTTTTACATCAAGGGGTATCATCTAAGGGGGTTAGAGTGAAAATTGGAGCGGGGGCCAAATTCACCCCCAATCCGGCCATACCCTTACAATTACACTACAATTTTTTTGGGAAAATTTTAATGCGGAGGATTAATAATAATTTCAAGTACAACAACATGGCATATTAATACATTAAAATAAGAAAAATAATTACCTCGGAATGAAAAAATGAAATTAAACATTACGCAATTCATAGATTACGGATTAAAGTAGAGTAAATTAAATCTACTGATTATAAATCTTAGAATAAAAATACCACTCATCTAGATCAATTGAAAACCAAATTCCAAAAGTTTTTGCAACCTAGATTCATCGTTTCGGCTTGACACAGCTTGAAAAATTTCCCTAACATAGAATGAGGTCCTTCTGCTGGATTTATACACCTTCACTTTTCCGTCACTCATCAAGGTCAACTTGAGATATTCATCTAGAGCGACAAGCAACGACTCATCAAACCGGGGCGCACGGTCTTCAGTGTATTTCTCATTCAAAACACGGAAAACTACATCAAATATAGTATCAACAAAAGCTTCGATTTCATACTCGGGTATGGCTCTGTCGCCATCTCCGATACACCATTTTAAAAAGCAATGGGAACGTTTTTCTTTGATAAATTTCTCACACCTGCAATAATCATGAGTTTTGAGCATTGAGCGAAAAGAGTGAAACCAATTACGCCTTAAAGTATCTACCTCAACTCCATCGAATTCTGACTTTACTATTTTAATCAATTGAGTCAAATCGCGAGGAATAAATTTCGAGACGTTGAAAAAATCAATGTCCAACGAGGTAATTAATTGTTTCCTCGTTCGTGCGGCCAACGAGTCGTTTTCTGGATATATTTCGTCGATAAACGTTCTCAATGTATACCAATCATGCTCATGGGACATGAAGCCTGTAATATTGAATGTCTTGGATTTTAGTAACTCTTTCTTGAATTTTCGTACGTCGTCCGAGGTGGTGAAGTAAAAATCCAACATCATGTTCAATTTGTCGAGATTCGATTCATATAATAAATACACGCAAGTTATTTCCATTTCGTCAGATTCTACGACCATTTTTTTGAAATCCGAACGTTCATTCTTATTAGGCAAACACACCTTCAGCATTTCATTCATGGAATGATGATCGACGATAAGGAGTCCAAAATCCACTCCACGTTTCAGAATCGATTCTTTTCTAAAATCCACATCTTGCAGCGATAATATTCTGCATAGAAATATAAAATAACTTCGCGAAGGTTTAAAATAGGAACGGAACCAATCCAACAACAAATTTTCAACCTTTTCTGCTACTGCAATTTTAAACTGATCAGAAACTGAATCCCATACAGAAATTAACCAGCTCATCCATTCTTCTTTTTCCAATGTGTAATAAATCAGGAAACGGACAATCTTGACAAAGTTGCCAACGGTTATCAAATTTTTGTAATGTGTCCAAATCCAACGCACAGATTTTAAGGAATCTTCAGAAGTAATCAAAATCAATATAACGTCTACAAGTTTGTTGGTCAACAAATCATATTGTAGTTGCCAAGGCATGTTCATAAAAAATTTTCCCATGTTAAAGGTTTGAAGCCCCAAAAAATGTTTATATATTTCCGCAGAGTCATCATCATCAAAAGGATTGAATATCGATTCGGTTACTCTCATTTGCCAATCCGTATCCATGCGATTTCAAAAATACTGGAAGGGTATCCATTTATAAGGATTAAAACTTATAGCCACTTCAGCGTACGTTGGAGTAAAGTCGTGCTGTTTTTTCACATAATGATACCAATATTCAACCAACCTATCTTGCGACCGCCATTGTTCCAGAAAATTTTCCGGAAGGGAATCCACGGGAAACTTGACGATCTCATCTTCCAGACAGTATTCGCACATAATGGCAAATCTCTGCTCGTCACACAGTCCGCCATCAATGGATAAAGTTTGCATGGCACTTCGTTCGCGATCAATGTTACCATCGCTCGACCAAACGCACCAATTTGGATCACCTAATTCCACATCGATAGTATCCAAATCATCCGACCATTCACGCATTTCATCTCTAATACGAATGCGAGCGATTTTTATTAGCTTTTTAATCGACTTCGGTACATTTATGGTTTCCACGAGTCCGTCAAAATCTTTATCGAAACTATCCCGCGCATGATCCCGCACACGGATCAAAAATAATTTAAGCTGACGTCCGAAGTCGTCACCATGTTTCAGACGAGAGAAATGACTGTACCATATTGAGAGAGCTACTTGGTAAGATGTTATCTCTAGTAAGGTTGGAATATCGACGCTGTACACGAGGCGATCTTCTTGCGATCCAAGTTCTTCCATATTTTCTGCTCAGTAAATCGAGTTGATTCAGCGTAATCTGAAATCAAAATATCATTTTGATTAAAATCATGAAATTATTCAATTTCTCAAGAACATAATTCGTGTCATTCAGGCACGTAGGCAGCCTAAAGCAGATAAATGATTCCTTATTGCCTCGTCTGGCAAAAAGAAGATGCAAAGGGTGGTGCACTCAAAAAGGGTAAAGGGACAATTTTCCCCAATGAAATCAAAAAATGTTTCATTTAATGCATATTATTTTCCAAGACTTGGACAATTTTCCACAACCTGAAGAATTTATAAAAACTGACCATTTTTCAAAAATTGAAACATTTTCCAAACGTTGTACAATTTTCTGAAAAATTGCACGATTTCCCAAAATTGAAAAAGTTGGCCGAAAATTCGAAAGATTTTCTAAAAATTCTAGTATTTTCTGAAAGTTGAACATTTCAAAAATTAGTGAGGAACCTAGTTATTCAAATATTGGCCACTTTTTTTGAGGCTTCGCCATTTCAAAAGTATAAGGGTTGGAAATGTGATTGATGGCCTAATGGATACCTACATCCAGGGGTGGAAACTTGGATTCTTTCCATGTACAGCAAAAAAAAAACCTTTCCAATGAATAGTCGGGGGGGATTCCCCCCCGATGACTTTTCCAGGTTTTCCAGGCCAATTTTTCGAATTTTTCCAAACTTTTTAAATATGATATTCGTAAACCGGGGGGGGGGGGGATTTTTCACGCGATGTACTTACATCCCTAAATTTTGTGTAAAAATGATATAAAATGCATAGGCACCTACAGACTAACGATTTTTTAAAAAAAATCATTAGATACTTCTTACGAGATCTTTAGATGCTCCTCTTCGAGCCAAAAAAATATTTAAATTCAATTCTGAAAATTTTTGAGTCCATCCAAGTCCCTCTCACCACAAAAATTTGAAAATTTGAAATTATTATCTACAGAAAAATTTTAAAATAAGTAAAAAGGAAAAACTAAGTATTAGGGTGGGCCGAAAAACCAAAAATTTTGATTTTTGAAAAGTTTCCCCCCCCCCACAAAAGTTGTTGGCTGGATAGACTAGAAAAATAAAATAAAAAATTTCAAAATCGATTCATATCTTCCGATCGCGCATGAGCCTTCAATTATTCAAAAATTGTCAAAAATTCAACATTTTCATAAATTTTTAAAACTTAAAAAAAATCAAAATTCATCAGAATCAATTTTAGAGCTTATTTAGGGCCTATTTAAAGCAAAACGCACAACTTTTTTGAAAAAAATCCATGTTTTATAGTTTTTTTAAATTTCTCATGTTTCTTCGCCTGTGAAAAAATTTTTTTAAAAAGTTATAAAACACAGATTTTTTCAAAAAAAATGTGCTTTTTGGTTATGATAGTTACTACAGAAGCTCTAAAATTAATTTTAGTCAATTTTAAATTTTTTCAAAATTTTCAAAATTTTGATTTTATGGGAATTTTTGAAGAATTGAAGGCTCTTGCGCGATCGGAAGATATGAATCGATTTTGAATTTTTTTATTTTAATTTACTAGTCTATCCAGCCAACAACTTTTGTGGGGGTAACTTTTCCAAAATCAAAATTTTTGGTTTTTCGGCCTACCCTAGTAGGTAGCCCATTATCGACCAATTTTTTTCAGGCCTCGCCATTTTAAAAGTATAAGGCTTGGAAATGTGATTGGTGGCCTAATGGATACCTACATCCTTCACCTACAATTTTGGAAAGCCCCAGGACCATTAAAAAAAATGTAGTATTTTTTATGAATTTTTTTCTGAGACATCAAAACGCGAGGTCGAAATTTTGGGTTCCTAATATCGACCACCGACTGATTTTGTCCGCTATGAACATCTACCGGAAAACATTTTTTCGTGTTCCTCTTTCACAGATGAACAATTTGAGACCAAAATGACAACCCTACAACCAAAATTCGAGAAAATTGAAAAAAAACGAAATCGCTTAAAAACAACTGATTACATAAGATTATGGGTGGTCGATAATGGGACACACCATAAAAATGAACTTTGAGTGAATTTCTTTTTTACTTGAAGTTACAATTATTAAAATGCGAACACTAGAAACTTTGATCTTTCTCAATCACAAAAACACTAGAAACATTTAATTCGATAATTTTAAAAAATAATTCTAAGGCGTGCAAGCAATTGCTAAAAAAAAGTTTTTGGCCCTCCAACTTCTTTTCTACTTTACTCCGCGAGTTTTAGCTTTCAGGATGTCAGAATGGTCTTATTTTTCCGGATTTTCACAGACGAATATGAAAAAATTTTCTTCAGCTCGTTGTCGCCCATAGCAGCGGAGATAGACGAGGTGGTCGACATTAGGTACCGGTCGATGATGGGCTACCTTACCCTTAGTACATCGAGAACAGAATAAATTTTCACTTTATGATTTTTTGCCTAACTTTAAAATGGAAGGGACAACAAAAACAATACCAGCAGCATTGTCAGCGACGAAATTTTTTCCCAAAATTTTAGAATGTAATAAAAAATCGACATAACGAGTAATTAGGTATTTATGAAAAGGGTATCGAATTTTGGATTTTTACCCCGGCACAATAGGAAGCTGAAGCCTGAAAACCCCCCTTTTTCTCAATTTTTAAATTTGACTTTGGACAAAATTTTTTTTCACATTCTGGTAGCAGACACTCCCCTGACTCCAAATATATGTCACATCCCCTGGGTCACGGGCACAATGGGGTGCTGGGCCCCCCAAAGTGCGATTTTTTGCCAAATTCGATCATTTTTGGCACAATAATGCCTCTGTAGGCGTTATTCGGTATGCTGGACAAAATAAAATCAAACGCAATGTATTCTTGGGTTAATTCCGCATCCAATGAGCCAAAGTTTGAGGAAAACTGTGGGCACAATAGGCCGTGGTGGAATTTCAAAGTTTTGAAAACACATGATTTTCTCTTCATTTGATTAATAAATAAGTCATTTAAAAAAATCTGAAACTTGGGTTGCGACATATCAAAATGGGTTAAAATTTCACGAGCAGAACGAAATTATTGATGAAAATTAAATTTGAGCAATTTTAACCCATTTTGAGCCCCAAATTGGGTCAATTTTTGAGTGTTTACAAAGGATTGACATGTAACCTATGAAAGAAAGGTAGAATTTTGCCAGTAATTCAATAAAACCATCCAAATTTTTTTTGCGCAACTTTTGAGAATTTTGAGCCTTACATTGAGTTAATTTTTGAATAATTTTAAAAAATTGGCATGTCACCTATGAAAGTGGGATAGAATTTTACCAGAAATTCAAAAATACCATCAATTTTTTTTTGAGCAACTTTTGAGAATTTTGAGCCTTAAATTGAATCAATTTTCGATTAATTTCAAAAAAATGACATGTGTCCTACGAAAAAGGGATAGCATTTCGCTTAAGGTTTTAAAATGTAATCCAAAACTTTTTAAAACAACTTTCATGATTGAGTAATTTCAAGCGCGAAATATTTCATTGGAATGCCAAAAAATGAACAATCTAAACTAATAAAAATGAAAATAGGAAATTCAAATCAATTACATTCAGTTGAAAAAAAACCGGGTTTAATTTCAATAAGAAAATTATTCGATTTTGATTTTTTGGTTTCTCCGTAAAATTTTTAATCCATGATAGGTCTATCTAAAAATCTACTAAATCAAAGGCTTAAAATTCTCAAAATATGCTCAGAAAAAAATTCGGATGGTATTTTTGAATTTCTGGCGAAATTCTACCCTACTTTCATAGAGTAGGTACCTACATGCCAATTATTTGAAAAGACTCAAAAATTGATTCAATTTGAGGCTCAAAATTCTCAAAAGTATCTCAAAAAAAGTTTTGGATGATATTTTTGAATTTCTAGCAAAATTCTACCCCACTTTCATCGGTCACATGCCAATTTTTTAAAATTAATCAAAAATTGGCTCAATTTAAGGCTCAAAATTCTCAAAAGTTGCTCAAAAAATTGGATGATTTTGTGAAAATACTCAAAAATCGACCCAATTTGGGGCTCAACATGAACCCAAGAATACATTGCGTTTGATTTTTTTTGTCCAGCATACCTCATAACGCCTACAGAGGCATTATTGTGCCAAAAATGATCGAATTTGGCAAAAAATCGCACATTGGGGGGCCCAGCACCCCATTGTGCCCGTGACCCAAGGGATGTGACATATATTTGGAGTCAGGAGAGTGTCTGCTACCAGAATATGAAATAATTTTTTGTCCAAAGTCAAATTTAAAAATTGAGAAAATATGGGGGTTTTCAGGCCTCAGCTCCCTATTATGCCGGGGCAAAAATCCAAAATTCGGTTTTTTGGGACTACGGGACCCATACCTACAGTAAACCAACTTACCTATTGTTTTGTCCAGCAAAAATGCACGCTCTAGACTAAACGTCATGACTTATTGATACTTATATCAAAATAAGAAAAAAAAAACCACCTCTGAGTGCAATAAAATTGTTCCGAATTTATAGATAACGAGTTAAACTAGGATAAGTAAATAAAACAGGAAATAAATCAAGAAATTAGATCTAAATATCTACTAGTTATAAATCAAAGCATGAATACATCTAGATCATTTGAAAACAAAATCCAAAAGTATTTGCAAACTCGATTCATCGTTTCGGCTCGACACAGCTTGAAAAATTTTCTCAACATTACATGAGTTTATCCTGCTGCATTTATACTTTTTCACTTTTTCGTCGTTCATCAAGTACCACTCGAGATATTCATCCAAAGCGACAAGAAACGACTGAGTCCACTGGAATTCCCCTTCTTCAGTGTATTCCTCGTTCAAAGCACGGAAAACTCCATCGAATATGGTATTCACAAAAGTTTCGTATTCATATTCGGCTATGACTCTGTCACCATCTTCGGCACACCATTTTAAAAACCAGTGGAAATTTTTATTTTTCAAAAATTCCCCACACCAATGTCCTTCGCGAGTTTCGTACTGAAATCGACAAGAATTAATCCAATTACGCTTCAAAGTATCTAATTCAACTACATCGAATTCAGATTCCATTATTTTCATCAAATTAGTATAATCGTCCCAATTAACGAGAAAAATTGAAAGAAAATCGAAGTCCCACGAGGTGACTAATTGTTTCCTCGTTTGTGCGGCCAACGAGTCGTTTTCTGGATATATTTCGGCGATGAACATACCCAATGCACGCCAATCACCCACATGGACCATGAAGCGAGCAATATTGAATGCTTTGGATTTTAGTAACTCTTTCTTGAATTTTCGTACGTCGTCCGGGGAGGTGCAGTAGAAATCCAATATCATGTTCAAATGGTCGAGATTCGATTCATATAATAAATCAACGCAGATTCCTTTCATTTCGTCAGATTCTACGACCATTTTTTTGAAATTCAAACATTCATCCTCATTAGGCAAGCACACCTCCAGCACTTCATTCATGGAATGATGATCCGCTAAACAGAGTCCAAAATTTACTGCATGATTTCGAATTAATTCTTTTCTAAAATCCATATCTTGCAGCGATAATATTCTGCATAGAAATGTAAATGCACTACGCGAAGGTTTGGAATCGATATAAAAACGATACATAACCGAATTTTTTACTCTTTCGGCTGCTGCAATTTTAAACTGATCAGAAACTGAATCCCATACATAAATCAACCAGCTCATCCAATCTTCTTCTTTCGATCTAAAACCAATCAGCCTTTTGACAATCTCGGCAAAATTACTAACGCTTAATAAATCTTTGTAATTCGTCCAAATCCAACACACAGGTTTCAAGGAACCTCCATACTCAATTAAAATAATTATAACGTCCAAAAATTGGTTATACAATAAATGACACTGTAGTTCACAAGATAAGGTCATAAAGAATTGTGCCACGTTATAGGTTCGAAAAAGCCAGTACTCTTGATTCCTATCCATTTCATCATTGTCATCAAAGTATTTGAATGCCGTTTCGGCCACTCTTATTTGCCAATCTTTACTCATACGTTGCCAAAAATACTGGAAGGGTATCCATTTGCGAAGACCGAAACTCATAACCACTTCAGCGTACGTCGGAATTAGGTGGTACTCATTTTTGGCGTAATAATACCAATACTCAATTAACTTATTATATTTCGCCAACCGTTGTTCCAGAAGATCTGCCGGAAGCGAATTCACTGGAAACTTGAAGATCTCATCTTCCAAACAGTATTCACACATGATGGCGAACTTTTGAGCATCACTCAGTTCACCAGCAGTAGATAAAATTCGTCTGGCACTTCGTTCGCGATCAATTTTACCATCGCTCGACCAAACGCACCAATTTGGATCATTTAATTTCACATCGATGAGATTTAATTTATAGGACCATCCTTGAATTTCATTTTTAATACGAATGAGGGCGATTTTGATTAGCTTTTTGGTCGATTTCGGCAGATTTAAGGTTTCCACGAGTCCGTCACAATCTTTATTGAAACTTTTCCTCTCGAGGAACGAAAAGAAATCGTTCGGCAATCTGAAATCGTCACTATGTTTCCGACGAGCGAAATGACTGCACGATATGGAGAGAGCTATTTGGTAAGTTGCTATTGCTTGTAAGGTTGGAATATTGACGCTATACACGAGTCGATTTTCGTGCGATTCATATTCTTCCATACTTTCCATTCAGTAAATCGAGCTGACTGAGGGTAATCTGAAAGCAAAATTTAATTTGGGTGTTACACTCGTGAGACTTTTTGATTTCTCGATCATGTTATCCAGGCTCGTAGCTAGTCGAAAAAGTAGATAAGGTGATTCATGGAATTGTAAGTGGAGAAAGAAGTGTGATGGTTGGTTGGAGCATGGTATTTATCTGTGACATTCAAATTTTATCACGACGACTTTTCAGCTTTGAATACATATAAACGTGAGTTTTTAACAATTTTGAGACGTGCGAGGGCTGAGGGTAGGGGCTTGAAAATCAAATTTTCGGAATTTTGCGAGTGGGGTATTAAAATGCACGTTTTTTTGAATTCGATTCTGACATTATTTTTTCAAAAAAGTTGAAATGAAAGTGAGGGAAGGGGTGAAATCTCGATTTTTTGGAATTTTTCAAGTGAGGTATCAGAATATACAATTTTTTGTCACCTGAATTCGATTCCGGCATTAGTTTTGCAAAAAAGTTCAAATAGTCCAGTGGCAGAACGGCAAAAGATGATAGAGTTGTGAAATTTGGTATGGTGTACAAGGACATCCTAAGCAATTTTTTGAGACCGGGAGGCAATCGCCAAACCCCATAGGAGGGGGTGGGGGGAGGTTTAGAGGGGGGTTCAGCCCCACATTTTTTGAAATTGGGCTATCGGTCCAATTTTGGTGTTATTTCCATATCATTGAATCCCACTGAGTTCAAAAATGTCATTACTTTCAAAATCCGAGGGAGAGAAGTCCCTCAAATTTGAGATTTCTCAACTCGTGTTTTCGCATTTTCCCTCAAAACTACCTAAAAATGACATTTTTTCAACTTTGCACCCCTTGCCGACCCTCCAACCGAATTTTTATTACCATTTTCGAACTCTACGGGTAGATTACCATATATATCGATCTTTTACAGCTTCCCATGCCCCTACTTTGAGTGAACAGAAGGGTCTAAAGTTGCTGAAATAGGGTCAATTTTGCACGTTTTTGTGTAAAAATCACGATTATTTAATTCTATACGAAATAATATTTATCGGTCGAAGTTCTTAATACGCTGTCTGAGTAGTACAGGTCCAACACAATAAATTAAGACACAGAGGCACTCTGAATACCCCCCTGGAGGGGTGAGGGAGTCATTTTTGACTGCCATTCCACCCAATTTTGACTACTTAGAAAGTGAACTTATTGTGTATTACAACTTTTGCCATCACGTAATCGCGGTTTAAATTATTGGATAATATTTTCCAATGTTTCTGAATCCAGATTAGTCAAAAAAATTTCATTTAGTTCAAGGGGGAGGGAGTGGCTATTTTGAGGAAAGGGTAATATTTTGACAAAAAATCTATATACGTATCGAAATCTAGGTTTTCGAAGGCGCTGATTTCAAATACGTTATCGATTTTGCAATTCAAGCCAAGGGGTGAGATGGGGTGAGCCTATTTAGGGGAGAGGGTACATTTTGACAAAAAAATCGTCATGCGTCTCGATTTCTAGGTTTTCGAAGGCGCTGATTTCAAAAACGTTATCGATTTTGCGATTAAAGCCAATGGGTAAGCAGGGTGAGTCTATGTAGGGGAGGGGAAGTAAAAGTTGTAATACACACTAAGTTCACTTTCTAAGTAGTCAAAATTGGGTGGAATGGCAGTCAAAAATGACTCCCTCACCCCTCCAGGGGGGTATTCAGAGTGCCTCTGTGTCTTAATTTATTGTGTTGGACCTGTACTACTCAGACAGCGTATTAAGAACTTCGACCGATAAATATTATTTCGTATAGAATTAAATAATCGTGATTTTTACACAAAAACGTGCAAAATTGACCCTATTTCAGCAACTTTAGACCCTTCTGTTCACTCAAAGTAGGGGCATGGGAAGCTGTAAAAGATCGATATATATGGTAATCTACCCGTAGAGTTCGAAAATGGTAATAAAAATTCGGTTGGAGGGTCGGCAAGGGGTGCAAAGTTGAAAAAATGTCATTTTTAGGTAGTTTTGAGGGAAAATGCGAAAACACGAGTTGAGAAATCTCAAATTTGAGAGACTTCTCTCCCTCGGATTTTGAAAGTAATGACATTTTTGAACTCAGTGGGATTCAATGATATGGAAATAACACCAAAATTGGACCGATAGCCCAATTTCAAAAAATGGGGGGCTGAACCCCCTTCTA